>CM059811.1:6452586-6895086 GCA_030435695.1 Brachymystax lenok tsinlingensis | reverse complement strand
CTCTCCCCTGTAACTATTCCCCAGGTCGTTGCTGTAAATGAGAGAACGTGTTCTCAGTCACCTGACCTGGTCAAATAAAGGGTTAAATAAAAAACCCTATAAAATAAAAAAGGACGATGTCGGAGTTGAATTCAATAAGAGAAAACCTTTGAAATGGAGAGACGACAAAGAGAAGGGAGGGACAGAACAGTGTAGTGAACTCTGAACTCTATAACCTCTCACGTAGCCCTTCATTAACTCCTGCAGAAGAAAAATAAATCACCATTACCGACTACTGGGAAAATATACAAACCTTTTTTTGAGAAAAATAATTAGAAAAAAAACACTTTTATTGAGTAAATGTATTTCTAGGTTTATTTCCATTTTGATAAGAGATGAAAAAATGTAATAATTTGCAGGTTATTTGTAAAAAACGGAAATGTACCCATTTGAAGGTTGTGTCATTAGGTTTAGGGTGGGTAGGGGTCCCCCGCTGAAAACAGCTGTAATAATAATACCACTGGGTTAAGATTAGGAGAAGATCTATGGTCTGTCCACAGCTTGCTCAACCACTTCCTGTGCCACTGCTTACATAATTTACTGTTGAAGTGTGTGTGTGTGAGAGTGGTGTGTGTGTGTGTGTGTGTGTGTCCATCTGTCTGACAGTTGATCAGCTCTGTCACATTTGGACCCTCAAACAAGGAGAGGGGACACACCACACACAACACACCACTCACACACACACACACCCACACCGACACCCACACACCCACACACCCACACACACACAAACCACACACACTTGAGCTCTGTTGGAAGATCAAAAGAGTGTGTATGTGTGTGTGTGTGTGTGTGTTTGAGTTTGAGTTGAGTATATTTTTATTTTTACAGGGACAGTGCACATTAATCAACGTTTCAGTAAAAGTGCCGGTTTTAGCCAGCCGGCTAATTTTCAACCGTAGTCCCTGGGCAGGTTATTAAAAACAATTACAATACAGACAAAATCAATGAGCACACGCAGAGCAACATAGGACAAGCAAGACATAGCATGCAGACAGAGCAACATAGGACAAGCAAGACATAGCATGCGGACAGAGCAACATAGCACAAAAAGCAACAAGACAAAAACTATAAAAGCAACAGTGTTTCCACACCTCACAAGCTACAGACAACAGACAACATGGAAAGCGGCAATACACAGCTAGGGAATATGTCCACAAATCTGATTGGCCTTTAGCCAGGTCTTAATATTGTTTGTGAAAGTGTGATAGGTGGTGCAGTTGTGTGTCTCTGATGGCAGTGTATTCCAGACATGGGAAGCTCTCACAGAGAAAGCAGATTGACTAAAGGTGCTTTTCCTTAAGGGAACTATATAGTCACCTCTCATGGCAGACCTTGTGGATCTGCTGCCATATGTTTGGGTTTTCTGTCTAACAAAAGTACTAAGTGGAGGGGGAGGAGCCAGGCCATTTAGGATCTTGAATACAAGACATGCGTCAGTGTATTGCACAAGATTTTCCCAACTCAGGAGCTCATGCTTTCTGAGGATGTAACAGTGATGATGACTATTGGGCTTCCTATCAAGCACTTTGAGAGCCTGTTTGTAGACAGACTGAATGGGTTTTAATGTTGTACAGCAAGCTTGGGCCCAACTAGTCAAGCAGTATGTTAAGTGAGGGAGTATTATAGATTCGAAGTACAGTTTTGCTACCTCTGTAGTCAAACAATTTCTTATAAATCGGAAATTAGCGAGGTTGAATTTGGTTATTTGAATTACCTTTTTCACCTGCTTTTTGTGTGTGTGTGTGTGTGTGTGTGTGTGTGTGGGGAGAAATGGACAGAGGTCAACAGCAGGGGGACACCACCTAGTTACAACACCACTGAGGATCTGGACGAAGCTGTGTCACATCTAAAGAAGGCTGTGTCACATCTAAAGAAGGTTGTCACATCTAAAGAAGGCTGTGTCACATCTACGGAAGGTTGTGTCACATCTACGGAAGGTTGTGTCACATCTACGGAAGGTTGTGTCACATCTACGGAAGGTTGTCACATCTACGGAAGGTTGTCACATCTAAAGAAGGCTGTGTCACATCTACGGAAGGCTGTGCCACATCTACGGAAGGCTGTGCCACATCTACGGAAGGCTGTGCCACATCTACGGAAGGCTGTGCCACATCTACGGAAGGCTGTGCCACATCTACGGAAGGCTGTGCCACATCTACGGAAGGCTGTGCCACATCGACGTGAAAGGCTGTGCCACATCTCACAGGCTGTGCCACATCTCAAGGCTGTGCCATTACATCTACGGAAGGCTGTGCCACATCTCTGAGGCTGTGCCACATCTACGAGAGAGCTGTGCCATCTACGAGGCTGTGCCACATCTACGAAAGGCTGTGCCACATCTACGGAAGGCTGTGAGAAGGTTGTGTAACAGTAGACATGCAGAGGTAGATCTAGGGCCACCAACCAAAACATAAACAATGGATTGAATGCTTCCCATGACATCATGCTCTCTGGCCACTGTGATTGGACTGTTGTTGAGGTCCGTATTCATAAAGTACAAAAATACACAAAGACATACACACGTTACCCACCTTCGGTAGTTTGGCAAACTTCCCAGTTCTGGTGTCTCTGATCTGGCTGATATCCAGAATCTCCACCTCCTGACAGAGAGAGAGAGACGTGGAGAGGGGAGAGAGAAAGATAGAGCGACAGACAGAGAGCGAGACAGAGAGCGAGACAGAGAGCGAGACAGAGAGCGAGACAGAGAGAGAGAGAAACACAGATAAAAGCATGTCATTAATAGTCATTGCGGTCAGTTTCGCATACTTCATGTTCTGTTCATCTTTGAAATGGAAACAGGTGTTAATGGATTTCCATACAAAAGAAAGGGATACTAGACAGAGAGCGGAACCAAACAGGACAGAGGAAAAAAAGTGACAGAACAAGGGAGTGAAAACAGAGCAGGCACTTTTATTGCTTTTTACTTCAGAGCTTAAAATCACACACACACACACACACACACACACACACACACACACACACACACACACACACACACACACACACACACACACACACACACACACACACACACACACACACACACACACACACACACACACACACACACACACACACACAGTGTGTGAAGTGTAGCTGCTAAAAGTGTAGAGGTTTCCTGCAGCTTTTATGACTGTTCCAAATCACACTGACAGACAGACACAGAACAGGACTGAAAACCACCCAAATATCTAAAAAGTCACCTGGGGTAAGAGGAGCTGGGGGAAGGGAGAAGAGGAGAAGGATGAGATGGAAGGAGAGAAGAAAGGAGAGAGGGAGAGGAGGAAGGAGAGAGGGAGAGGAGGAAGGAGAGAGGGAGAGGAGGAAGGAGAGAAGGAGAGAGGAGGAAGGAGAGGAGGAAGGAGAGGAGGAAGGAGAGGAGGAAGGAGAGAAGGAGAGGAGGAAGGAGAGAAGGAGAGAGGAGGAAGGAGAGAGGGAGAGGAGGAAGGAGAGGAGGAGGGAGAGGAGGAAGGAGAGGAGGAAGGAGAGAGGGAGAGGAGGAAGGAGAGAGGAGAGAGGAAGGAGAGAGGGAGAGGAGGAAGGAGAGAGGAGGAAGGAGAGAAGGAGAGGAGGAAGGAGAGAGGAGAGGAGGAAGGAGAGAGAGGAGGAAGGAGAGAAGGAGAGGAGGAAGGAGAGAGGAGGAAGGAGAGAGGGAGAGGAGGAGGAGAGAGGGAGAGGAGGAAGGAGAGAAGGAGAGAGGAGGAAGGAGAGAGGGAGAGGAGGAAGGAGAGAAGGAGAGAGGAGGAAGGAGAGGAGGAAGGAGAGAGGGAGAGGAGGAAGGAGAGAGGGAGAGGAGGAAGGAGAGAGGGAGAGGAGGAAGGAGAGAGGAGGAAGGAGAGAAGGAGAGGAGGAAGGAGAGAGGAGGAAGGAGAGAGGGAGAGGAGGAATGAGAGAGGGAGAGGAGGAAGGAGAGAAGGAGAGAGGAGGAAGGAGAGAGGGAGAGGAGGAAGGAGAGAAGGAGAGAGGAGGAAGGAGAGAAGGAGAGAGGAGGAAGGAGAGGAGGAAGGAGAGGAGGAAGGAGAGAGGGAGAGGAGGAAGGAGAGAGGAGGAAGGAGAGGAGGAAGGAGAGAGGGAGAGGAGGAAGGAGAGAGGAGGAAGGAGAGAGGGAGAGGAGGAAGGAGAGAGGAGGAAGGAGAGAGGGAGAGGAGGAAGGAGAGAGGGAGAGGAGGAAGGAGAGAATGAAAGGAAAGAAAAGAGGGAGAAGGAAGGAGAGAGGGAGGGAGTGAGAGAGGAATGGAGGGCAATGTGTTTGTACAGGGGACCATAAACAGAGTTGAGGCCACACTGTAAATATTTGCGCTGTTAAACTGAAGGACAGGATCTCTCCCTCTCACTCTCTCAATCTCCTTCTTTTAGTCGTTGTCTTTTGATCTGACAGTCCCCACCATTTCCGTCTCTGTCATCTATCTCATCCTCTCATCTCTATTTCCCTCTCTGTCATCTATAGGGTTATTAAAAAGTTTGTCAAGTCACATTTTCTCCCTTCCTCCAGACATCTCTCCTCCCTCCACTCCTCTCCCTCCACTCCTCCCACCCACCCACCCTCCCGACATCTCCCCAGAGTAGCAGTCATTAAAGGTTATAGGTCAAGACAGGCAGATCAATAGTCCAGGCGCTCATCCCTGATTGGCCCGTGGGGAATGTTACTTCCTGGAGGGAATGCTTTTGGGTCGTTTATACACTCTCCCAGAGGCCTTGGTTTCATTACAACATTGCCATGACGACTCCCTCTAGACCACAGCAATCAGGCTCGCTAGCTAGCCGATCACCAAGTCTGTCCCACATGTGTAGAGTAGAGTAGTGTAGACTGTTAGAGAGACCACAAATCACAGCTCTAACCGGCCAGGTGATGACCAGGGCCCAGTGAAGCTGACATATCCTCCACATGTCCGGACTTGTGAAACATCCTCCAGCTGAGTAACGGAGGGTCTGTGTGTCACTGTCTAACTGCCTTTTCTGTCATCACAGCTACTAGAGCTTAGAGAAAGGAGGAGTAAAGACAGGCAGAGAGAACCGAGAGAGAAAACACGAACCGAGAGAGCGAGAAAGAGAGAGAGCGAACCGAGAGAGAGAGCGAGAGAGCGAGAGAGGAGAGCGAACGAGCAAACCGAGAGAGAAATAGAACCGAGAGAGAGAGAGAGAGATGCTTCTGAAGTTAGAGTCCTTCTATCTAGCCTGGTTGATGCCACCCTTGTGACTAGACCAGTGAATGATTGATTGAAAGTTTTGAATTTGTACAAACGTAATGAGTAAAAAGTGTTTGTGTGCAAGAAATGTTTGCATGATAGACCTATAAGACATTGAGTCTCCTAAATAAAGTGGTAGAACTGCATCGTAAACGACTGGGTGACCGGCAGCATGAGGGCTGAGAGGCACTACAGAAAGTACTCCAACTATGGGAACCCCACATAACAATTTCTTATACAATAACTACTAGTAGAGTAAAAAAAATAAAAAGTGCTTCAATATCTTTATATTGTTAGCAATATTCTGGGAATTAAGAATCTACAGCCTACTTTTTAAAATCACACTGATCACTAACCACACCATCTTTCTGCAGGGGTCAGGGCTCACAATAAAAACCAGCAATCAATCCATCAGTTACAGCAATCAATCCATCAAATGTATTTATGAAGCCCTGTTTACATCAGCTGACGTCACAGAGGTGCTGTACAGAAACCCAGCCTGAAACCCCAAACAGCCAAGCAATGCAGGTGTAGAAGCACAGAGCAAGCTTGGAGAACTGGTGATTGGTGAAAGAAGATCAGATTACTATATACGGTGTATATACTGCACGATGTTCAAAAGTGGGATCAGGCAACATTATTTGCACGACAGAAAGTTAAACATGAGGAGCCATGTTGAGACGGCATCCCTTACTACAGATTATAACCCATGTTGACTGTCTACTTTACTAGGGACCATCACCACACATAGGGTTTTACTACAGATTATAACCCATGTTGACTGTCTACTTTACTAGGGGCCATCACCACACATAGGGTTTTACTACAGATTATAACCCATGTTGACTGTCTACTTTACTAGGGACCATCACCACTCAGTGTTTTACTACAGATTATAACCCATGTTGACTGTCTACTTTACTAGGGGCCATCACCACTCAGTGTTTTACTACAGATTATAACCCATGTTGACGGTCTACTTTACTAGGGGCCATCACCACACATAGGGTTTTACTACAGATTATAACCCATGTTGACTGTCTACTTTACTAGGGGCCATCACCACTCAGTGTTTTACTACAGATTATAACCCATGTTGACGGTCTACTTTACTAGGGGCCATCACCACACATAGGGTTTTACTACAGATTATAACCCATGTTGACTGTCTACTTTACTAGGGGCCATCACCACTCAGTGTTTTACTACAGATTATAACCCATGTTGACGGTCTACTTTACTAGGGGGCCATCACCACACATAGGGTTTTACTACAGATTATAACCCATGTTGACTGTCTACTTTACTAGGGGCCATCACCACTCAGTGTTTTACTACAGATTATAACCCATGTTGACTGTCTACTTTACTAGGGGCCATCACCACTCAGTGTTTTACTACAGATTATAACCCATGTTGACGGTCTACTTTACTAGGGGCCATCACCACACATAGGGTTTTACTACATATTATAACCCATGTTGACTGTCTACTTTACTAGGGCCATCACCACACATAGGGTTTTACTACAGATTATAACCCATGTTGACTGTCTACTTTACTAGGGGCCATCACCACTCAGTGTTTTACTACAGATTATAACCCATGTTGACGGTCTACTTTACTAGGGGCCATCACCACACATAGGGTTTTACTACAGATTATAACCCATGTTGACGGTCTACTTTACTAGGGGCCATCACCACACATAGGGTTTTACTACAGATTATAACCCATGTTGACTGTCTACTTTACTAGGGGCCATCACCACACATAGGGTTTTACTACAGATTATAACCCATGTTGACTGTCTACTTTACTAGGGGCCATCACCACACATAGGGTTTTACTACAGATTATAACCCATGTTGACTGTCTACTTTACTAGGGGCCATCACCACACATAGGGTTTTACTACAGATTATAACCCATGTTGACTGTCTACTTTACTAGGGGCCATCACCACACATAGGGTTTTACTACAGATTATAACCCATGTTGACTGTCTACTTTACTAGGGGCCATCACCACACATAGGGTTTTACTACAGATTATAACCCATGTTGACTGTCTACTTTACTAGGGGCCATCACCACACATAGGGTTTTACTACAGATTATAACCCATGTTGACTGTCTACTTTACTAGGGGCCATCACCACACATAGGGTTTTACTACAGATTATAACCCATGTTGACTGTCTACTTTACTAGGGACCATCACCACACATAGGGTTTTACTACAGATTATAACCCATGTTGACTGTCTACTTTACTAGGGACCATCACCACACATAGGGTTTTACTACAGATTATAACCCATGTTGACTGTCTACTTTACTAGGGACCATCACCACTCATAGATAGTGGCTGTTTGTCGTACAAAAAGCGTTCACATGCTACTGTAAAGCCCAGCTAATTGGCTATCTAGCTAGCTATGTTTCAAAACGATAGGTGGTCATTGGATCAATACACTGTCAATCAAGTGAACACCGCTTGTCCCATTGGTGCGTAATGATGGCTGATATTCATGGGCTAATTGACCCTAGTAAAGTTACATATCAAAGAATGATGAAACAAGTTTGGTTGCCTTCTAAAGGTCTGAGTATTGAACAGAAACCTAACTTGACCGGGTTAAACAACGTTCTGTGCCGATTATATTTCATAAATTGTTTTGAGTCGGAAATTCATGCAAAACGCTGAATACAACAACATGGATCGTGTTAGGAAATAAAAATAGATTTTATCAAACAAAACTATGCTACATTTTCTCTCTGGGACCCTCAGAATGACAAATCAGAGCAAGATTACTGAATGTAAGTACATTATTTATCGTCAGAGGTGAATGTATCAAACCAATTTCCTTGATAAGTGTTTTGTGGTTATGCACTATCCTCAAACAATAGCATGGTATGTTGTCCCGCTGTAATAGCTACTGTAAATTGGACACTGCGGTTAGATTAACAAACATTTAATCTTTCTGACGATATAAGACATGTCTATGTCCCGGAAAGGTGGCTGTTGTTTACAACGCCTTTCTAGTCACATATTGAGCAACAACTGTCCAGATTTCAGGAAACTTGACAGTTTGAGGTTAAACAGTGGAGGTTAACTAACATCAGAAGACCATGTAGGTGTCCGAGGTCTCTCTCTCTCTCTCTCTCTCTCTCTCTCTCTCTCTCTCTCTCTCTCTCTCTCTCTCTCTCTCCCTACTTCCCCTGCTTTAAGAAGAGACGATGAAGAATTTAGTACCTGCAAGAGGGTGTTGTGGTTGACAACGGAAAAGCTCTGAGACCCAAGCCCTCCATTTTAGTCTCAAATTCATATGAACAAGACTTGCCTAGTTAAAGGTTCAATAAAAACAATCTATACAAATATATATGAACAAGTACAAGGTTTCTGTAGTTCGATAGGTCATTCATCCTCCCTAGGATCTCAAGTTGGAAAAACTCAGCCCACTAAGTGTTTTACAATGATATGGTTGGAAAACTGTCCCATAGACATCTAAATGTCCTTTCACTACTTACAGGTGTTCAGCTATCCAGAATCAGAATAATGCATTTCTGAGGCTGAACAACAGAGAGGAATGAAAGACACCTTCACTCGACACCTTCACCTTCACTCGACATCTACATCTTCACTCGACATCTACACCTTCTCAGTCTACACATTCACCAAGTCTACACCTTCACCGAGTCTACACAGTCTATGCCTTCACTCGACACAATCACTGAATCTACGCCATTCACCGAGTCTACGCCATTCACCGAGTCTACACCTTCAATCTTCAGTCTTTCCATGTTTGCCTCATGCATTATTTAATCCTTTCAGATAAAGTTCACGTTGCACATACTCTGTGTGTGTTTTTTTTTTTTAAATCTGTAGTAAAATGTTGCATTAGACAGACATGTTAGGTTGACGTGATGAAAGATGATATCTCTTCTGGTTTGGTTAGTCATACTTGCTGTAGTCTGATCACTTTGGGCCAGACTATGATCTGTTAATGTTTAGAGGTCCTTCATGTTCAGGCATTGCCAAAATTAGGGGCCAGGGAGATAAACTTGCCAGAAGTGAACATGGGTAGTACAGTAGTAGCTAGCTAACTAGAACGCATGGGTGATTCACATCATTGCCCTACTATGTAAACAGAGGACATGCAAGAAGGCCAAATGAATAACTTCAGTGGGGTAAAGAAATGTTTAACTAAAACATGCATTTGATTAGCTAGCCGACTTCAAGTTCATAACAATCAAGCTCAAGTTATTAGCTGGCTGGCTTTCTATGAGCTGAACAATGCTAGACCAACGTTAGCTATGCTAGCAAGCTAACGTTAGTTGTTACTCGCAAGCCACAAGATTGTGACGTTTAACAAAGTTGTCTAATGTCACTTGTTTTAGTGTAGATGGGTTGTTATAACGTTTTCAAAATGTGTGCGATGATTTATGCGCCCTATTCATGATGTTAGCGGCAAACAATGTCCGAACTCCGAAAGGTTTTTGCTAGCTAGCTGACTGGCTAGCTACTGTGTGTGCTTGAGTATCCCTGAAAGCCTGTCTGGAACCAGAAGGCCTGGGACAGAGTCCTATGTAAAACAATAGATCATGATTCGTTCAATTTGAAACAGGGATATTCAACCTGAGGGCACAGCCCCTTCATTATGGTTGCTTCGTGCCGACACATCAAATAAGACATTTCAGAATCTCAAGTCAAGGATGTAGAGGGGCGTGGTGTCAACAAGACTAGTGTCCTACCCCACCCAACACGATTCTCTCTAACAGAAGAGTCCTACCCCACCAACACGATTCTCTCTAACAGAAGAGTCCTACCCCACCAACACGATTCTCTCTAACAGAAGAGTCCTACCCCACCAACACGATTCTCTCTAACAGAAGAGTCCTACCCCACCAACACGATTCTCTCTAACAGAAGAGTCCTACCCCACCAACATGGTAATAAAAACTGTGGGACCTTTTTAACGTCAAGGACGTCCCCTGTTACCTGGGTCTATTCTATTTCCATCACAGGTTGTAAAAAGAAAAGTCCAGAAAGTTCAACCCTTGTCTGCCCTCTCCTTCCTTCCTCCACCCTCGTTCCTTCCCCTTCCAATAAAACAAATATCAGAGGGAATAAAACAGTAAAGGGACCACACCTTTCCTCTCACACCGGTGTGTGTCTGTGTGTGTGTGTGTGTGTGTGTGTGTGTGTGTGTGTGTTCCTCTGGTAACCAGGTCTCTCCGTCTGAGATAAATATAGCCCAATCAGTGGAGCTACTAAATGTCACATCACATGACTAGGGAAACTGATAGGTTACTGCTGCCTACCTCTCCAGCCCTAGATGCAAATGGTTTACCTATAACACACACACACACACACACCTGCCCTAAATGGCATCCTATTCCCTATAAAGTGCCTGTCCAAAGTAATTAACTATATTAACAGTGTTTTAGACAAGGCTGATCTAGGGCCAGTTTTGCTTTCCTGCTACAGTAACTAATGGATGAAGTTAGTACTAAACGGATCTGATCTGAGTCTACAACTGATACCTGGATAGTTGCCAACCACTGACTGGGTGAGGGAGGTTCTATACTTTATATCCTATTAAAAGTCTCTCTTTCTCTCCCCTGTTTTCCTCCCTCTTTCATTTACACTACAAATCCCCATCTCCTTTTTTCCTTCCTTTCTCTCTTGGTCTCTCCCTCCCTCTCTCTCCAACTCAGAGTGACATTCTCAGATCTGGAGGGAGAGGGAGGTGGAGAGAGAGAGAGAGAATTAGATGTCTATAAGCTCTGAAAAAGGAAGAAATGAAGACGGACAGAAAGGAGGGAAAGAAGAGGGATGGCGACAGAGCTAATGTGGCCAAGCATTGCCCTCTTCTCTTTCATTTCAAAATCCCTCTCTTTCGCTCCCTCTCAATGTGGTTCAGTGTCATGCTGTACCAAGCCAACACAGTACTGCTTTGTTACCCTCTCTCTCCTTCCGTCGGTCCCCTCTTCTTTCTCCATGCGTTCCTTCCAATCTAACTGGTTTAGGGATGGAATTTCACTTGTTTGCCAGGGGGACGACACACACACACACACACACACACATACACACATACACACATACACACATACACACATACACTACATAAAGAGAAGCATGCAGTTTCATTTCGTTACGGATTTCAGACAACAGTTCACAGACACAGACAAAGTTTGGGGAAGCGTTCAATGGGTTTGAAACTGTGCTCTTTCCCTGATCTGCTTGATGCAACAGTTTCACTATACGGAGGAAGAGAAAGCTGTATAACCCTAAGTATATATATGAGTAAGAACACAGAGAGAGAGAAAGCTGTATCTATGTATCTGTGAGCAAGAACAGTGAGATAGAGAAAATAAGGAAAATAGAGAGAGAGAGATAAAGGGAGAAAATGGAGAGAGAGAGAGAGAGAGAGAAAGAGAGCGCGAGAGCGAAAGAGAGAGAGAGCGAGCGAGCGAGAAAGCGAGAGGCAACCGTCACATTATCATCCAACACACTCACTTCCTCCGCGGGTGCATATGCCACACAGTGACCATGCAGAGATCAGTGTGTGTGTGAGAGAGTAAGAACAGAGACAGAAAGCCACGTGGACAGCTATATGTTCAGAAGGTTCAGGCTCTATGAGCGGGACTATAAACAGAATAGGGAGCCATTTGCGATGCAGCCCCAGTCTTCAACTAATGGGCTTATAGTAACACAAGGCAAGACAAACAGGTCACAACCCTAACACCAAGTACCCTGGCGATAACACCAAGTACCCTGGCGATAACCCTAAGTACCCTGGCGATAACCCTAAGTACCCTGGCGATAACCCTAAGTACCCTGGCGATAACCCTAAGTACCCTGGCGATAACCCTAAGTACCCTGGCGATAACCCTAAGTACCCTGGCGATAACCCTAAGTACCCTGGCGATAACCCTAAGTACCCTGGCGATAACCCTAAGTACCCTGGCGATAACCCTAAGTACCCTGGCGATAACCCTAACCCTAAGTACCCTGGCGATAACCCTAAGTACCTGGCGATAACCCTAAGTGCCTGGCGATAACCCTAACCCTAAGTACCCTGGCGATAACCTAACCCTAAGTACCTGGCGATAACCTAAGTACCCTGGCGATAACCCTAAGTACCCTGGCGATAACCTAAGTACCTGGCGATAACCCTAAGTACCCTGGCGATAACCCTAAGTACCCTGGCGATAACCCTAAGTACCCTGGCGATAACCCTAAGTACCCTGGCGATAACCCTAAGTACCCTGGCGATAACCCTAAGTACCCTGGCGATAACCCTAACCCTAAGTACCCTGGCGATAACCCTAAGTGCCCTGGCGATAACCCTAAGTGCCCTGGCGATAACCCTAACCCTAAGTACCCTGGCGATAACCCTAACCCTAAGTACCCTGGCGATAACCCTAAGTACCCTGGCGATAACCCTAAGTACCCTGGCGATAACCCTAAGTACCCTGGCGATAACCCTAAGTACCCTGGCGATAACCCTAAGTACCCTGGCGATAACCCTAAGTACCCTGGCGATAACCCTAAGTACCCTGGCGATAACCCTAACCCTAAGTACCCTGGCGATAACCCTAAGTACCCTGGCGATAACCCTAAGTGCCCTGGCGATAACCCTAACCCTAAGTACCCTGGCGATAACCCTAACACCATTTTGCGAATTTTAACCGCACACATGTTGTATGTTTTTCCCCCCAACACCACTTTCCATCAATTTGTATAGCAGATCCATCTTCTCGCCGCTGTGGGACTGAGTGCTTAAGCCCTCTTCGCTCACTTCTCCAGTGGTTAAGAACTCGGGTATGTCCTTCGTCGACAATTTTGACTCCTTCTGGAATAGGCCTGGCTACTTTGTGGAAGACGGAATTCACCTGGGTGAAAATGGCTTCAAACATTGGAAAGGTTCTTGGTCAACTAAATTGATGCGAGGCCAATATTAGCATTACATTTAAGTCTGTTTTTACCATCTCCTTATTGGTCACTGTGAGAGTTCCACATGTTGTATCTGAAAGTGGTGACATGCCTAATGGTTCTAACCGAAGAAATGTCAATGCTGTTCCTACTTTGTTTTCTTTTCCTAACAGGTATAATCTAATCTTTGAGTCTCCTGTTGTTCTGAAATCTCAAAAGTAATCTGACTTGCATTGAAAACTCCATGTGATTTTAAATGCAGAAAAAGTTGTACATTTTTACATCTTAACATTCGTAGTTTATCACCTAAAATGGATCATGTCAAGATCCGGGTCTCTCAGGCAGACCCTGATATTTGTATTTTATCTGAAACCTGGTTAACTGATAAAACCCTGGACTCTGAGGTTGCTATGGTTACAATGTGTTTAGGACGGGTAGGAAAGGCAAAGGTGGTGGTGTTGCTATTTACACAAAAACACGTATTTCTGTGTCTCTGTTAATTAAAGGCTACCTCTAGTCCTAAACAATTTTAATTGTTGGCTTTAAGGCTTCCGTTGGGTTGAAACTCAAAAATAACAGTCATAGGAGGGAGGGAGGGGATAGAGTGAGGTAGAGGCTGGAGGTTGGCAGGAAGGGAGAGGGAGGGAGGGGGAGGGATGAAGGAGGGGATAGAGTGAGGTAGAGCTGGAGGTTGGCAGGAAGGGAGAGGGGAGGGAGGGGGGAGGGATGAAGGGAGGGGATAGAGTGAGGTAGAGCTGGAGGTTGGCAGGAAGGGAGAGGGGAGGGAGGGGGGAGGGATGAAGGGAGGGGATAGAGTGAGGTAGAGCTGAAGGTTGGCAGGTATAATTGTGAGGTGGAATATTAAACAAAGGAAGACAAGTGAGAGAGATTTAAAACATTTTAAAAAAAAAGAAGGATGAGAAATATGAAAGAGTGATTAAGAGAAAGGATAATGACATCAACACCTAAAGACAAAACCAGCCAAGCGCACACACACATGTAGTTGAGGTCAAAACTCAGACTAAACTAGAGAAACAGACAGTCTGATATATTATAGTTAGAGAGAGAGAGAGTCTGATATATTATAGTTAGAGAGAGAGAGAGTCTGATATATTATAGTTAGAGAGACAGTCTGCTTCATTATGGTTAGAGACAGTCTGATATATTATAGTTAGAGACAGTCTGCTATGTTATATTTAGAGAGAGAGAACCTGATATATTATAGAAAGAGACTGTCTGAAAAATTATAGTTAGAGAGAGACCGTCTGATATTATATAGTTAGAGAGAGACAGTCTGCTTCATTATAGTTAGAGGCAGTCTGATATGTTATAGTTCGAGAGAGACAGAATGACCAATTATAGTTAGAGAGAGACAGTCTGATATATTAGTGTGTGAAAACCTTGTGAAGACTTACAGAAAACGTTTGACCTCTGTCATTGCCAACAAAGGGTATATAACAAAGTATTGAGATAAACTTTTGTTATTGACCAAATACTTATTTTCCACCATAATTTGCAAATAAATTCATTAAAAATCCTACAATGTGATTTTCTGGATTTTCTTTCTTCATTTTGTCTGTCATAGTTGAAGTGTACCTATGATGAAAATTACAGGCCTCTCTCATCTTTTTAAGTGAGAGAACTTGCACAATTGGTGGCTGACTAAATACTTTTTTTCCTTTTAGTCTGATATATTATAGTTAGTTAGAGAGTCTGATATGTAATAGTTCGAGAGAGACAGAATGACAAATTATAGTTAGAGAGAGACAGTCTGATATATTATAGTTCGAGAGAGACAGTATGACAAATTATAGTTAGAGAGAGACAGTCTGATATGTTATAGTTAGAGAGAGAGCCTGATATTATAGTTAGAGAGAGACAGTCTGATATATTATAGTTAGAGAGAGACTGTCTGATATATTATAGTTAGAGAGAGACTGATATATTATAGTTCGAGACAGTCTGATATGTTATATTTAGAGAGAGAGAGTCTGATATATTATGGTTCGAGAGAGACCGTCTGATATATTATAGTTAGAGACAGTCTGACAAATTATAGTTAGAGAGAGACAGCCTGACAAATTATAGTTAGACAGAGACAGCATGAAAAATTAGTTAGAGAGAGACAGTTTGCTTCATTAAAGTTAGAGACAGTCTGATATATTCTAGTTAGAGACAGTTTGATATGTTATAGTTCGAGAGAGACAGTCTGATATATTATATTTAGAGAGAGAGAGTCTGATATATTATGGTTTGAGAGACCGTCTGATATATTATAGTTAGAGACAGTCTGATATGTTATAGTTCGAGAGAGACAGTCTGATATATTATAGTTAGAGACAGTCTGATATACTATAGTTAGAGACAGTCTGATATATCATAGTTTGAGAGAGACAGTCTGCTATATTATAGTTAGAGACCGTCTGATATATTATAGTTAGAGAGAGAGAGAGTCTGATATTAAAGTCAAAGTCACCATTATTAGTCAGTTGTACAACCGAATGCCTTCAACCGAAATGTGTCTTCCACATTTAACCCAACCCCTCTGAATCAGAGAGGTGCGGGGGGCTGCCTTAATCGACATTCACATCTTTGGCGCCCGGGGAACAGTGGGTTAACTGCCTTGTTCAGGGGCAGAAAGACAGAATTTTACCTTGTCAGCTCGGGGATTCGAACTTGCAACCCTCCGGTTACAAGTCCAACGCTCTAACCACTAGGCTACCTGCCGTCTCTGATATATTATAGTTAGAGAGAGACCGTCTGATATATTATAGTCAGAGAGAAAGTCTGATATATTATAGTTAGAGACAGTCTGATATAATATAGTATGAGTCTGATATATTATAGAGAGAGACAGTCTGATATATTTTAGTTAGAGACCGTCTGATATATTATAGTTAGAGACAGTTTGATATGTTATAGTTAGAGACAGCCTGACAAATTATAGTTAGAGAGAGACAGTTTGCTTCATTAAAGTTAGAGACAGTCTGATATATTATAGTTAGAGACAGTCTGCTATATTATAGTTAGAGACAGTCTGATATGTTATAGTTTGAGAGAGACAGTCTGCTATATTATAGTTAGAGACTGTCTGATATGTTATAGTTTGAGAGAGACAGTCTGCTATATTATAGTTAGAGACTGTCTGATATGTTATAGTTTGAGAGAGACAGTCTGCTATATTATAGATAGAGAGAGACCGTCGGATATATTATAGTCAGAGAGAAAGTCTGATATATTATAGTTAGATACAGTCTGATATAATATAGTATGAGTCTGATATATTATAGAGAGAGACAGTCTGATATATTATAGTTAGAGACCGTCTGATATATTATAGTTAGAGAGATACCATCTGATATACACTGCTCAAAAAAATAAAGGGAACACTTAAACAACACAATGTAACTCCAAGTCAATCACACTTCTGTGAAATCAAACTGTCCACTTAGGAAGCAACACTGATTGACAAATTTCACATGCTGTTGTGCAAATGGAATAGACAACAGGTGGAAATTATAGGCAATTAGTAAGACACCCCCAATAAAGGAGTGGTTCTGAAGGTTGTGACCACAGACCACTTCTCAGTTCCTATGCTTCCTGGCTGATGTTTTGGTCACTTTTGAATGCTGGCGGTGCTTTCACTCTAGTGGTAGCATGAGACGGAGTCTACAACCCACACAAGTGGCTCAGGTAGTGCAGCTCATCCAGGATGGCACATCAATGCGAGCTGTGGCAAGAAGGTTTGCTGTGTCTGTCAGCGTAGTGTCCAGAGCATGGAGGCGCTACCAGGAGACAGGCCAGTACATCAGGAGACATGGAGGAGGCCGTAGGAGGGCAACAACCCAGCAGCAGGACCACTACCTCCGCCTTTGTGCAAGGAGGAGCACTGCCAGAGCCCTGCAAAATGACCTCCAGCAGGCCACAAATGTGCATGTGTCTGCTCAAATGGTCAGAAACAGACTCCATGAGGGTGGTATGAGGGCCCAACGTCCACAGGTGGGGGTTGTGCTTACAGCCCAACACCGTGCAGGACGTTTGGCATTTGCCAGAGAACACCAAGATTGGCAAATTCGCCACTGGCGCCCTGTGCTCTTCACAGATGAAAGCAGGTTCACACTGAGCACGTGACAGACGTGACAGAGTCTGGAGACGCCGTGGAGAACGTTCTGCTGCCTGCAACATCCTCCAGCATGACCGGTTTGGCGGTGGGTCAGTCATGGTGTGGGGTGGCATTTCTTTGGGGGGCCGCACAGCCCTCCATGTGCTCGCCAGAGGTAGCCTGACTGCCATTAGGTACCGAGATGAGATCCTCAGACCCCTTGTGAGACCCATTGGCCCTGGGTTCCTCCTAATGCAAGACAATGCTAGACCTCATGTGGCTGGAGTGTGTCAGCAGTTCCTGCAAGAGGAAGGCATTGATGCTAAGGACTGGCCCGCCCGTTCCCCAGACCTGAATCCAATTGAGCACATCTGGGACATCATGTCTCGCTCCATCCACCAACGCCACGTTGCACCACAGACTGTCCAGGAGTTTGCGGATGCTTTAGTCCAGGTCTGGGAGGAGATCCCTCAGGAGACCATCCGCCACCTCATCAGGAGCATGCCCAGGCGTTGTAGGGAGGTCATTCAGGCACGTGGAGGCCACACACACTACTGAGCCTCATTTTGACTTGTTTTAAGGACATTACATCAAAGTTGGATCAGGCTGTAGTGTGGTTTTCCACTTTAATTTTGAGTGTGACTCAAAATCCAGACCTTCATGGGTTGATAAATTTGATTTCCATTGATAATTTGTGTGATTTTGTTGTCAGCACATTCAACTATGTAAAGAAAAAAGTATTTAATAAGATTATTTCATTCATTCAGATCTATGATGTGTTATTTTAGTGTTCCCTTTATTTTTTTGAGCAGTGTATTATAGTTAGAGAGATACCATCTGACATATTATAGTTAGAGACAGTCTGATATGTTATAGTTCGAGAGAGACAGTCTGATATATTATAGTTAGAGACAGTCTGATATATTATAGTTAGAGAGAGACCGTCTGATATATTATAGTTAGAGACAGTCTGATATATCATAGTTAGAGAGAGACAGTCTGATATATTATAGTTAGAGACAGTCTGATATATAATAGTTAGAGAGAGACCATCTGATATATTATAGTTAGAGACAGTCTGATATATTATAGTTAGAGAGAGACAGTCTGATATATTATAGTTAGAGACAGTCTGATATATTATAGTTAGAGAGAGACAGTCTGATATATTATAGTTAGAGACAGTCTGATATATTATAGTTAGAGACAGTCTGATATATTATAGTTAGAGAGAGACAGTCTGATATATTATAGTTAGAGACAGTCTGATATATTATAGTTAGAGAGAGACAGTCTGATATATTATAGTTAGAGACAGTCTGATATATTATAGTTAGAGAGAGACAGTCTGATATGTTATAGTTAGAGAGAGACAGTCTGATATATTATAGTTAGAGACAGTCTGATATATTATAGTTAGAGAGAGACAGTCTGATATATCATAGTTAGAGAGAGACAGTCTGATATATTATAGTTAGAGACAGTCTGATATATTATAGTTAGAGAGAGACCATATGATATATTATAGTTAGAGACAGTCTGATATATTATAGTTAGAGAGAGACAGTCTGATATATTATAGTTAGAGAGAGACTGTCTGATATGTTATAGTTAGAGAGAGACCGTCTGATATATTATAGTTAGAGAGAGACCGTCTGATATATTATAGTTAGAGAGAGACCGTCTGATATGTTATAGTTAGAGAGAGACAGTCTGATATATTATAGTTAGAGAGAGACCGTCTGATATATTATAGTTAGAGAGAGACCATCTGATATATTATAGTTAGAGACAGTCTGATATATTATAGTTAGAGAGAGACAGTCTGATATGTTATAGTTAGAGAGAGACCGTCTGATATATTATAGTTAGAGACAGTCTGATATATCATAGTTAGAGAGAGAAGGTCTGATATATTATAGTTAGAGACAGTCTGATATATTATAGTTAGAGAGAGACCATCTGATATATTATAGTTAGAGACAGTCTGATATATTATAGTTAGAGAGAGACAGTCTGCTATATTATAGTTAGAGAGAGACAACCTGACAAAATACAGTTAGAGAGAGACCGTCTGATATATTAAAGTTAGTGAGAGACCGTCTGATATATTATAGTTAGAGACAGCCTGATATATTATAGTTAGAATCTGATATGTTATTGTTGAGACAGTCTGATATGTTATAGTTAGAATCTGATATGTTATAGTTAGAGAAAGTCTGATATGTTATAGTTAGAATCTGATATGTTATTGTTAGAGACAGTCTGATATGTTATAGTTAGAATCTGATATGTTATTGTTAGAGACAGTCTGATATGTTATAGTTAGAATCTGATATGTTATTGTTAGAGACAGTCTGATATGTTATAGTTAGAATCTGATATGTTATAGTTAGAGACAGTCTGATATGTTATAGTTAGAGACAGTCTGATATGTTATAGTTAGAAACAGTCTGATATGTTATAGTTAGAGAGACCGTCTGATATATTATAGTTAGAGAGACCGTCTGATACATTATAGTTAGAGAGAGACAGCCTGATATATTATAGTTAGAGAGAGACAGCCTGATATATTATAGTTAGAGACAGTCTGATATGTTATAGTTAGAAACAGTCTGATATATTATAGTTAGAGAGACCGTCTGATACATTATAGTTAGAGAGAGACAGTCTGATATGTTATAGTTAGAAACAGTCTGATATATTATAGTTAGAGAGACCGTCTGATATATTATAGTTAGAGAGAGACAGTCTGATATGTTATAGTTAGAAAAAGTCTGATATGTTATAGTTAGAAACAGTCTGATATATTATAGTTAGAGAGACCGTCTGATATATTATAGTTATAGACCGTCTGAAATATTATAGTTAGAGACAGTCTGATATATTATAGTTAGAATCTGATATGTTGTAGTCAGAGACAGTCTGATATATTATAGTTAGAATCTGATATGTTATAGTCAGAGACAGTCTGATATGTTATAGTAAGAGACAGTCTGATATGTTATAGTTAGAGACAGTCTGATATGTTATAGTTAGAGAGAGACCGTCTGATATGTTATAGTTAGAGAGAGACCGTCTGATATATTATAGTTAGAGACAGTCTGATATGTTATAGTTAGAGACAGTCTGATATGTTATAGTTAGAGAGAGACCGTCTGATATATTATAGTTAGAGACAGTCTGATATGTTATAGTTAGAGACAGTCTGATATGTTATAGTTAGAGACAGTCTGCTATGTTATAGTTAGAGAGAGACAGTCTGATATATTATAGTTAAAGACAGCCTGATATATTATAGTTAGAGAGAGACAGTCTGATATATTATAGTTAGAGACAGACTGATATATTATAGTTAGAGAGAGACCGATATATTATAGTTAGAGAGAGACCATCTGATATATTATAGTTAGAGACAGTCTGCTATATTATAGTTAGAGAGAGACAGTCTGATATGTTATAGTTAGAATCTGATATATTATAGTTAGAGACAGTCTGCTATATTTTAGTTCGAGACCGTCTGATATATTATAGTTCGACAGACTGAAATATTATAGTTAGACAGTCTGATATATTATAGTTAGAGACAGTCTGATATGTTATAGTTAGAGACAGTCTGATATATTATAGTTAGAGAGACCGTCTGATATATTATAGTTAGAGACCGTCTGATATGTTATAGTTAGAATCTGATATGTTATAGTTAGAGACAGTCTGATATGTTATAGTTAGAGACAGTCTGATATGTTATAGTTAGAGACAGTCTGATATGTTATAGTTAGAGACAGTCTGATATGTTATAGTTAGAGAGAGACCATCTGATATATTATAGTTAGAGACAGTCTGATATGTTATAGTTAGAGAGAGACCATCTGATATATTATAGTTAGAGAGAGGCAGTCTGATATGTTATAGTTAGACAGTCTGATATGTTATAGTTAGACAGTCTGATATGTTATAGTTAGACAGTCTGATATGTTATAGTTAGACAGTCTGATATGTTATAGTTAGAGACAGTCTGATATGTTATAGTTAGAGAGAGACCATCTGATATATTATAGTTAGAGACAGTCTGATATGTTATAGTTAGAAAAAGTCTGATATATTATAGTTATAGACCGTCTGAAATATTATAGTTAGAGACAGTCTGATATATTATAGTTAGAATCTGATATGTTATAATCGGAGACAGTCTGATATATTATAGTTAGAATCTGATATGTTATAGTCAGAGACAGTCTGATATGTTATAGTAAGAGACAGTCTGATATGTTATAGTTAGAGACAGTCTGATATATTATAGTTAGAGAGAGACCGTCTGCTATATTATAGTTAGAGACAGTCTGCTATATTATAGTTAGAGAGAGACCGTCTGATGTATTATAGATAAAGACAGCCTGATATATTATAGTTAGAGAGAGACAGTCTGCTATATTATAGTTAGAGAGAGAACGTCTGATATATTATAGTTAAAGACAGCCTGATATATTATAATTAGAGAGAGACCGATATATTATAGTTAGAGAGAGACAGTCTGATATGTTACAGTTAGAATCTGATATGTTAAAGTTAGAATCTGATATATTATAGTTAGAGACAGTCTGATATGTTATAGTTAGAGACAGTCTGATATGTTATAGATAGAGAGAGACAGCCTGATATATTATATAGTTAGAGAGAGACAGTCTGATATATTATAGAGAGAGACAGTCTGATATATTATAGTTAGAGAGAGACCATCTGATATATTATAGTTAGAGACAGTCTGATATGTTATAGTTAGAAACAGTCTGATATGTTATTGTTAGAGACAGTCTGATATGTTATAGTTAGAATCTGATATGTTATAGTTAGAAACAGTCTGATATGTTATAGTTAGAAACAGTCTGATATATTATAGTTAGAGAGAGACAGCCTGATATATTATAGTTAGAGACAGTCAGTCTAACAAATTATAGTTAGAGAGAGACAGTCTGCTATATTATAGTTAGAGAGAGACAGCCTGATATATTATAGTTAGAGAGAGAGAGAGTCTGATATATTATAGTTAGAGAGAGACAGTCTGATATATTATAGTTAGAGACAGTCTGCTATATTATAGTTAGAGAGAGACAGCCTGATATATTATATAGTTAGAGAGAGACAGTCTGATATATTATAGAGAGAGACAGTCTGATATATTATAGTTAGAGAGAGACAGTCTGATATATTATAGTTAGAGACAGTCTGCTATATTATAGTTAGAGAGAGACAGCCTGATATATTATATAGTTAGAGAGAGACAGTCTGATATATTATAGAGAGAGACAGTCTGATATATTATAGTTAGAGAGAGACCATCTGATATATTATAGTTAGAGACAGTCTGATATGTTATAGTTAGAGACAGTCTGATATGTTATAGTTAGAAACAGTCTGATATATTATAGTTAGAGACAGTCTGATATGTTATAGTTAGAAACAGTCTGATATATTATAGTTAGAGACAGTCTGCTATATTATAGTAAGAGAGAGACCGTCTGATATATTATAGTTAGAGAGAGACCGTCTGATATATTATAGTTAGAGAGAGACAGTCTGACAAAATACAGTTAGAGAGAGACCGTCTGATATACTATAGTTAGAATCTGATATGTTATAGTTAGAGACAGTCTGATATGTTATAGTTAGAAACAGTCTGATATGTTATTGTTAGAGACAGTCTGATATGTTATAGTTAGAATCTGATATGTTATAGTTAGAAACAGTCTGATATATTATAGTTAGAGAGAGACAGCCTGATATATTATAGTTAGAGACAGTCAGTCTAACAAATTATAGTTAGAGAGAGACAGTCTGCTATATTATAGTTAGAGAGAGACAGCCTGATATATTATAGTTAGAGAGAGAGACAGTCTGATATATTATAGTTAGAGACAGTCTGCTATATTATAGTTAGAGAGAGACAGCCTGATATATTATATAGTTAGAGAGAGAGACAGTCTGATATATTATAGAGAGAGACAGTCTGATATATTATAGTTAGAGAGAGACAGTCTGATATATTATAGTTAGAGACAGTCTGCTATATTATAGTTAGAGACAGTCTGCTATATTATAGTTAGAGAGAGACAGCCTGATATATTATATAGTTAGAGAGAGACAGTCTGATATATTATAGAGAGAGACAGTCTGATATATTATAGTTAGAGAGAGACCATCTGATATATTATAGTTAGAGACAGTCTGATATGTTATAGTTAGATACAGTCTGATATGTTATAGTTAGAAACAGTCTGATATATTATAGTTAGAGACAGTCTGATATGTTATAGTTAGAAACAGTCTGATATGTTATAGTTAGAGACAGTCTGCTATATTATAGTAAGAGAGAGACCGTCTGATATATTATAGTTAGAGAGAGACAGTCTGACAAAATACAGTTAGAGAGAGACTGTCTGATATACTATAGTCAGAATCTGATATGTTATAGTTAGAGACAGTCTGATATGTTATAGTTAGAAACAGTCTGATATGTTATAGTTAGAGACAGTCTGATATATTATAGTTAGAGACAGTCAGTCTAACAAATTATAGTTAGAGAGAGACAGTCTGCTATATTATAGTTAGAGAGAGACAGCCTGATATATTATAGTTAGAGAGAGAGAGAGTCTGATATATTATAGTTAGAGAGAGACAGTCTGATATATTATAGTTAGAGACAGTCTGCTATATTATAGTTAGAGAGAGACAGCCTGATATATTATATAGTTAGAGAGAGACAGTCTGATATATTATAGAGAGAGACAGTCTGATATATTATAGTTAGAGAGAGACAGTCTGATATATTATAGTTAGAGACAGTCTGCTATATTATAGTTAGAGAGAGACAGCCTGATATATTATATAGTTAGAGAGAGACAGTCTGATATATTATAGAGAGAGACCATCTGATATATTATAGTTAGAGACAGTCTGATATGTTATAGTTAGAGACAGTCTGATATGTTATAGTTAGAAACAGTCTGATATATTATAGTTAGAGACAGTCTGATATGTTATAGTTAGAAACAGTCTGATATGTTATAGTTAGAGACAGTCTGCTATATTATAGTAAGAGAGAGACCGTCTGATATATTATAGTTAGAGAGAGACCGTCTGATATGTTATAGTTAGAGAGAGACAGTCTGACAAAATACAGTTAGAGAGAGACCGTCTGATATACTATAGAGAGAGACCGTCTGATATACTATAGTTAGAATCTGATATGTTATAGTTAGAGACAGTCTGATATGTTATAGTCAGAGACAGTCTGATATGTTATAGTTAGAATCTGATATGTTATTGTTAGAGACAGTCTGATATGTTATAGTTAGAAACAGTCTGATATATTATAGTTAGAGAGAAACAGTCTGATATATTATAGTTAGAGACAGTCTGATATGTTATAGTTAGAGACAGTCTGATATGTTATAGTTAGAGACAGTCTGATATGTTATAGTTAGAAACAGTCTGATATGTTATAGTTAGAAACAGTTTGCTATATTATAGTTAGAGAGAGACCGTCTGATATATTATAGTTAGAGAGAGACCGTCTGCTATATTATAGTTAGAGAGAGACAGTCTGATATATTATAGTTAGAGACCGTCTGATATGTTATACTTAGACAGACTGATATATTATAGTTAGAGAGTGAAATATTATAGTTAGAGACAGTCTGATATATTACAGTTAGAGACAGTCTGATATATTATAGTTAGAGACCGTCTGATATAGTATAGTTAGAGAGAGACAGTTTGATATATTACAGTTAGAGACAGTCTGATATATTATAGTTAGAGACCGTCTGATATAGTATAGTCAGAGAGAGACCGTCTGATATATTATAGTCAGAGAGAGACCGTCTGATATGTTATAGTTAGAGACAGTCTGATATGTTATAGTTAGAAACAGCCTGATATATTATAATTAGAGAGAGACCGATATATTATAGTTAGAGAGAGACAGTCTGATATGTTACAGTTAGAATCTGATATGTTAAAGTTAGAATCTGATATATTATAGTTAGAGACAGTCTGATATGTTATAGATAGAGAGAGACAGCCTGATATATTATATAGTTAGAGAGGCAACCTGACAAAATACAGTTAGAGAGAGACCGTCTGATATATTATAGTTAGAGACAGTCTGATATGTTATAGCTGGTCTGATATAATATAGTATGAGTCTGATATATTAGAGAGAGACAGTCTGATATGTTATAGTTAGAGACAGTCTGACAAATTATAGTTAGAGAGAGACAGTCTGACAAATTATAGTTAGAGAGAGACAGTCTGACAAATTATAGTTAGAGACCGTCTGATATATTATAGTTAGAGACCGTCTGATATGTTATAGTTAGAGACAGTCTGATATGTTATAGTTAGAATCTGATATGTTATAGTTAGAGACAGTCTGATATGTTATAGTTAGAGACAGTCTGATATGTTATAGTTAGAGACAGTCTGATATGTTATAGTTAGAGACAGTCTGATATGTTATAGTTAGAGAGAGACCATCTGATATATTATAGTTAGAGACAGTCTGATATGTTATAGTTAGAGAGAGACCATCTGATATATTATAGTTAGAGAGAGGCAGTCTGATATGTTATAGTTAGACAGTCTGATATGTTATAGTTAGACAGTCTGATATGTTATAGTTAGAGAGAGACCATCTGATATATTATAGTTAGAGACCGTCTGATATATTATAGTTAGAGAGACCGTCTGATATATTATAGTTAGAGTCTGATATATTATAGTTAGAGACAGTCTGCTATATTATAGTTAGAGACTGTCTGCTATATTATAGTTCGAGAGACAGCCTGATATATTATAGTTAGAGAGATACAGTCTGATATATTATAGTTAGAGAGAGACAGTCTGATAAATTATAGTTAGAGAGAGAACGTCTGATATGTTATAGTTAGAGAGAGACAGTCTGACAAAATACAGTTAGAGAGAGACCGTCTGATATACTATAGTTAGAATCTGATATGTTATAGTTAGAGACAGTCTGATATGTTATTGTTAGAGACAGTCTGATATGTTATAGTTAGAATCTGATATGTTATAGTTAGAAACAGTCTGATATATTATAGTTAGAGAGAGACAGTCTGATATACTATAGTTAGAGTCAGTCTGATATGTTATAGTTAGAATCTGATATGTTATAGTTAGAATCTGATATATTATAGTTAGAGACAGTCTGATATGTTATAGTTAGAGACAGTCTGATATGTTATAGTTAGAGACAGTCTGATATATTATAGTTAGAGAGAGACAGTCTGATATATTATAGTTAGAGACAGTCTGCTTCATTATAGTTAGAGAGAGACAGCCTGATATATTATATAGTTAGAGAGAGACAGTCTGATATATTATAGAGAGAGACAGTCTGATATATTATAGTTAGAGAGAGACCATCTGATATATTATAGTTAGAGACAGTCTGATATGTTATAGTTAGAAACAGTCTGATATGTCATTGTTAGAGACAGTCTGATATGTTATAGTTAGAATCTGATATGTTATAGTTAGAAACAGTCTGATATGTTATAGTTAGAAACAGTCTGATATATTATAGTTAGAGAGAGACAGCCTGATATATTATAGTTAGAGACAGTCAGTCTAACAAATTATAGTTAGAGAGAGACAGTCTGCTATATTATAGTTAGAGAGAGACAGCCTGATATATTATAGTTAGAGAGAGAGAGAGTCTGATATATTATAGTTAGAGAGAGACAGTCTGATATATTATAGTTAGAGACAGTCTGCTATATTATAGTTAGAGAGAGACAGCCTGATATATTATATAGTTAGAGAGAGACAGTCTGATATATTATAGAGAGAGACAGTCTGATATATTATAGTTAGAGAGAGACAGTCTGATATATTATAGTTAGAGAGAGACAGTCTGATATATTATAGTTAGAGAGAGACAGCCTGATATATTATATAGTTAGAGAGAGACAGTCTGATATATTATAGAGAGAGACAGTCTGATATATTATAGTTAGAGAGAGACCATCTGATATATTATAGTTAGAGACAGTCTGATATGTTATAGTTAGAGACAGTCTGATATGTTATAGTTAGAAACAGTCTGATATATTATAGTTAGAGACAGTCTGATATGTTATAGTTAGAAACAGTCTGATATGTTATAGTTAGAGACAGTCTGCTATATTATAGTAAGAGAGAGACCGTCTGATATATTATAGTTAGAGAGAGACCGTCTGATATATTATAGTTAGAGAGAGACAGTCTGACAAAATACAGTTAGAGAGAGACCGTCTGATATACTATAGTTAGAATCTGATATGTTATAGTTAGAAACAGTCTGATATATTATAGTTAGAGAGAGACAGCCTGATATATTATAGTTAGAGACAGTCAGTCTAACAAATTATAGTTAGAGAGAGACAGTCTGCTATATTATAGTTAGAGAGAGACAGCCTGATATATTATAGTTAGAGAGAGAGACAGTCTGATATATTATAGTTAGAGACAGTCTGCTATATTATAGTTAGAGAGAGACAGCCTGATATATTATATAGTTAGAGAGAGACAGTCTGATATATTATAGAGAGAGACAGTCTGATATATTATAGTTAGAGACAGTCTGCTATATTATAGTTAGAGACAGTCTGCTATATTATAGTTAGAGAGAGACAGCCTGATATATTATATAGTTAGAGAGAGACAGTCTGATATATTATAGAGAGAGACAGTCTGATATATTATAGTTAGAGAGAGACCATCTGATATATTATAGTTAGAGACAGTCTGATATGTTATAGTTAGAGACAGTCTGATATGTTATAGTTAGAAACAGTCTGATATATTATAGTTAGAGACAGTCTGATATGTTATAGTTAGAAACAGTCTGATATGTTATAGTTAGAGACAGTCTGCTATATTATAGTAAGAGAGAGACTGTCTGATATATTATAGTTAGAGAGAGACAGTCTGACAAAATACAGTTAGAGAGAGACCGTCTGATATACTATAGTCAGAATCTGATATGTTATAGTTAGAGACAGTCTGATATGTTATAGTTAGAAACAGTCTGATATGTTATTGTTAGAGACAGTCTGATATGTTATAGTTAGAAACAGTCTGATATGTTATAGTTAGAAACAGTCTGATATGTTATAGTTAGAAACAGTCTGATATATTATAGTTAGAAACAGTCTGATATATTATAGTTAGAGACAGTCAGTCTAACAAATTATAGTTAGAGAGAGACAGTCTGCTATATTATAGTTAGAGAGAGACAGCCTGATATATTATAGTTAGAGAGAGAGAGAGTCTGATATATTATAGTTAGAGAGAGACAGTCTGATATATTATAGTTAGAGACAGTCTGCTATATTATAGTTAGAGAGAGACAGCCTGATATATTATATAGTTAGAGAGAGACAGTCTGATATATTATAGAGAGAGACAGTCTGATATATTATAGTTAGAGAGAGACAGTCTGATATATTATAGTTAGAGACAGTCTGCTATATTATAGTTAGAGAGAGACAGCCTGATATATTATATAGTTAGAGAGAGACAGTCTGATATATTATAGAGAGAGACCATCTGATATATTATAGTTAGAGACAGTCTGATATGTTATAGTTAGAGACAGTCTGATATGTTATAGTTAGAAACAGTCTGATATATTATAGTTAGAGACAGTCTGATATGTTATAGTTAGAAACAGTCTGATATGTTATAGTTAGAGACAGTCTGCTATATTATAGTAAGAGAGAGACCGTCTGATATATTATAGTTAGAGAGAGACCGTCTGATATATTATAGTTAGAGAGAGACAGTCTGACAAAATACAGTTAGAGAGAGACCGTCTGATATACTATAGTTAGAATCTGATATGTTATAGTTAGAGACAGTCTGATATGTTATAGTCAGAGACAGTCTGATATGTTATAGTTAGAATCTGATATGTTATTGTTAGAGACAGTCTGATATGTTATAGTTAGAAACAGTCTGATATGTTATAGTTAGAGAGAGACAGTCTGATATATTATAGTTAGAGACAGTCTGATATGTTATAGTTAGAGACAGTCTGATATGTTATAGTTAGAGACAGTCTGATATGTTATAGTTAGAAACAGTCTGATATGTTATAGTTAGAAACAGTTTGCTATATTATAGTTAGAGAGAGACCGTCTGATATATTATAGTTAGAGAGAGACCGTCTGCTATATTATAGTTAGAGAGAGACAGTCTGATATATTATAGTTAGAGACCGTCTGATATGTTATACTTAGACAGACTGATATATTATAGTTAGAGAGTGAAATATTATAGTTAGAGACAGTCTGATATATTACAGTTAGAGACAGTCTGATATATTATAGTTAGAGACCGTCTGATATAGTATAGTTAGAGAGAGACAGTTTGATATATTACAGTTAGAGACAGTCTGATATATTATAGTTAGAGACCGTCTGATATAGTATAGTCAGAGAGAGACCGTCTGATATATTATAGTCAGAGAGAGACCGTCTGATATGTTATAGTTAGAGACAGTCTGATATGTTATAGTTAGAAACAGTCTGCAATATTATAGTTAGAGACCGTCTGATATATTATAGTTAGAGAGATACAGTCTGATATATTATAGTTAGAGAGAGACAGCCTGATATATTATAGTTAGAGACAGTCGGTCTAACAAATTATAGTTAGAGAGAGAACGCCTGATATGTTATAGTTAGAGAGAGACAGTCTGATATATTATAGTTAGAGAGAGATAGTCTGACAAAATACTGTTAGAGAGAGACCGTCTGATATACTATAGTTAGAATCTGATATATTATAGTTAGAGAGAGTCTGCTATATTATAGTTAGATAGAGACCGTCTGATATATTATAGTTAGAGAGAGACAGCCTGATATATTATAGTTAGAGAGAGACAGCCTGATATATTATAGTTAGAGAGAGACAGCCTGATATATTATAGTTAGAGAGAGACAGTCTGATATATTATAGTTAGAGAGAGACAGTCTGATATATTATAGTTAGAGAGAGACAGTCTGACAAAATACAGTTAGAGAGAGACAGTCTGATATATTATAGTTAGAGAGACAGTCTGTTATATTATAGTTAGTGAGAGACAGTCTGACAAATTATAGTTAGAGAGAGACAGCCTGATATGTTATAGTTAGAGAGAGACAGTCTGATATATTATAGTTAGAGACAGCCTGATATATTATAGTTCGAGAGAGACAGTCTGACAAATTATAGTTAGAGAACGTCTGGTATATTATAGAAAGAGACCGTCTGATATATTATAGTTAGAGACAGTCTGATATATTATAGTTAGAGACCATCTGATATAGTTAGAGACCGTCTGACAAATTATAGTTAGAGACAGTCTGATATGTTATAGTTAGAGACAGTCTGATATGTTATAGTTAGAGACAGTCTGATATGTTATAGTTAGAGAGAGACAGTCTGATATATTATAGTTAGAGAGAGACAGTCTGATATATAATAGTTAGAGACAGTATGATATATATTATAGTTAGAGACAGTATGATATATTAAAGTTAGAGAGACAGACAGTTTGATACATTAGTTAGTCAGTAAAGCTTGTTTGAATTAAATTGATTAAGATAGAGAACATGGCCTAAGGGAGAGAATGAGAGAGGGGGGAAGAGAGAGAGAGAGATTACACTTGGGAAACTGTCAAACTTCCACCAATGCTCCTTATAGGACACATCACTTCACTCTATACTCCTCTGTAAACAGGTCATCTCTGTATTCCTGTCACAAGACCCACTGGTTGATGATTATTTATAAAACCGTCTTAGGCCTCACTCCCCCTTATCTGAGATATCTACTGCAGCCCTCATCCTCCACATACAACACCCATTCTGCCAGTCACATTCTGCTAAAGGTCCCCAAAACACACATCCCTGGGTCACTCCTCTTTCCAGTTCGCTGCAACAAACACTCAAACTGGACAGTTTTATCTCAATCTCTTCATTCAAAGACTCAATCATGGACACTCTTACTGATAATTGTGGCTGCTTTGTGTGATGTATTGTTGTCTCTACCTTCTTGCCCTTTGTGCTGTTGTCTGTGCCCAATAATATTTGTACCACGTTTTGTCTTGCTACCATGCTGTGTTTCTACCATGCTGTTATAATGTTGTGTTGCTACCATGTTGTGTTGCCATGTTTTGCTGCCTTGCTATGTTGTCATCATAGGTCTTTCTTTATGTAGTGTTGTCTCCCTTGTGGTGATGTGTGTTTTGTCCTATATTCTATTTATTTTTTATTTTTAATCCCAGGCCCCTGTCCCCGCAGGAGACCTTTTTGCCTTCTGGTAGGCAGTCATTGTAAATAAGAATTTGTTCTTAACTGATTTTCCTAGTTAAGTAAAGGTTACAGAAAGGTTAAATAAATAAAAACAGTAAAGGGGTGTGTCTTCCTCTCCTCTCAGCCAAGCCTGTGTGTGTCCTACCCACAACGCCTGGGTAAACCATGATAGCGCCCAACCGTCAGAGAGTGCGAGCGAGAGAGACAGGGATTGGAAAGAGGGAGAGAGGGATGAAAATGGGAAGAGAATATAGGGAGGAGGAAAATAAAAAAACTAAAGAAGAATGTAGTCCTGCTATTTTCTCTTCTATAGAAACACCCAACTCAACCTTTACCTCTGAATAAAGAAAGAGGGAATGGAATGAGATTGATAGAAGGCCAGAAGAAGAATAGAGGGAGGGAGGGAGAAATAAGAGAGGAGAGGGAGGCCAGAGGAAAGGTGACTGACTGGGACTATTATGAGAGGGAGGGAGGCCAGAGGAAAGGTGACTGACTGGGACTATTATGAGAGAGAGAGAGAGAGAGAGAGAGAGAGAGAGAGAGAGAGAGAGAGAGAGAGAGAGAGAGAGAGAGAGAGAGAGAGAGAGAGAGAGAGAGAGAGAGAGAGAGAGAGAGAGAGAGAGAGAGAGAGAGAGAGAGAGAGAGAGAGAGGGAGAGGGAGAGAGAGAGAGAGAGAGAGAGAGAGAGAGAGAGAGAGAGAGGGAGGGAGGGAGGGAGGGAGGGAGGGAGGGAGGAGGGAGGGAGGGAGGAGGGAGGGGGAGGGAGGGAGGGAGAGAGGCCATAGGAAAGGTGACTGACTGGGACTATTATGAGAGGGAGGGAGGAGAGGGAGGGAGGGAGGGAGGGAGAGAGGGAGAGAGGGAGGGAGGGAGGGAGGGAAAGAGCTTCAACTATTGATTTGGGAGAAGAGGATAATTCATAGCGTGTGTTGACTTTTAACTCTTTTTTTAATGGGTTGAAAAGCGCTTCACAGCGCTGTACGGGATTTGACTGACAGCCGTTCTGAACTTCAGCACCGCAAGCGACAAGAAGTTGACCCCCATCCCTCCTGCTGACTGGGCAACTTCTGCAAATGTTTTGTTATCCGAGTGAAGAAACTGCTGTAAATTGAGAGGACTCAATGTATTTTGATCCTAAACATTATAGGATCATATTGTAGAACTTAGCTAGTCATGTTGGCAATAGAACAAGCTTTCAAATGATGCTCATTTTTATTTATACCTAATATTCAACCTAGATCCAATGACATGGTGACATTGTTGTTTTCACGTTCGTTGACAGCTCAGTCAAATGTTAATCAAAAAGGAAATCAAATCAAATGTTATTTGTCACATGCGCCGAACACAACAGGTGTAGACCTTACAGTGGGCTACTATGACCTTACAGTGGGCTACTATGACCTTACAGTGGGCTACTATGACCTTACAGTGGGCTACTATGACCTTACAGTGGGCTACTATGACCTTACAGTGGGCTACTATGACCTTACAGTGGGCTACTATGAGGGACCCAAAGAATTCATTTCCCTATGGGCCCTGGTCAAATGTAGTTCACTAAATAGGGAATAGCTGTCATTTGGGACGTAGGTCTATTTCCTCTTCCCTGGGGCACACAAGCCCGTCTTATAAACAGTGTCAACGACAACCCTTAGGATGGTCTTGTGTCTTCTACTACAGAACACAGATAACACAGATCACAGCCCTAACTCTTCAGTATCTAAAATACAGTGACCCCCTCTCATATCATTACCAAGCCCTGCAATGCCAAGAGCTGAGCAAACCTGTTCTACTGACACACTGAAGCCTCAGGACCAGAACATCCAATCAATCAGATCAAACAAAACTACATTACTTATTGGGAAGCACAAAGCAAAATGCAGTGCTATCTGGCCATAAATCGACAGTACACCGTGGCAAACTATTTGACCATGGTTACTGATCAAAACCTTAGAAAAACCTTGACAAAGTACAGGCTCAGTGAGCACAGACTTGTCATTGAGAAGGGTAGACACAGGAAAACCTGGCTCCTTGTAGAGGAAAGGCTGTGCAACCACTGCACCACAGCAGAACCTGAGACAAATTTCCTGACAAAATGTAAAAAAAAATATTAAACAATTAGAGAGTGTCATTTCCCAAAATGTGAAAACCTTTTTCAAGGTTTCAAAGACCTCTCTGATGAGAATAGGCTACCCATCCTGTTGGGGGAGGACGCAGAGAGCTGTGGGTTGGCAGCGCACTACATTGCTGCCTGCCATAAGATGAGGGACCGTGTCTGACAGACCAATCAACCTGCACATGTCCTCTATGCTTATTGGTAAATGTATGTTTATTTTGACCCTTAGTTATTGTTGTTGCTGTTGTCCCGTTGACAATATTGATTGATATCATTTTAATTAGGTTAATATAAACCTCAAACTAAGTTATGGCAATAAAACAAATTACATTCAATTAGAGAGAGAGAGAAGGTAGAGCGAGACCTGAGCACTGTGACTGACCCAAACTTAAGGAAAGTTTGACTATGTACAGACTCAGTGAGCATAGCCTTGCTATTGAGAAAGGCCGCCGTAGGCAGACCTGGCTCTCAAGAGAAGACAGGCTATGTGCACACTGCCCACAAAATGAGGTGGAAACTGAGCTGCACTTCCTTAAGGAAGGAAGGAAGGAAGGAAGGAAGGAAGGAAGGAAGGAAGGAAGGAAGGAAGGAAGGAAGGAAGGAAGGAAGGAAGGAAGGAAGGAAAGAGAGAAAAAGAAAGAGAGGTGGGACAAACATCCAATTTAAGCCCTACACGCAGAATTCTGTCGGAAAACTCTACAAGTCCAGAGAAATACACCAACTAATGCATGTAGGGCAGAATTGGGCCTAAAAATACTCATGGGCGAAGGAGCAATGGCTCCTCTTGCAGCCAAATATGTATTTGCCTGCCATAGCCTGAGGGACACTGAATAGTAACATCTGCATAGTAAGCAGTAACTTATTTATTATTGCTGTTATTGTTATTACTGTTATTATTGTTGTTTATCATTCCGTATAGTAGTGGTATGGCTGGTAATGGTAATGATAGCAGTTTAGTGATGATGGTGATAGCAGTAGTAGTGATGATGATGGTAGTAGTGGTATGGCTGGTAATGGTAATGATAGCAGTTTAATGATGATGGTGATAGCAGTAGTAGTGATGATGATGGTAGTAGTGGTATGGGTGGTAATGGTAATGATAGCAGTTTAATGATGATGGTGATAGCAGTAGTAGTGATGATGATGGTAGTAGTGGTATGGGTGGTCATGGTAATGATAGCAGTTTAATGATGATGGTGATGGCAGTAGTAGTGATGATGATGGTAGTAGTGGTATGGGTGGTCATGGTAATGATAGCAGTTTAATGATGATGGTGATGGCAGTAGTAGTGATGGTGATGGCAGTAGTAGTGATGATGATGGTAGTAGTGGTATGGGTGGTAATGGTAATTATAGCAGTTTAGTGATGATGATGGTAGTTGTGGTATGGGTGGTAATGGTAATGATAGCAGTTTAATGATGATGGTGATGGCAGTAGTAGTGATGATGATGGTAGTAGTGGTATGGGTGGTAATGGTAATGATAGCAGTTTAGTGATGATGGTGATGGCAGTAGTAGTGATGATGATGGTAGTAGTGGTATGGGTGGTCATGGTAATGATAGCAGTTTAGTGATGATGGTGATGGCAGTAGTAGTGATGGTGATGGCAGTAGTAGTGATGATGATGGTAGTAGTGGTATGGGTGGTAATGGTAATGATAGCAGTTTAGTGATGATGGTGATAGCAGTAGTAGTGATGATGATGGTATGGGTGGTAATGGTAATGATAGCAGTTTAATGATGATGGTGATGGCAGTAGTAGTGATGATGATGGTAGTAGTGGTATGGGTGGTAATGGTAATTATAGCAGTTTAGTGATGATGATGGTAGTTGTGGTATGGGTGGTAATGGTAATGATAGCAGTTTAATGATGATGGTGATGGCAGTAGTAGTGATGATGATGGTAGTAGTGGTATGGGTGGTAATGGTAATGATAGCAGTTTAGTGATGATGGTGATGGCAGTAGTAGTGATGATGATGGTAGTAGTGGTATGGGTGGTCATGGTAATGATAGCAGTTTAGTGATGATGGTGATGGCAGTAGTAGTGATGATGATGGTAGTAGTGGTATGGGTGGTAATGGTAATGATAGCAGTTTAGTGATGATGATGGTAGTAGTGGTATGGGTAGTAATGGTAATGATAGCAGTTTAGTGATGATGGTGATGGCAGTAGTAGTGATGATGATGGTAGTAGTGGTATGGGTGGTAATGGTAATGATAGCAGTTTAATGATGATGGTGATGGCAGTAGTAGTGATGATGATGGTAGTAGTGGTATGGGTGGTAATGGTAATGATAGCAGTTTAGTGATGATGGTGATGGCAGTAGTAGTGATGATGATGGTAGTAGTGGTATGGGTGGTAATGGTAATGATAGCAGTTTAATGATGATGGTGATAGCAGTAGTAGTGATGATGATGGTAGTAGTGGTATGGGTGGTAATGGTAATGATAGCAGTTTAATGATGATGGTGATAGCAGTAGTAGTGATGATGGTCGTTGTAGTACAGATGTAGATTACCGTTATTTAGTTATAAGTTAGTTATAGTTTCATTTTCCATATTTAGATTTTTATATTTATTACATTTCTACTATTGACTATTACCATTTTGTTATTATTTTTGTATTTAATTTTGTATTATTATTTACTACCATTTTATATTATTATTTGTTATTGTTTCTAATTTTATTACAATGTATATTGTATACATTGTTGCTTTGGCAATATTGACACAATGTTTTTCATGCCAATAAAGCAGCTTGAATTTGAGAGAGATAGAAGAATTGATTTAATTTGGGGCCTGAAATTTGATTCAACACGAGGCCTATGTATTGGTCACATGACATTTCACATGACCAACTGGCCGAATGGCACCCTATTCCCTTTATAGCGCACTACTTTACTACAGGGCTCTGGGTGAAACGCAGCACACTACTTTACTACAGGGTTCTGGGTGAAACGCAGCACACTACTTTACTACAGGGCTCTGGGTGAAACGCAGCACACTACTTTACTACAGGGTTCTGGGTGAAACGCAGCACACTACTTTACTACAGGGCTCTGGGTGAAACGCAGCACACTACTTTACTACAGGGTTCTGGGTGAAACGCAGCACACTACTTTACTACAGGGTTCCATAGGGAGCCATTTGGAACACAGACAACTGTCTGGACTAATGAGGCACAGAGAGCAGGAAATCAACATCAGGAATGGATAGGGAGTGAGTGAGTGAGTGAGTAAGAGAGAGAGAGAGAGTGTGAGAGAAAGTGAGAGAGATGGTGTGTGTGTGAGAGAGAAAGTGAGAGAGATGGTGTGTGTGAGAGAGAAAGTGAGAGAGATGGTGTGTGAGAGAGAGGTGTGTGTGAGAGAGAGGGTGTGTGAGAGAGAGGTGTGTGAGAGAGAGAGGGTGTGTGTGTGAGAGAGATAGAGAGAGAGGGAGTGTGTGAGAGAGAGAATGTGTGTGATAGAGATAGATAGATAGATAATGTGAGAGAGAGAGAAATGGGATATTAAACAGCAAGTGCTAGACAAATAAGAAAGGAAGGAGACATGACAGGGGGATGAGAAAGAAAAGATTAAGAAGAGATGAAGACAGTAATAACAACAGAAAGGACTTCTCTTCTACATGGTACACTGTTCTACACGGAAATCTGTTACACAATGCATTCGGAAAGTATTCAGACCCCTTGACTTTCTCTACATTTTGTTACGTTACAGCCCTATTCTAAAAATGATTAAATTGTTTTTTTCCCCTCATCAATCTACACACAATACCCCATTATGACATCACAATACCCCATAATGACAAAGCAAAAACATTTTTTTTCAAAACTTAGAAAATGTGTTAAAAATAAATAACTGAAATATCCCATTTACATAAGTATTCAGACCCTTGTTTCTTATGGTCTGAGTGTCTTTAGGTGCCGTTTGACAAACTCCAAGCGGGCTGTCATGTGCCTTTTACTAAGGAGTGGCTTCCGTCTGGCCGCTCTACCATAAAGGCCGGGTTGGTGGAGTGCTGCAGAGATGGGAGAACCTTCCAGAAGGACAACCATCTCCACAGAGGAACTCTGGAGCTCTGTCAGAGTGACCATCAGGTTCTTGGTCACCTCCCTGACCAAGGCCCTTCTCCCCCGATTGCTCAGTTTGGTCGGGCGTCCAGCTCTAGGAAGAGTCTTTGTGGTTCCAAACTTCATCTATTTAAGAATGATGGAGGCCACTGTGTTCTTGGGGACCTTCAATGCTGCAGAAATGTTTTTGTACCCTTCCCCAAATCTGTGCCTCGACACAATCCTGTCTAGAAGCTCTACGGACAATTCCTTTGACCTCACGACTTGGTTTTTGCTCTGACGTGCACTGTCAGCCAATCAATTGAATTTACCACAGGTGGACTCCAATCAAGTTGTAGAAACACCTCAAGGATGATCAATAGAAACAGGATGCACCTGAGCTCAACTTCAAGTCTCATAGCAAAGGGTCTGAATACTTATGTAAATAAAGTATCTTTCATTTTCTATAAATTTGCAAAAAATTCTAATAACCTGTTTTCGCTTCGTTATTATGGGGTGTTGTGTGTGTATATGTTGGCCCCACTAGACTCACCATGTTGGCCCCACTAGACTCACCATGTTGGCCCCACTAGACTCACCATGTTGGCCCCACCAGTCCAGTAAAGGAAGAATCCATCTGGGTCTACCTTCAGAGTGATGAGGGTGGGTTGACCGGTGTTGGGCTCCTATACACACACACACACACACACACACACACACACACACACACACACACACACACGTTAATACATTGGGATATACACACTGTACACACATGACTAAAATGTGATCGGCCCGAGGTTGGAAAGCCAGGTCTCCTGCATGCCATACGACTGTGTTAACCTGCTGAGATAAAGCCTAGGAATTAGCTCGGGGGAGCTAATGCAAGTCTCAGGTCCGATGCTGGCTATGGGCAGGGCAGAGATAGGAAGAAACCATTGAAAATGCATTAACCTTTTTCTAGTACAGCATTAGACGTGCCGGGTCTAGGGTCAGCTTCCCCTCCGCCAATCCAAAACAGAACCATTAGTGGGGGGGAAATGCAATACCGACCCAGGATCAGATTGGACGATGAAAGGTTTGAGTTCTATATCATGTATTTCCGTTTCTATGATTGAACCACCCCTACCTTCATTTCGGGCTCTGTGGTTGGCTACAGAGAGGAGAGGAGAAATGAGGGTGGTCACAATATTGTCCTAACTGTATAATGAATCATTCTTCATCTAAATCATTAGTACAGATCTAGGATCAGCTTAACCTTAATGATTGGGGCGGCAGGTGTGGATTAACTGCCTTGTTCAGGGGCACAACGACATATTTTTCCCTTGTCAGCTCGAGGATTTGAACTAGCAACCTTTCGGCTAGTGGCCCAACGCTCTAACCACTAGGCTACCTGCTCCACCCCGTGAATCAATTCAAATGTGGGTGTAGCGAAATGCTTGTGTTTCTAGCTCCAACAGTGCAGTAATATCTTACAATTTCACAACAAAACACACAAATTTAAAGTAAAGGAATTAAGAATATATACAGTTGAAGTCGGAAGTTTACATACACTTAGGTTGGAGGCATTAAAACCCGTTTTTCAACCACTCCACAAATTTCTTGTTAACAAACTATAGTTTTGGCAAGTCGGTTAGGACATCTACCTTGTGCATGACAAGTAATTTTTACAGACAGATTATTTCACTTATAATTCACTGTATCACAATTCCAGTGGGTCAGAAGTGTACATACACTAAGTTGACTGTGCCTTTAAACATCTTGGAAAATTCCAGAAAATGATGTCATGGCTTTAGAAGCTTCTGATAGGCTAATTGACATCATCTGAGTCAATTGGAGGTGTACCTGTGGATGTATTTCAAAGCCTACCTTCAAACTCAGTGCCTCTTTGCTTGACATCATGGGAAAATCAGCCAAGACCTCAGAAAAAAAAATTGTAGACCTCCACAAGTCTGGTTCATCCTTGGGAGCAATTTCCAAACGCCTGAAGGTACCATGTCCATCTGTACAAACAATAGTACTCAAGTATAAACACCATGGGACCACGCAGTCATCATACCGCTCAGGAAAGAGACGCGTTCTGTCTCCTAGAGATGAACGTATGTTGGTGCGAAAAGTGCAAATCAATCCCAGAAACACAGCAAAGGACCTTGTGAAGATGCTGGAGGAAACAGGTACAAAAGTATCTATATCCACACTAAAACCAAGTCCTATATCGACATAACCTGAAAGGCCGCTCAGCAAGGAAGAAGCCACTGCTCCAAAACCGCCATAAAAAAGCCAGACTACAGTTTGCAAATGCACATGGGGACAAATATCGTACTTTTTGGAGAAATGTTCTCTGGTCTGATGAAACAAAAATAGAACTGTTTGGCCATAATGACCATCGTTATGTTTGGAGGAAAAAGGGGGAGGCTGGCAAGCCGAAGAACACCATCCCAACCGCGAAGCACGGGGGTGGCAGCATCATGTTGTGGGGGTGCTTTGCTGCAGGAGGGACTGGTGCAGTTCACAAAATAGATGGCTTCATGAGGAATGAGAATTATGTGGATATATTGAAGCAACATCTCAAGACATCAGTCATGAAGTTAAAGCTTTGTCGCAAATGGGTCTTCCAAATGAACAATGACGAATCAGAATGAGAAATTGATTAACAGAATTATAGAACATTAGGTAATTATGCAGTTAAATTGAATCGTAAGAAAAAAACGTCATTACAAAAATGCTTTTATTGATTGTAAAAATGATTCTAAAAAAGGTATAGAATACAGTTAAGGGCTTACTTGGTACATCGATCTCATCATGCCCATCTAGTGTGGAGGTTGTCGGGAGAACCATAACAAAACCAGTTGATATTGCCAATCATTTTGCAGATTTTGTTTTACAAAGAAAATGAATTTACTGAGCAATAATGTAAACATACATTCTTCCAAACAAGCGATTGTCCAATGGATTGATCATATCATGAGAAAAAAAGACCTGCTCTTTTAGTCTGCAGACGGTGTCAGTAGAGGAGGTGTTAAACCTATTGAAGTCATTACCCACCAATAGTTGACCAATTAGTCTATTCCCTTTACTCAGTAAGATATTGGAGGGTATTGTGAGTAGACAAATATGGGAGTACATGGAAAAGAATGATCTGATTACAGCCAATCGGCATGCTTATCGCAAGAACCATTCCACTACCACTGCATTGGTTGACATGACTGACCAATGGCTCAATGCTATGGATAATGGCAAGTTTGTGGGTGTGCTATTTTTTATTTCAGTGCAGCATTTGATTTAGTGGATCATGAAATAATGCATTATGGTTTTAAGGAGGTAGCATTGAATTGGGTACAGTCGCATCTAACTGACAGGAAACAGTCCACCTATATCAATGGTTCATTTTCTTCCCCTCATGTTTTAAAACTGTGGAATACCGCAGGGCAGCTGCCTTGGGCCACTTCTTTATTTAATATATACCAATGACCTTCCTTATGCCTTAGCTGAAACTCAAGCTACTATATTTGCAGATGATACTACAATTTATGCAGCAAGACAATCGGTTCAACAGGTACAGCAAGCTTTACAAGGAGATTTGGAGAATATCAGGGAGTGGGGTTGCCGGAACAAACTTGTTTTAAACACCAAGAAAACCAAAGTTATGTTGGTCTGTTCCACTAGGAAAAGGCCAAAACAGCATGGGATACAATTAAGTATGGTAGGAGGTCAAATTGAAGAAGTGGCAGAAACTAAACTATTGGGAGTGCAGTGAGACAACTGCTTATCATGGTCATCTCAAATAAGTAATCTATGTAAAGCATGCATAATCAGAAGGATAGCTAAATATTTACCAGGAAGAATGCTTAAGCAAACAACACAAGCATTAATTGAGAGTCAGGTGAACTACTGTTCTGTGGTCAGCAAGTGAAATTAGGAAGCTGCAGATTGAACAGAACTAAGCAGAAAGGATTGTTTTAAGGTGGAGATATGGTTCTTCTGTTGCAGTCATGCTCAATGTTCTTGGTTGATCATCAATCAACAAGATAATTTAAAAAAAACATACTTATTTTATTTCATAATATACACCATTTAAATAGACCAAATTCTATTCACAACGGTATTCAGTTGGTAAGAGACAGACATTCCGTAAATACTAGGAATAGGTTATCCACCATCTATGAGTTATCCAGACAGAAAAGAGAAATAGGCAAAATACCATTTCGATTTAGAGCAATAAAGAAATGGAATAAATTAACTGAGCAAACCAGAAACCTTTCAATATATAAATCTAAACAATATTTTAAAACCATTTAAATATAATACATAGAAATGTTGTGTTGACTATAGTAGATGAAGAATCAATATCTTTTAGATTGAGTATTTATCGGGTCAATATGTTAGTATATTATGTATGTTTGTAATAGTGTGTTATATGTGAAAATGTGTTCGTATTATAAATTGTATTTTAATGGACTCTTGGAAGATTACTCCAAATGAGGACTAAAATAGATCCAAATCAAATCAAGCCTGTAGAAAATTTGTGGGCAGAACTGAAAAAGCGTGTGCGAGCAAGGAGGCCTACAAACCTGACTCAGTTACACCAGTTCTGTCAGGAGGAATGGGTCAAAATTCACCCAACTTGTGGAAGGCTACCCGAAACGTTTGACCCAAGTTAAACAATTTAAAGGCAATGCTACCAAATACTATTTGAGTGTATGTAAACTTCTGACCCACTGGGAATGTGATGAAAGAAATAAAAGCTGAAATAAAATCATTCTCTCTACCATTATTCTGGCATTTCACATTCTTAAAATAAAGTGGTGATCCTAACAGACCTAAGACAAATACTTTTTGCTTGGATTAAATGTCAGAAATTGTGAAAAACTGAGTTTAAATGTATTTGGCTAAGGTGTATGTAAACTTCAGATTAAAAAATAAACCATTTAATTGAAGAACAGTGCCGATGCAAAGTTTGGTAGCAGAATGAAGGTTTGTGCTGTTGGTGCCGTCATGATGTTAACAAGTAAATGTTCTTTTTTTGTGTGTGAACAATCTGTGTCACTTGAGAATAGATTAAAAGTTCTCTCTCTCTCTCTCTCTCTCGTGGATTCAGTGCCGTTTTCCTCCTAGAGTGACGTAGAAATACCCGGTAATTTAGAGGTGAAAGAAACGCACACCTATTAAGGCGAGGTGCTGGCTAGCGGAGTGGAACACGTAGAGAAATAGAGGAGCTCCGATGCAAAAAGAAATTATGTCCAACGTTTCGACAGTCTTCATCAGGGTATATTATTTATAGAAATACCAGGTACCTTGGTTGGCATGCTAGCACACAGACACAGGCACACCCCCCCCCATCAACAACCAACGTTAAAACTACAGTCTGCTAGATGTGCTCGGCCATCAAACATAAAAGGACAACTGCTATGACTGGTTCTCTCTCCACTGTGATCGGATCGGTGACGTGGCCCGTATTCATAAGGTATAGGATCGTTGACGTGGCCCGTATTCATAAGGTATGGGATCGGTGACGTGGCCCGTATTCATAAGGTATGGGATCGGTGACGTGGCCCGTATTCATAAGGTATAGGATCGTTGACGTGGCCCGTATTCATAAGGTATGGGATCGGTGACGTGGCCCGTATTCATGAAGTATAGGATCGTTGACGTGGCCCGTATTCATAAGGTATGGGATCGGTGACGTGGCCCGTATTCATAAAGTATAGGATCGTTGACGTGGCCCGTATTCATAAGGTATAGGATCGTTGACGTGGCCCGTATTCATAAGGTATAGGATCGGTGACGTGGCCCGTATTCATAAGGTATGGGATCGTTGACGTGGCCCGTATTCATAAGGTATGGGATCGGTGACGTGGCCCGTATTCATAAGGTATGGGATCGGTGACGTGGCCCGTATTCATAAGGTATAGGATCGTTGACGTGGCCCGTATTCATAAGGTATGGGATCGGTGACGTGGCCCGTATTCATAAGGTATGGGATCGGTGACGTGGCCCGTATTCATAAGGTATGGGATCGGTGACGTGGCCCGTATTCATAAGGTATAGGATCGGTGACGTGGCCCGTATTCATAAGGTATAGGATCGGTGACGTGGCCCGTATTCATAAGGTATGGGATCGTCTCTCCCCACCGCTATCCTTCAACCCCCTCCCTTTCTCATTCCTTCACTCCCTATCCCTCAACCCCCTCCCTCCCTCCCTATCCCTCAACCCTCTCTCCCTCCTTCACTCCCTATCCCTCAACCCCCTCCCTCCTCCTATCCCTCAACCCCCTCCCTATCCCTCAACCCCCTCCCTCCCTCCCTCCCTCCCTCTCCCTCAACCCTCTCTCCCTCCTTCACTCCCTATCCCTCAACCCCCCTCCCTCCCTCCTTATCCCTCAACCCTCCCTCCCTCCTTCACTCCCTATCCCTCAACCCCCTCCCTCCCTCCCTCTCCCTCAACCCTCTCTCCCTCCTTCACTCCCTATCCCTCAACCCCCCTCCCTCCCTCCCTATCCCTCAACCCCCTCCCTCCCTCCCTCCCTATCCCTCAACCCCCTCCCTCCCTCCCTCTCCCTCAACCCTCTCTCCCTCCTTCACTCCCTATCCCTCAACCCCCTCCCTCCCTCCTTATCCCTCAACCCTCCCTCCCTCCTTCACTCCCTATCCCTCAACCCTCCCTCCCTCCCTCCCTCCCTCTCATTCAAGCAGCTACATCCCTCCCCCTCACTCATCTTCTCGGATCTCTGTTTATTTCTCCAGTCTTCATCCTCCTCTCGGTCTCTCCACTCAACCTGTTGCTCTCCAGACCCCTCCACGCACAGGCCTTATTTAATGATAGTCTAGTCACACATGGATATGGGTCCTGCTCTCCCTCACCTCTCCCTCACCTTTCCCTCATAGCAAGGGAACACTACAAACATCTCAGCTATTCCACAAGCAACTGTCTCTCTTGTCTAAGCTCAGAGTGTCAGAGTGTGTGTGTGGTTTATGCTCCTTTCTCATGTGCGGTCACTGCTGCTGTGTTCAAAACGGCTGCCTAACGAACGCTAAAGACAAACACACAACATTGTTATTACCTGGGAACACTGACAGCCTACTGCAGAACGCAGAGATATGGAGAGAGAGGGTGGGAAGGAGAGAGAGGTGGAGGAGGGAGAGAGATAAGGTGGAGAGAGAGAGAATGTTCTCATTATGTATAGTATAAAGGTAACGTCTGGTTTTTCATATCAGCACCTCATAAATCAGGTATTATACAGGGATAACCAGTGTGTGTGTGTGTGTGCTGCTCTGGCAACATAAAAGGTTGATGACAGCAGAGAACCTTTGGACTCTGGTTAGGAGAAGAGAGTAAAGGGGGAGGGGAGAGGAAAAGGGAAAGGGACGATAGGAAAATCATTAAGCAAAAAAGAAAAGAGGGATAGGGAGAGAGAAGAGGAGGAGGAGGGAGAATAGGAGAACAGGAGGGATAGGGAGAGAGAAGAGGAGGAGGAGGGAGAATAGGAGAACAGGAGGGATAGGGAGAGAGAAGAGGAGGAGGAGGGAGAATAGGAGAACAGGAGGGATAGGGAGAGAGAAGAGGAGGAGGAGGGAGAATAGGAGGACAGGAGGGATAGGGAGAGAGAAGAGGAGGAGGAGGGAGAATAGGAGAACAGGAGGGATAGGGAGAGAGAAGAGGAGGAGGAGGGAGAATAGGAGAACAGGAGGGATAGGAAGAGAGAAGAGGAGGAGGAGGGAGAATAGGAGGACAGGAGGGATAGGGAGAGAGAAGAGGAGGAGGAGGGAGAATAGGAGAACAGGAGGGATAGGGAGAGAGAAGAGGAGGGAGAATAGGAGGACAGGAGGGATAGGGAGAGAGAAGAGGAGGAGGAGGGAGAATAGGAGAACAGGAGGGATAGGGAGAGAGAAGAGGAGGAGGGAGAATAGGAGAACAGGAGGGATAGGGAGAGAGAAGGAGGAGGAGGAGGGAGGACAGGAGGGATAGGGAGAGAGAAGAGGAGGAGGGAGAATAGAGGAGCGGTGAGAAGTAGAGTACACATGTCAATCCCAGAATCCCTCACTTCACATGTGGCTGTGTTTGACCTACAACCTCTCCCCGTCTTTCTTGTCCTCTCCGTCTCGACCACTGCTTCAGTCCTCCCTCCCTCCCTCCCTCCTTGTCCTCTCCGTCTCTACCACTGCTTCAGTCCTCCCTCCCTCCCTCCTTGTCCTCTCCGTCTCTACCACTGCTTCAGTCCTCCCTCCCTCCCTCCTTGTCCTCTCCGTCTCTACCACTGCTTCAGTCTTCCCTCCCTCCCTCCTTGTCCTCTCCGTCTCTACCACTGCTTCAGTCTTCCCTCCCTCCTTGTCCTCTCCGTCTCGACCACTGCTTCAGTCTTCCCTCCCTCCCTCCCTCCCTCCTTGTCCTCTCCGTCTCTACCACTGCTTCAGTCCTCCCTCCCTCCCTCCTTGTCCTCTCCGTCTCGACCACTGCTTCAGTCTTCCCTCCCTCCCTCCCTCCTTGTCCTCTCCGTCTCAACCACTGCTTCAGTCTTCCCTCCCTCCCTCCCTCCCTCCCTCCTTGTCCTCTCCGTCTCTACCACTGCTTCCAGTCCTCCCTCCCTCCCTCCTTGTCCTCTCCGTCTCTACCACTGCTTCAGTCCTCCCTCCCTCCCTCCTTGTCCTCTCCGTCTCTACCACTGCTTCAGTCCTCCCTCCCTCCCTCCTTGTCCTCTCCGTCTCTACCACTGCTTCAGTCCTCCCTCCCTCCTTGTCCTCTCCGCCTCGACCACTGCTTCAGTCTTCCCTCCCTCCCTCCCTCCTTGTCCTCTCCGTCTCTACCACTGCTTCAGTCCTCCCTCCCTCCCTCCTTGTCCTCTCCGTCTCGACCACTGCTTCAGTCTTCCCTCCCTCCCTCCCTCCCTCCTTGTCCTCTCCGTCTCAACCACTGCTTCAGTCCTCCCTCCCTCCCTCCTTGTCCTCTCCGTCTCTACCACTGCTTCAGTCTTCCCTCCCTCCTTGTCCTCTCCGTCTCTACCACTGCTTCAGTCTTCCCTCCCTCCTTGTCCTCTCCGTCTCTACCACTGCTTCAGTCTTCCCTCCATCCATCCCTCCATCTCCGCAGTAACAATGTGTTTCAGTACATGGAGTTTCTTTCCACCCTCTTTCCGTAAATTCAATGAGCTTTGATCTCTCTCTGTGTTTCTCAGCCCTCTGTTAGAGTGTAATGGTGTGTTTCACTGTGAGAGCTCTCTCTCTCTCTCTCTAATTGAGGAGCAGAACGGACGTAGTTGAGGAAGAGAGTAGGGAGAGAGGGAGCGAAGAAGGGAGGGGAAAGTAGTTTTGGCTCCAGAGAGCACAACAAGCTGAGACAGGAAGTCATTCAGAGTGAGACACAAAACACCCAGAATAAAACCACATTCACTATAGGGGAAAGATTCACTTACTATAGTGTGTGTGTGTGTGTGTGTGTGTGTGTGTGTAAAGTGTCAACACAACAGTGGATATCGCACCAGCTAACCAGTTGATTTATGATAAATGGCCTTTATGAACACCCACACACAAACACACCCACAACCAAACACACCCACACACAACCAAACACACCCACACACAACCAAACACACCCACCGGCCCCTCTACTGGCCACAGAGTCTGGCTGTAACTATACGTGAATAATGAATTACCAATACACACAGGCACTAATGGGCTCTTCCACCATAGTGACATGAGATGTGTAGACTGTTGTATTGGTGTCTGTCTGTTTGCAACAAAATGTTTTTCTATTGAAACAAGTTGTAAAGTTCTTCAGGCGCCCCGACTAAAATACTGACAGTTAAACTAAATATCTCCCCCGCACACATGCCAGGTGAGGTGGTTACCATGCGAGCAGGTTGCCAGGCGAGGTGGTTACCATGCGAGCAGGTTGCCAGGCGAGGTGGTGTGAAACACGCGGAAGAAAAAGTATTAGGGAGGAGAGAGGCAGATGTCAGGTTCTCTGTAAAACTTGTTTGTCTTGCTTTAGCAAAGTACAGATTGTATAGCTAACTGTCTATCTGGTACAATAATAGTACTAAAATAGTCCTACAAACACTGTCTAAAATACAGTTCTGACAATACACATTTAAGGGTTTCAGCCTAGGCTAAATTCTGATTCACCTCTTACGGTTACATTGCACACAATAATGTGATTTATTTATCTGATTTTAATATAATAGTTTGTTTTAAAACGTTTAAACGCTTTGCAAGAACAACAATTTCCCCTAATAATCCTGTTTACATGGACACATCTGAAAATCAGGCTGCCTGATGGGACTTATGATAAAAGCAGAAAAATCACCAATCCAAAATAAACGCTCGACCACACTGACCATGTTATTTTTGGGAAGAACATTTTATTCTGAGTTCGGACAGATAAAGTTTGTATGTGAAAAAACTATTTCAAACTAAGATACTTTCAGTTGTTCCGAACTCACTTCACTTTGCACAAAAGAGAGAGGCTTGAACTGCTGGTGTTGGCACATGTACAGATCAGATACACACTGCTGGAACTCTGATTAAAAAGGTGTTTACATGTCCTAATCATTTGAAAGATTGCTCTGAAAAACCAGGTGTTTTAAATCGGCGTATTCTTACTTCGATTTTTAATTCACGTTAAACAGTTAATTCACGTTCAAGTTAAACAGAGCAAGGCGTTTACACGACTGATGCATAATCTTCCTACTGTCATAGTCAGTTTAATAAGGAATTATTACTGTGCATGCAAACGTTTAACTCTAGTCTAGGCCTATACTCGGTCTTTTGATTTCCCGTGTCAACAGAGACAGAGAACGTAAAAATGGGAAAGAAAACGGGGGTTGGTCGATACCAGCAGTGTCAATTGCTGCATTCAAAACAACTGGGAACTCTGAAAAACTCGAGGTCAAATCATGACGTCAGTGATCTTCAGGTCGGAAAGTCAGAGCTCTAAGAAGAGGCCAGAGTTCCCGAGTTGGATGACCGTTCAAATGGATTTTTCCCCAGTCGGAGCTCGTTTTCTTTTCGAGTTCCCGGTTGTTTTGAACGCACTGAAGTCGGAAGTCTGAGATTTTCTGAGTTCCCAGTTCAGACTTCCCAGTTGTTTTGAACGTGGCATAAAAACCCTGAGCTGAGGAAAAACTTGCTTGACAAGAATTCAAACAGAGAACAGAGCTAGGCCGATCTGTTGCAGAAGATGGGCTTTGCGTCCCAAATTTCACCCTACTTCCTACAGTTGAAGTCGGAAGTTTAAATACATTTAAACCCAGTTTCACAATTCCTGACATTTAATCCTAGTAAAATTCCCCGTCTCAGGTCAGTCAGGATCACCACTTTATTTTAAGAACGTGAAATGTCAATAATAAGAGAGAATTATTTCTTTCAGCTTTTATTTCTTTCATCACATTCCAAGTGGGTCAGAAACTTACATACACTCAATTAGTATTTGGTAGCATTGCCTTTAAATTGTTTAACTTGGGTCAAACGTGTCGGGTAGCCTTCCACAAGCTTCCCACAATAAGTTGGGTGAATTTTGGCCCATTCCTCCAGACAGAGCTGATGTAACTGAGTCAGGTTTGTAGGCCTCCTTCCTCACACGCGCTTTTCAGTTCTGCCAACAATTTTTCTATAGGCTTGAGGTCAGGGCTTTGTGATGGCCACTCCAATACCTTGACTTTGTTGTCCTTAAGCCATTTTGCCACAACTTTGGAAGTATGCCATTTGCAACCAAGCTTTAACTTCCTGACTGATGTCTTGAGATGTTGCTTCAATATATCCACATAATTTCCCTCCTCATGATGCCATCTATTTTGTAAAGTGCACCCGTCCCTCCAGCAACAAAGCACCAACACAACATGATACTGCCACCCCTGTGCTTCACGGTTGGGATGGTGTTCTCAGCTTGCCAGCCTCCCCCTTTTTCCTCCAAACATTAAAATGGTCATTATGGCCAAACAGTTCTATTTTTGTTTCATCAGACCAGAGGACATTTCTCCCAAAAATACGATCTTTTTTTGCAAACCGTAGTCTGGCTTTTATATGTCAGTTTTGGAGCAGTGTCTTCTTCATTGCTGAGCGGCCTTTCAGGTTATGTCGATATAGGATACTTTTGTACCCGTTTTCTCCAGCATCTTCACAAGGTCCTTTGCTGTAGTTCTGGGATTGATTTGCACTTTTCGCACCAAAGTACGTTCATCTCTAAGAGACAGAACGAGTCTCCTTCTTGAGCGGTATGGCGGCTGCGTGGTCCCATGGTGTTTATACTTGCGTACTTGAAATGGGTTTTCACACAAGCCTAAGATCACCATGCGCAAGGCCAAGCTTCAGCTGGAGTGGTGTAAAGCGTTCTCTGGAGTGATGACTCACGCTTCACCATCTAGCAGTCCGACCGATTAATCTTGGTTTGGCAGATGCCAGGAGAACGCTACCTGCCCCAATGCATAGTGCCAACTGTAAAGTTTGGTGGAGGAGGAATAATGGTCTGGGGCGGTTTTTCATGGTTCGGGCTAAATCCCTTAGTTCCAGTGAAGGGAAATCTTAATGCTACAGCATACAATGACATTCTATTCGATTCTGTGCTTCCAACTTTGTGACAACAGTTTGGGGAAGGCCCCTTCCTGTTTCAACATGACAACGCCCCCATGCACAAATCGAGGTCTATACAGAAATGGTTTGTCGAGATCGGTGTGGAAGAACTTGACTGGCTTGCACAAAGCCTTGACCTCAACCCCATCGAACACCTTTGGGATGAATTGGAACAGCGACTGCGAGCCAGGCCTAATCGCCCAACATCAGTGCCCAACATCATAATGCTCTTATGGCTGAAGGGAGGCAAGTACCCGCAGCAATGTTCCAACATCTAGTGGAAAGCCTTCCCAGAAGAGTGGAGGCTGTTATAGCAGCAAAGGGGGGGGGACCAACTCCATATTAGTGCCCATGATTTTGGAATGTGATGTTCGACAAGCAGGTACTTTTGGTCATGTAGTGTATTTTATGAATTTTGCAGTGTTATGTTATGAATTCTAGCTAGGTGGTTAACATTAGCTAGCTCACTAACGTTAGCTAGGCTAGGGGTTATGTTTAAGGTTAGGATTAAGTTTAAGAGTGAAAGTGTTAAGGTTTGGGTAACCATCGGTCTTGTATAACCATACAAAATGTAACATATACTAAATGGAGTCTGTGAGATTTACGTACAGAATCATACGAAATGCTCTGAGACCAAGTTGAGCCTGTACTACAGCCTGCTTGGACTGTTGTGTCAACTTTGTCTCTCACAACCAACGTGGCTCTACAAAGTAACGTCCAAGTACAGATTTGTCCATAAAACATTCACAAATAGTTATGCTACTATTATATTTTAAATGAATGGAGCTTGAATGTCACTTGTGGCGGGAGAGAAAATACCAGAAGAATACACACACACGTTTGGATATATAGGTAGGCTACTAACCTCGTCCCATTTGATAAACTTGCTCCCCCGTTTTAGTATGTCGTGAACCGACACCGGTTTGAGCTGTAGAGCGTGGACTCCGGGCTTCGCCCCTGCCATGGCTGCGGGTCAACGCCGTGTGGCAACGCCTAAACTCCGGCTGCGGCGACCTGCCCTAGTCACTGCCCCTTGGTCCTCGGGGCTAAGTGCTTTTCCGGGATGAGCTGTGACTTGCAACTCTTGAAGTTGCTCTATGACTTAGTAAATACGAGAACTCGTCTCTTAATAGTCGAGGTTTGAGTATTCAGCTATCCTAAAATAATTATACAAGTCTCACGTTGAGAAGAGACGAGTATCTGCGTTCTTGTGCGCAGCGCGTATGTCTCGTTTAATTGCTGTAAAGCGCCTTTCCTTCATTCCATCCGCCTAGTATTGTCTCCCCCTCTCTCTCTCTTTCGTTTTCTTTTTAAAAGCTGTCCTCAAACGTTCCCGTCTTCACACTCGTCCAGCCGGATTCTTCTCTTTCTTCCTTCATGTTTTCGAGAAAGGGGGGAGCACGCAGGACAGAGCGAGAAGGACGGGAGAGATTCAGTGACTAAGAGTGAGGGGGGAAAGTGTTTTTTTTCTCTCTTTTTTTTCTTCTCTACTCTCTCTCTCTCTCTCTCTTCTTTTCAGACAGACAGACGCTGTCATTCCATTTTTTTTTTTTTTTTAGGCGTGTTCTGTGCGTTGGGGGACTTTACGCTGAAGCGTGGCAAGAACGTTGGAGTTTGTAACGCGCTCGAACTTGCCAGCTAACACAAAGTGATCGGTTCTCGTGCATGCTGTCTCCTACAACACCCCATAAGGAATGTCAGATATGCTGTAGCGCGTTTCCTCCGCAGGCCCGGTCTTTGGGCGATATGCCGCCCTAGGCGAGACCCCATCGATCCCGATCCCCACCAAAATAGAATAGTAGCCTAGACATTGTCCGCCACAATGCACTTTTATTCATGCCAATCCCATGTGGTAGCCTACCGTTTGTGAAAACAGCCTGTTGCATTGGCTTAATAGTCCTGATACCTGACAAAAACACACATTTACATAATTTAACAAATGCTCTTATCCAGTGGTGAATGCAGACATGCTCATACTGGTCCCTGCGGGAATCAAACCCACAACCCTGGCAGTGCAAGTACCACACTCTACCAACTGGGCCACATGGGAATATCAGCTAGCTTGGGGAACGCTAAGATTCCTTTAAAGTATCTGCCCAAAATGACAGAATTATTCCTGTCTATACAAAAATAAATTGCATACGTCAAATTACTTTCACCAGAGAGCATGACTTTAGCCACGATTCTAAATAACAAGCTGTGTAGGCCTATGCCTACTTGAGCAGCGGAAGTGAGGAAAGATCTAGCTGATTATTGAGTTGCAGCTGTCAGTGGAAAAGCCTCTAAAATATGAAGGTGATGGGTCTGGAGTATAAACAATGTGAGATGTTAAGACAAGAACTAGGGGAAGGGGCCTTCTTCTTGTCAAACCAACGCCTTGAATGCAAAGTTCAAAAATCACTGGAGGACCTCTTTAAGGAAAATGTTTATCGTTTTTAATGTTTAGCTTGACATAATAATTGTAAAAAAATGCATTAAGACATCTGTAAGAGAATAAGCAACAACAAATGTAGATATTAATAAAGCACTTCTATATCTTCTAAAATACTTTTTACAAGAGGAGGTGGAGGAAGAGTAGTGCCAAGATGGAGGTGGCTTCCAAACAGCGCCCCCCTGTCAGTCATCTAGCTCAGAAACCAGCTAGCTATTACATTGAAAATGTATGAATTGCTTTTGCATTGGTTGTTATTACATTGAAATCCATGAACTGCTTTGCATTGGTTTTTCAGGTAGCCAAGGAAGGCACTGAGCCCCAAGTTGTCCCCACAAACCCCAGTGCTTGAGATGTCCTCCTCCTCTAACGCGTACCGTTTCCTCAATAACTTAATTCCCAGTGTGCTGCACTGCCTGCTGACAGGTTAGGACAGTCCCAGGTGTCTCAGTTGGTAAAGCAGGACTGCTTGCAGTGCCAGGGTTGTGGGTTCGATTCCCACACGGAACCATTATTAAAATGTATGCACTCACTACTGTAAGTTGCTCAGGATGAAGGTGCACACAAAATGACAGACAGGGCCATTTTTATAAACGTCATCAATGAGCATCTCTATCTCTTCACCCTTAGATATTAGAAAACATGTATCTTCTGTGTTGTAGGGGTAATATGGTAAAATAGGGGTGCCATGCTGTGACTAAGTGACAATCGGACGTGAGTTGTCTTCCAGAGAGAAAGAAGAGGCCGAGTGAGGGTGCTGAACCACTTCTAAACGGAGAATCTGGCCTCCGTCGTCATACAGAATGGAAATGATTACGCCCCTCATTCAAATTGTAAGTATACACGCTAAATAAAGTCAAAGTATTAGTCAGTTGTACAACCGAATGCCTTCAACCGAAATGTGTCTTCCGCATTTAACCCAACCCCTCTGAATCCGAGAGGTGCGGGGGGGCTGCCTTAATCGACATCCACATCTTCGGCACCCGGGGAACAGTGGGTTAACTGCCTTGTTCAGGGGCAGAACGACAGATTTTTACCTTGTCAGCTCGGGGATTCAAACTTGCAACCCTCCGGTTACAAGTCCAACGCTCTAACCTCTAACCACTAGGCTACCTGCCGCCGTAAATGATTTACACACGCTGTGATAAGAACATTTCTACAATGCAGACCACCTGTCCTATCAGTAAAAATGCTTCCCTTATCCACAGCGTGACAGTCATTTCTGACAGACCTGCTAACTGTCTTTGTTGTTATTTTTTAAGGTTGCAACCAACACGTGCAGTATCTCCACCATCAGGGGACAAGCTACACTGCTCACAGCCCTGTGTGGATTTAGATTTGGATTTAGTGGACAGGTGCTGGACCTTTTGAAAACGTAGTGCATCTGTCTTGTTTATCTTGTATTTTCCATCGTGTTAGTGATAGGTAGGGTGATGACTGAGAGTAGGGTATCAATATCGTGTTAGTGATAGGTAGGGTGATGACTGAGAGTAGGGTATCAATATCGTGTTAGTGATAGGTAGGGTGATGACTGAGAGTAGGGTATCAATATCGTGTTAGTGATAGGTAGGGTGATGACTGAGAGTAGGGTATCAATATCGTGTTAGTGATAGGTAGGGTGATGACTGAGAGTAGGGTATCAATATCGTGTTAGTGATAGGTAGGGTGATGACTGAGAGTAGGGTATCAATATCGTGTTAGTGATAGGTAGGGTGATGACTGAGAGTAGGGTATCAATATCGTGTTAGTGATAGGTAGGGTGATGACTGAGAGTAGGGTATCAATATCGTGTTAGTGATAGGTAGGGTGATGACTGAGAGTAGGGTATCAATATCGTGTTAGTGATAGGTAGGGTGATGACTGAGAGTAGGGTATCAATATCGTGTTAGTGATAGGTAGGGTGATGACTGAGAGTAGGGTATCAATATCGTGTTAGTGATAGGTAGGGTGATGACTGAGAGTAGGGTATCAATATCGTGTTAGTGATAGGTAGGGTGATGACTGAGAGTAGGGTATCAATATCGTGTTAGTGATAGGTAGGGTGATGACTGAGAGTAGGGTATCAATATCGTGTTAGTGATAGGTAGGGTGATGACTGAGAGTAGGGTATCAATATCGTGTTAGTGATAGGTAGGGTGATGACTGAGAGTAGGGTATCAATATAGGTAGGGTGAAATAAAGATTGTTTGCAATGCATTGCCACATTCATTACTTCTATCATTCAGTATAAAAAATAAAAATGTTAGGGAGTAGATATGTAAATACATTATTAACAATAACAAGCAAAGAAATACAAATAATATAGATGGGTTATAGTTACTTAGATAACCCAATGTGTTAAAACCCAACATGCCCAACATGAGGTAGGTGCTATACAGTCTAACATCCCTCTCTCTCCTACCGGGAACAGAGTGCACCAGCCCCCACTCTCTCTCACACACACACACACACACACACACACACACACACACACACACACACACACACACACACACACACACACACACACACACACACACACACACACACACACAATGTCCTTCTCATCCTCCAGACATGTGTGTTGGAAGGCCACATTGAAGAGTGGACACCTGTGGTGGCAATAGTCTCATTCACTATCTCTTCTCCCTCTCCCTCTCTCTCTCTCTCTCTCCCTCCCTCTTCTCCTCCCTCTAGAGCCTGGTATTAACTGATAAGTGTCAGTCCCCTCTAATCACTTTCCCTACTTCAGCCTCTACAACATGGCTGTGTTCCAAATGGCTCTTATATATATATATATATATAGTGCACTACATTTGACCAGAGTCCTATGGGCCCTGGTCAAAAGTAGTGCACTAAGTCGGGAATAGAGTTCCATTTGGGACTCACAGCAGGTGGTCTGTTCCCAAAGGAAATATAAAATTAAATTATCACAGAAACATATTAATAGTCTATTATTCTTCATTCTAAACTTTTGTTTCTGCCAAACTATCAATATATTGTGATAGAGTAAAGCCACACTGACAAACACAGCTGTGCCCTGTGGCCATGTTCCCTATTGGCCTGATTAGTGAGTGAAGGTCAGAGAGAGGGTGAGAGAGATTGACAGATAGGATGAGGGGGTGACCTGGAGAGAGGGGAAAGAGAGCTGAGAGAGAGAGAAAAAAGGGGAGAGAGAAGAGAGAGGAGATGAGAGATTAAAGGAAGCATCATTTGACAGTCGTTAAATTAGGTTATGAAAAGAGGAGGATGAGATGTATGAGGTAGTGTAATTATGAAAGCCCTCCTTCTCTCCCCCTCCCTCTCTCCCTCTCACCGCCCTTCCTCTCTTGCTCTCTCCCCCTCCCTCTCTTGCTCTCTCCCCCTCCCTCTCTCTCTCTCTCTCACCGCCCTTCCTCTCTCTGTCTCATTCACTCTCTCCTTTCACTGATATCCAGACATTTCTGACAGCATGCCAAGGACTCACAAAGACACATTGTATCGGAGCGTACGCGTACACACACACACACACACACACAACGTTCCCTCTCTCTTTTTCACTCACACACAATTACACTGTGTTAGCGTTAGATTAAATTACAGTGTAAAACGCAGTAGATATGTTGACGTGTAAAGCTCGTCTGTGGCTGCAGAAGCCAAGTTCTGGGTTGACTGCTACTATACTACACAGCACAGGACGCTGCACTACCTTATGTAGTGGTCCTACACCTCCATCTAGCGGTCGCTTGGTGCTATTACTGCACTGATACTGTAAGAATAGTTCAGAACGGGGAAGCAGGCTGATGAGTTTCTATCAGGACAATGTTAAGCCTTTAGGTCTAAACCCTTAGATATCAATCTCTACTAAGCTAACATACATATGGAATTGTTTTAAGAGTGATTTAGAATTTTAGGAACCCTCTAGGTATAAAAATAAATAATATTTGATGAAACAGAATGTCATTTTCTGCGATAGCCGAGATAAACGCATTGAATACACATTCATAAAATGGTAAAAAAGAGACAGTCAAAAATTCAATAAAAAGGAACAAGGTTTTGAAGTGTCTGTCCTATAACTAGGAGATAAACAATGCATTCGGAAAGTATTCAGACCCCTTGACTTTTTCCACATTTTGTTTACGTTACAGCCTTATTCCAAAATGTATTAAATTATTTTTTTCCCTTCATCAATCTACACACAATACCCCATAATGACATCACAATACCCCCTAATGACATCACAATACCCCATAATGACATCACAATACCCCATAATGACAAAGCAAAACCTTTTTTTTTTTTTTACTGAAATATATATATCTACATAAGTACTCAGACCCTTTACTCAGTACTTTGTTGAAGCACCTTTGGCAGCGATTACAGCCTCGAGTCTTCTTGGGTATGACACTACAAGCTTGGCACACCTGTATTTGGGGAGTTTCTCCCATTCTTCTCAAGCTCTGTCAGGTTGGATGGGGAGAGTGTCGCTGCACAACTATTTTCAGGTCTCTTCAGAGATGTTTGATTGGGTTCAAGTCCGGTCTCAGGCTGGGCCACTGAAGGACATTCAGAGACTTGTCCTGAAGCCACTCCTGTGTTGTCTTGGCCGTGTGCTTAGGGTCGTTGTCCTGTTGGAAGGTGAACCTTTTCCCCAGTCTGAGGTACTGAGTGCTCTGGAGCAGGTTTTCATCAAGGATCTCTCTGTACTAGTCTCCCAGTCCCTGCTGCTGAAAAACATCCCCACAGCATGATGCTGCCACCACAATGCTTCACCGTAGGGATGGTGCCAGATTTCATCCAAATGTGATGCTTGGAAATCAGGCCAAAGAGTTCAATCTTGGTTTCATCAGACCAGAGAATCTTGTTTCTCATGGTCAGAGAGTCTTTTAGGTGCCGTTTTGAAAACTCCAAGCGGGCTGTCATGTGCCTTTTACTGAGGAGTGGCTTACGTCTGGCCACTCTACCATAAAAGGCCTGATTGGTGGAATGCTGCTGAGATGGTTGTCCTTCTGGAAGATTCCACAGTTCCTCTGTGGAATCTGTCAGAGTGACCATCGGGTTCTTCGCCACCTCCCTGACCAAGGCCCTTCTCCCCAGATTGCTCAGTTTGGCCGGGCGGCCAGCTCTAGGAAGAGTCTTGGTGGTTCCAAACTTCTTCCATTTAAGAATGATGGAGGCCACTGTGTTCTTGGGGACCTTCAATGCTGCAGAAATGCTTTGGCACCCTTCCCCAGATCTGTGCCTCGACACAATCCTGTCTCGGAGCTCTACAGACAATTCCTACGACCTCGTGTTTTGGTGTTTGCTCTGACATGCACTGTGGGACCTTATAGACAGTATCAGTCAAAAGTTTGGACACAGCTACTCATTCAAGGGTTTTTCATAATGTTTTACTATTTTCTACATTGTAGAATAATAGTGAAGACATCAAAACTATGAAATAACACATGAAATCATGTAGAAATTATGTAGAGATTCTTCAAAGTAGGCACTCTTTGCCTTGATGACAGCTTTGCACACTATTGACATTCTCTCAACCAGCTTCACCTGGAATGCTTTTTCAACAGTCTTGAAGGAGTTCCTACATATGCTGAGCACTTGTTTGCTGCTTTTCCTTCACTCTGTGGTCCAACTCATCCCAAACCATCTCAATTGGGTTGAGGTTGAGTATGTCCCTGCACAGTTCAGGTATGTTGCTATTATTAAAAAACTACTAATAAATAAAGAAAAACCCTCGAATGAGTAAGTGTGTCCAAACTTTTGACTGGTACTGTAGATAGGTGCGTGCCTTTCCAAATCATGTCCAATCAATTGAATTTACCACAGGTGAACTCCAATCAAGTTGTAGAAACATCTCCAGGATGATCAATGGAAACAGGGTGCACCTGAGCTCAACTTCAAGTCTCATAGCAAAGGGTCTGAATACTTATGTAAATAAGGTATTTATACATTTGCAAAATCAGCTGTCAGAGCAGCTCACAGATCACTGCACCTGTACATAGCCCAACCAGCTACCTCATCCCCTACCATAGTCATTTATTTATCTTGCTCCTTTGCACCCCAGTATTTTTACTTTGCACATTCATCTACTGCACATTTACCATTCCAGTGTTAAATTGCTATTCTGTAGTTACTTTGCCACCATGGCCTATTTATTGCCTTATGTTCCTTATCCTACCTCATTTGCACACATTGTATATAGATTTGTTTTTTTCCTACTGTATTATTGACTGTATGTTTGTTTTACTCCATGTGTAACTCTGTGTTGTTGTATATGTCGAACTGCTTTGCTTTATCTTGGCCAGGTCGCAGTTGTAAATGAGAACTTGTTCTCAACTTGCCTACCTGGTTAAATAAAGGTGAAATAAATAAAAATAAATTAGCAAAAATGTCTAAACCTGTTATTGCTTTGTCATTATGGGGTATTGTGATGTCATTATGGGGTATTGTGTGTAGATTGATGAGGAAAAACATGTATTTAATCAATTTTAAAATGAGGCTGTAACGTAACAAAATGTGGAGAAAGTAGAGGGGTCTGAATACTTAACGAATGCACTGTGTGTGTGTGTGTGTGTATATATATATATACAGTACCAGTCAAACGTTTGGAGACACCTACTCATTCAAGGGTTTTTCTTTATTTTTACACATTATACCCTATGCACCTTTTACAGCCTGGGTTACCTGGGTTACCTTCAGACGACTCCTCTGGAGCTTGTGTGCGTTGTAAAGCAGAACAACCAACACCTTCGCGTTCGTGAGAGTTTTCAATATTGCCAGTGGTGGGAAAAGTACCCAGTTGTCATACTTGAGTACTAGTAAAGATACCTTAATAGAAAGTTACTCAAGTAAAAAGTGAAAAGTCCCCAGTAAAATACTACTTGAGTAAAATTCTAAAAGTATTTGGTTCTAAATATACTTACGTATATAAAGTAAAAGTATAAATCATTTCAAATTCCTTATATTAAGCAAAGCAGATGGCACCATTTTCTTGTTTTTAAAATGTACGGATAGTAAGGGGTACACTCCAACATTATTCACAAACAATGCATTTGTATTTAGTGAGTCCGCCAGATCAGAGGCAGTAGGGATGACCACGTGTTCTCTTGATAAGTGTGTGAATAATGTACCCTACCAAGTACATTATTTTCATTAGGAATGTAGTGAAGTAAAAGTCGTCAAAAATATAAATAGTAAAGTAAAGTACAGATACCCCCAAAAAACAACTTAAGTAATACTTTAAAGTATTTTTACCTAAGTACTTTACAGCACAAAATATTAGTGACATTTGTTTGTAACACCAATGGTTTGGTTGGAACAGTCGATTTTGTGACACCTCTTCGAAATGACGTAGTCCGCGACAGAGTTCAGAGGACTGCCGTAAAGCTTGTAGATGTCATCGAGCCAAACAAAGTCTCTCCTTTCGATATTGGTGACATTAGTTTGTAGCTCTCACGGTTTGGGTTTAACACACGATTCTGAGAATATTTTCTTGTCCAGATCTTCTCATGTGTAGAAAAAGTCCGCCTTCACAAGCCCCATGTTATGGAATAGCTGCAAACTTTATGTCGGCGGAAAGAGGGGATTGAGCTGCAGCCACTACAATAAATACACAGGGAGCTATTCTATATTCAAAACGACGTCGCCGTGTGACGCACAGGTGCGTCAATGAACTCTAGGGGGTTTTAAGGGGCAATCTGTGAATGTTACATCGAATCTGTGAATGTTACATTTTGGACTTTGGACACTCATACCCCACTAGAACACAAAACATATGAACCTAAAACGCTAAGCATATTTTACTCCCATTGCTTGTAAAAAAATGTAATTTCAACCAAACACTGTATAGCCACATAACATGGTTAAAACTATTATTTTGATCTCATGGGTGATCACTCCTGGCATCCAAAGATCTATCTGAATATTTACAGTTATTTCTCCAACCCCATCCCTCAGTTGTTGACCAAAACAGTGGCAGGTTTCCCACTTTGTTCTTGTTTGAACTGCAGAGGGGCACACTACAAAGCAGGCTCAATGAGCCAGATAACTTTGATAAGCAACCAGAAATAACTAGAGATCTTCTGGTTCATTAAGAAACGTACACTTACGTACGTTGTTTGGTTGTTGAGTCAATGAGACCACGCCCATTTGGTGTTTATCTTTCTCCATAGAAAGTTGATTTAGTTAACTAGCTAACTAAATCTCTAGCTAACTAAATCTCTAGCTAACTAAATATTGCATTGTAGTATACACCTCTGATTGTCCCTTTAATGAACAAAGTAGCAACAGGCAAATTTGATATCCGTCTATGTGTTTACAACTCTCCAATCCCATCCCTCAGTTGTTTACCTAAAAAGTGGTGGTTGTCTGAACTGCAGATTGTCCATTTCATACACAAAGAGTAGCAACATTACCTGTTAGGTTCAGACAACAGCCCCATTATATCATTACTGTGACATTGGACTGAGCAGGATCAGGAGGACCAGTCAGAGTTGGTCCACAGGTGATCTTGGGTGTATCTCAATACTCTCTTAGTCCCTTCTCTGTGTCCTCATTTACTTTCTTTCTTTGTCTTGCTTTCATTCTTTGTGGTTGTTTTTGACATGCCTCAGCAGATTAGTCTTTTGAATGAATCTCTTACCACAGACTGAGCAGCCATGTTGTTTCTCTCCTGTGTGAGTCAGTTTGTGCTTAGTTAGGTTCCTATTGACACTGAAGCTTTTCCCACAGTCACCACAGCTATATGGCTTCTCTCCTGTGTGAGTCCGTATATGTTCAATTAGTGTCTTCTTGACACTAAAGCTTTTTCCACAGTCACCACAGCTGAAAGGTTTCTCTCCTGTGTGAGTCCGAATATGTTCAGTTAGTGTCTTCTTGAGATTGAAACTTTTCCCGCAGTCACCACAGCTAAAAGGTTTCTCTCCTGTGTGAATCAGTTTGTGCCTGGTTAGATGCTGCTTGAGACTAAATCTTTTCCCACAGTCACCACAGCTAAATGGATTTTCTCCTGTGTGAATCAGTTTGTGCCTGGTTAGATGCCCCTTCAGACGGAAGCTTTTCCCACAGTCACCACAACTGAATGGTTTCTCTCCTGTGTGAATCCTCATGTGCCTGGACAGATGCCCTTTTTGTTTGAAGATCTTTCCACAAACTGGACAGGTGCAGGGTTTCCCACTGTGACAGAGTCGGACATGGGCCTTCAGTTTACAGGTGGAGTTGTAGTGTTGTTTGCAGAAGCGGCATTCACTGGGTCTCTTCTTGGTAAGAGTCACATGTCTCTTCAAGTCTGCTTTCAGAGGAAACGTTGCACCACAGTCACGGCAGTGGTGAGTTATTCTAGATGTGGTGCTGGGGGGTTTGGAACAGTGTTTCTCCAATAGTGAGTTGAGATCCAATGGTTGGCTGCTGTCAAATTCTACTGGGTTGCTGCTTACGGCTGAGCTGTGGCTGCAGGCATTGCTGTCATTATCTGGAAGGTCAAGACCATTTAAGAGGGTCACATTGACAAAAGGTTTGAGATCCACTGGTTTAGAGTCACTCTCTCTGTTCTCCACAGTCTGGGTTTGGGGAAGAGTCAAGGACCAAAGTGGGTCCTCCTGATCACATTCACTTTTCACACAAGAAGGAGAGAAAATGAACCCTATGATATCAGGCTCCAGACCTTGAAGCTGCTCTTCCTCCTGACTGGTCCTGACTTCCTCCTGTTCCTCTTTAATCTGTGTGGTCTCTGGGTCCTTCTGCCCCAGACTGGGGCTCCACTCCTGCTCACAGTGCTGCTGCTCAGGGGGAACCTCCTCTTCAGAGACAGAGAGCTGCAGGGAGTCTGGAGGGATGGAGAGGAGGAGCAGAGGTTACCTAGACAGACTTGATACAGGTGTAGAATGGAGGCGGAAGGGATGGCTGATGGTGGGGGGGGGTTCACCTTGTTTTAAAACTTTAAAAAACCCTGGAATGGGTAGGTGTGTCCAAACTTTTGACTGGTACTGTATGTATATAATCAGTAAAACAAAATATACAAAAAGATATTATGTATTTAACACGACTGGGAATATAGATCTGCATCTGTTGGTCAGATAAATAAATAAATACAAATAAATAAAGACATGGATCAGAAAACGAGTCAGTATCTGGTGTGACCACCATTTGCCTCATACAGTGTGACACATCTCCTTTGCATAGAGTTGATCAGGCTGTTGATTGTAGCCTTTGAAAATGTTGTCCTCTTCAATGGCTGAGTGAAGTTAAACTGGAACACGCTGTCGTACACATCAATCCAGAGCATCCCAAACATGCTCAACGGGTGACAGGTCTGGTGAGTATGCAGACATCGGTGGCGTTGTGTGACAAAACTGCACATTTTAGAGTGGCCTTTTATTGTTCCCAGCAAAGTGCACCTTCGTAATGATCATGCCGTTTAATCAGCTTGTTGATATGCCACACCTGTCAGGTGGATGGGTTATCTTGGCAAAAGAGAAATGCTCACTGACAGCGACGTAAACACATTTGTGGACAAAAATTTAGAGAAATAATTTGTTTGTGCGCATGGAAAATTTCTGGGATCTTTTATTTCAGCTCATGAAACGTGGGACCAACACTTTAAATGTTGCAAGGGCCAAATGATTCATATGAGGTCCAAATGAAGCACTGTTTAGTCTTTGATCCTTTGCATCCAATAACTGACTGAAGTCTGCAACCCATTGACCACACCAGACGGTATCTACAGAAACGTCTTGTCTGCTAACGTCTTGTCTGCTACAAGCAAATGCCTCCAAACTCATTGGACGGCGCTGCCCTGCCAGGTCTGTACTGCAGCCAGCAGTTTTTTAGTTTTTAGGTATTTTTGCATTATGTCTCATCTTCAGCAAATGAAATGCATGTTCAATTGGATGCAAGTCTGGAGATTGACTTAAAGTAAAAAACTCTGTCCACAATCCCTTTTTTCCCCCAGAACTCTGCAGGCTCTTTTAAGCAAACTGTAACCTGCCCATCCTTTTTCTGAAGCTAACTAGTGGCACCTCACAGTGTTACCTCTGTAGTTCCAACCTGGTCTCAGAGCATTTCGTATTATTATGGAGGTAAATCCCTGACACTCCATTTAGTATGGTATGTTACGTTCCGTATGGTGTGTATTAATTTGTGTATGTCCATCAACCATTTCTTACAATATGTTGTGAATTTGCAAAACGTACTATATGTTACGAATTTGAAAAACGTATGATGCAAATTCTAGCTAGCTGACTAACTTTATAGTTAGGCTAGGATATAGGGTTAACCTCTCTGGGCTAGGGGGCAGTATCCTGAATTTCGGCTGTCTGACGTGCCCAAAGTAAACTGCCTGTTACTCAGGCCCAGAAGCTAGGATATGCATATAATTGGTAGTATTGGATGGATAGAAAACACTCTGAAGTTTCTAAAACTTTTATAATAATGTTTTTTTTTTGAGGTCACAGTCTTTCCATTGACTTCCTATTGACTATACCGGGAATTAGCTCCCAGATTGCAGTTACTATGGCTTCCAGTAGATTTCAACAGTCTTTAGACATGGTTTCAGGCTTGTTTTTTGAAAAACGAACAAGAAATTGTAATCTTTCCATGTGGCTCATGAAAAGGACACAACTGTTTTGGCGCACGTGAATGGGTGAGCGCTCTTCGTTATTTCTCTTCCCTATTGAACAGGCTATTCTCCGTCTGAAATATTATTGTTTATTTAGATATTTGACAACCTGAGGATTAATTAGAAACATTGACTTGTTTGGACAAACTTTACCGGTACTTTTTGGATTTCTTTGTCTGCATGTTGAACAACTGGATTACAGAACTGCATGGCGCCAACTAAACAGACCTTTTGGGATTTAAAGAAGGACTTTATCAAACAAAACCACCATTCTTTGTGTTTTTGGGACCCTTGGGATTGCAAACAGAGGAAGATCTTCAAAAGGTAAGTGACTTATTTTATCGCTATTTTTAATTTTGTAACGCCTGTGCTGGTTTGAATAATATGTTGGAAGTGGGACGCTGTCCTCAGACAATCGAATGTTCTGCTTTCGCTGCAAAGCCTATTGTAAATCCGACAATGTGGTTTGATTACAAAAGATTCAAAGCTTTTGAATGGTGTGCAACACTTGTATTTTCATGAATGTTTAATATTACTATTTTTGTCATTTGAATTTGGCGCTCTGCAATTTCACCGGATGTTGTCAAATCGATCCCGGTAACGGGATCCGATCCGTAAGAGGTTAAGGTTAGGAGTTAGGGCTAAGGTAACGGTTAACTAAAACGGAGGAACGGGGAAAGGTTAGTGAAAATGGTTAACTTCTTAGGTTAACTTCTGAAGTTTCTAAGAGTGTTAAAATATTGTCTGTGAGTATAACAGAACGGATATAGCAGGCGAAAACCCGAGGAATGTCTGTCCTGGAAAAAGTATTTTTGACACATTGCCTCATTTTGAACCCCTCCCTATTGAAAACAGCTATATATAGGAGTAAGATTGCAGTACCTATTGCTTCCACTGGATGTCAACAGTCTCTAGACAGTGTTTGATGATGTTAGAATGCTCTGGATGGTAATAGATGGTAATAGAAGAAGAATTTCGAACTGGTCACCAGATGTAAACAGAAGAGGATGCGCGTTCACGGGCTCGCGCGCGCTGTAGTTTTTTTCCTTTCCTATCGTCCAGTTTATAATCCGGGTTGAAATATTATAGTAAATATACATAGAAGTGTTCCTAAGGATACATTATCAATGATGTTTGATTGTTCTTGGACAAGTGTATAGGTATAGGTTGAACGAGTTCTCTTCACGGTTCAATGGGCGAGTGGACGCTGTATTTTATGAACATAATGCGCCAACCAAACTGAGATTTATGGATATAATAAATGACTTTTTCTAACAAAAGAACCATTGGATGTCTTCGTTGGACACTTGGGAAACCCTCAGCAGAAGTTCTTCAAAAGGTAAGGGATTTGTTTTCGCTGTGAAATGTGTTTTGTGTGAACCGCGATGATTTATGAATTCATGCTAATGGAAAAATATTGGAGGTGCTACCCTCAAACAATCAAATGTAGTGCTTTCGCCGTAAAGCCTTTTTGAAATCTGACAACGCTGTGATATTGCCAAGAAGCAGAGCTTTTGATGACTATGCAACACCTGTATATTGATGAATGTTTAATAATTCAACTTTTGGATTTTGAATTTGGCGCCTTGCATTTCACCGGGTAGTGTCGGGAGTAGCTCCCCACCACTCCCTAAGTAGTTAAGGTTAGGGAAAGGGTTAGCCAACATGCTAAGTAGTTGCAAAGTAGCTAAAAATTAGTAAGTAGTTGAAAGGTTGCTAATTTTGTACAAATTAGAGAGTGTCCCGGATTTACATTTACTATGTTACGTCTAGTCCATGAGACCAGGCTCAGTCTTCTGTGGATTTTAGTGGCTGACATGTCCACACCTACCTCCTGGAGTGTGTTCCTAATGTGTCGGACATTCTTCGGTCATCTATGGTAGCGGTCTTCCTTGGCCTACCAGGCCGTTTGAGATTGCTGAGCTCACAAGTGCTTTCTTTATTTTTAATTATGTTTTTTTGGTAAACCTAAGATGTTTCTGATCAATTCTGTCCGATGTTTCAGCCTCATAATGGCTTCCTTGACTTTCATTGACACCTCTTTGGGCCTCTTTCTGCTATTGGTGTTGACACACCAATAGCAGACTACAAAAAGCAAATGCAAAGACTAGACGCAAGACTATACATTGACAGCTCTCTTATGCCTGCACAAATTATGTGACGGAACACACCTGACTAACCAGAAACACCTGTCGAGTCAATTGTCCCAATACTTTTGGTGCCCTGAAATAGGAACCCTAGGTATAAAAAGCATTGTCATTTCTAAATGGTACAAATACCCTCAAATAAAAGCTGAGAATCTATACTTTAACCTCCTAGTCATTGGTATAGAGCCAAAATAAGAAAGAAATGCTATACTGTGCCAATATACAGAGGGCACTGTATACAGTGCATTCTGAAAGCATTCAGACCCCTTCCCTTTTTCCATATTTTGTTACGTTACAGCCTTATTCTAAAATTGATTAAATCTACACACACAATACCCTATAATGACAAAGCAAATACAGTTAAGACATTTTTGCAAATGTATTCAAAATAAAAAACATTATTGACATAAGTATTCAGACCCTTTTCTATGACACTCAAAATTGAACAGTGGCCTCCATCATTCTTAAATGAAAGAAGTTTGGAACAACAGACTCTTCCTAGAGCTGGCCGCCCGGCCAATCTGAGCAATGGGGGGGGGAACCTTCCAGAAGGACAACCATCTCTATAGCAGTCAGGCCTTTATGGTAGTGGCCAGACAGAAGTCACTCCTCAGTAAAAGGCACATGACAGCCAGCTTGGGGTTTGTCAAAAAGTACCTAAAGGACTCTCTGACCATGAGAAACAAGATTCTCTGGTCTGATGAAACCAAGATTGAACTCTTTGGCCTGAATGCCAAGTGTTATGTCTGGAGGAAACCTGGCACCATCCCTAAGGTGAAGCATGGTGGTGGCAGCATCATGCCGTGGGAATGTTTTCAGCAACAGGGACTGGGAGACTAGTCAGGATTGCGGGAAAGATTAACTGTCCCCGTCCATACAGCCAGCTGGGTTCTCAGTTCATTGCGCAGACAGGAATAAAGAACTCTCTGAGAAGAAGAAAGGCAGTGCTGTATGTTTCATGATTAACTACTCATGGTGTGATTGTGACAACATACAGGAACAAGTCCTCTTGTTCACCCGACCTAGAATACCTCACAATCAAATGCAGACCATATTACCTCCCAAGAGAATTCTCTTCGGTTATAGTCACAGCCGTGTATATGCTCCCTCAAGCCGATACCACGACGGCCCTCAAGGAACTACACTGGACTTTATGCAAACTGTAAACCACATATCCTGAGGCTGCATTTATTGTAGCTGTGGATTTTAACAAAGCAAATTTGAGGAAAACGCCACCGAAGTTCTATCAGCACATTGACTGTAGTACTCGCTTAGGAAAAACACTACACCACCGCTACTCACTTTTTCAAGATGGCTACAAGGCCCTCCCCCACCCTCCCTTCGGCAAATCAGATCACGACTACATTTTGCTCTTCCCTTCCTATATTCAGAAACTCAAACAGAAAGTATTCGTGCTAAGGTCTATTCAACTCTGGTCTGACCAATCGGAATCCATGCTTCAAGATAGTTTCGAACACATGGACTGGGATATGTTCCGGGTTCCGACACGATGACTGAGTTCATCAGGATCTCGTAGGGCAGTGGTTCCCAAACTTTTAATAGTTCTGTACCCCTTCAAACATTCAACCTCCAGCTGTGAACCCCCTCTAGCACCAGGGTCAGCTCACTCTCAAATGTTTTTTGCCTTCATTGTAAGCCTGCCACACACACACTATACGATACATTTATTAAACATAAGAATGAGTGAGTTTTTGTCACAACCCGGCTTGTGGGAAGTGACAAAGAGCTCCTATAGGACCAGGGCACAAATAATGATAATAATCAATCATTTTGCTCTTTATTTAACCATCTAACATACAAAACCTTATTTGTTCATCAAAAATTGTGAATAACTCACCACAGGTTAATAAGAAGGGTGTGCTTGAAAGGATGCACATAACTCTGCAATGTTGGGTTGTATTGGAGAGAGTCTGTCTTAAATAATTTCCACACAGAGTCTGTACCTGTATTTAGTTTTCATGCTAGTGAGGGCCGAGAATCCACTCTCACATAGGTACGTGGTTGCAAAGGGCATCAGTGTCTTAACAGCGCGATTTGCCAAGGCAGGATACTCTATCAAGAAATCTGGCAGTGGCTTCTGATTAAATTCCATTTTCACAGAACCGCTTGTTGCAATTTCGATAAGGCTCTCTTGTTCAGATATCGGTAAGTGGACTGGAGGCGAGGCATGAAAGGGATTACGAATCCAGTTGTTTGTGTCGTCCGTTTCGGGAAAGTACCTGCGAAATTGCGCACCCAACTCACTCAGGTGCTTCGCTATATCACATATAACATTGTAAGCTTGAGTTCATTTGCACACAAAGAAATCATACAATGATGGAAAGACCTGTGTGTTTTCCTTGTTAATGCAGACAGAGAAGAGCTCCAACTTCTTAATCATAGCCTCAATTTTGTCCCGCACATTGAATATAGTTGCGGAGAGTCCCTGTAATCCTAGATTCAGATCATTCAGGCGAGAAAAAACATCACCCAGATTGACCAGTGGTGTGAGAAACTCGTCATCATAAAAGCGGTCAGACAAGTGAAAATGGTCAATAAAGAAAACGTTAAGCTCGTCTCTCAATTAAAAGAAAACGTGTCAATACTTGATAACCAGCGCACTTCTGTATGTTGTAAAAGCGTTACATGGTTGCTGCCCATATCATTGCATAGTGCAGAAAATACACAAGAGTTCAGGAGCCTTGCTTTAACAAAGTTAACCATTTTCACTGTAGTGTCCAAAACGTCTTTCAAGCTGTCAGGCATTCCCTTGGCAGCAAGAGCCTCTCGGTGGATGCTGCAGTGTACCCAAGTGGCATCTGGAGCAACTGCCTGCACCCGCGTTACCACTCCACTATGTCTCCCTGTCATGGCTTTTGCACCATCAGTACAGATACCAACACATCTTGACCACCAAAGTCCATTTGATGTCACAAAGCTGTCCAGTACTTTAAAAATATCCTGTCCTGGTTTGCAGAAGTGGATGTCTTCCTTAATGGACCCCCATAAACGTAACAGACATATACCAGGAGCTGTGCCAGGCCCGCCACGTCTGTTGACTCATCCAGCTGTAACGCATATAATTTCACTGGCTTGTATGCGAACCAGTAATTGCTTCAAAACATCTCCTGCCATGTCACTGATGACTTCGTGAAACAGTGTTGTTTGATGAAGGCATTGCCGGTATAGTTACTTTGGCCTTCTCCCCCAACATTGTCCCAGCCATATCTCCGGCAGCAGGATGAATTAAGTCCTCCACAATAGTATGGGGCTTGCCTGTCCTAGCCACCATATAAGACGCTTATAGCCCCTTCTTATGAATGGTATCTGCTGCTTTTATACATGTCTTACTACTTGAAAGTCGTCTTAATTCTCACTCAAACTCCTGTGGCTTATTTTTCTAATTGGCATGTTTTGTTTCTAAATGTCTGCGCAAGAGTGAAGGCTTCATCGAGTTGTGAGATAGTACTTTTGCACATCTAACACACTGTGGCTGAGGAAAGGCACTACTCCCAATATACACTACCGGTCAAAAGTTTTAGAACATCTACTCATTCAAGGGTTTAGTGAAGCCATCAAAACTATGAAATAACCCATATGGAATCATAAAGTAACCAAAAAAGTATTAAACAAATCAAAATATATTTTATATTCAAGATTTTTCTAATTCGGCAGTATAATATCAGCCATGGTTCCCCAAAGTAGCCACCCTTTGCCTTGATGACAGCTTTGCACTCTTGGCATTCTCTCAACCAGCTTCATCTGGAATGCTTTTCCAAGTCTTGAAGGAGTTCCCACATATACTGAGCACTTGTTGGCTGCTTTTCCTTCACTCTGCGGTCGGACTCATCCCAAACCATCTCAATGTGGGTGAGGTCGGGGGATTGTGGAGGCCAGGTCATCTGATGCAGCACTCCATCACTAGGGTATTTGTCCTGTTGAAAAACAAATGATAGTCCCACTAATCCCAAACCAGATGGGATAGCGTATCGTTGCAGAATGCTGTGGTAGCCATGCTGGTTAAGTGTGCCTTGAATTGTAAATAAAACACAGACAGTGTCACCAACAAAGCACCACCACACCATAACACCTCCTCCTCCATGCTTCACGTTGGGAAATACACATGCAGAGATCATGCGTTCACCCACATCGCGTCTCACAAAGACACGGCTGTTGGAACCAAAAATCTCCAATTAGGACTCCAGACCAAAGGACAAATTTCCTCCGGTCTAATGTCCATTGCTCGTGTTTCTTGGCCCAAGCAAGTCTCTTCTTCTTATTGGTGTCCTTTAGTAGTAGTTTCTTTGCAGCAATTCGACCATGAAGGCCTGATTCACACAGTCTCCTCTGGACAGTTGATGTTGAGATGTGTCTGTTACTTGAACTCTCTGAAGCATTTATTTGGGCTGCAATTTCTGAGGCTGGTAACTCTAATGAACATATCCTCTGCAGCAGAGGTAACTCTGTGTCTTCCTTTCCTGTGGCTGTCCTCATGAGAGCCAGTTTCATCATAGCACTTGATGGTTTTTGCGACTGCACTTGAAGAAACTTTCAAAGATCTTGAAATGTTCCATATTGACTGACCTTCATGTCTTAAAGTAAGGATGGACTGTCCTTTCTCTTTGCTTATTTTAGCTGTTATTGCCATAATATGGACTTGGTCTTTTACCAAATAGGGCTATCTTCTGTATACCACCCCTACGTTGTCACAACACAACTGATTGGCTCAAACGCATTAAAGAAGGAAAAAAATTCCACAAATTAACTTTTAAGAAGGCACACCTGTTAATTGAAATGCATTCCTCATGAAGCTGGTTAAGTGAATGCCAAGAATGTGCAAAGCTGTCATCAAGGCAAAGGGTGGCTATTTGAAGAATCTCAAATATACAATATATTTGAATTTGTTTAACACTTTTTTTGGTTACTTTATGATTCCATATGTGTTATTTCATAGGTTTGATGTCTTCACTATTATTCTACAATGTAGAAAATAGTAAAAAATAAACAAAAGCCCTTGAATGAGTAGGTGTTCTAAAACTTTTGACCGGTAGTGTAAGTGAACCACAAATCAATGTAGTTCTCATCATATTTGCGCCTCTTCGATGGTTTCCCGGGTTAAGGGGGAAGTAGCTCTTCGGTAGCATCAGATTAACAACTGTCAGTGTCCATGCTAGCTGGGCTAACAACAAATGTAGAATGACTGATGCTAGCATTGGATGTGCTATTGGAAGCAGAACAACTTGTGTCAGACAGGTGCAGGTGTAGTACTGCAGGTAGTAGCAGTAGTACTGCTGGTGTAGTACTGCAGGTGTAGTACTGCTGGTAGTAGCAGTAGTACTGCTGGTGTAGTACTGCAGGTAGTAGTACTGCTGGTAGTAGCAGTAGTACTGGTGGTGTAGTACTGCAGGTAGTAGCAGTAGTACTGCAGGTGTAGTACTGCTGGTAGTAGCAGTAGTACTGCTGGTGTAGTACTGCAGGTATAGTACTGCAGTTATAGTACTGCTGGTAGTAGCAGTAGTACTGCTGGTGTAGTACTGCAGGTAGTAGCATTAGTACTGCTGGTGTAGTACTGCTGGTAGTAGCAGTAGTACTGCTGGTGTAGTACTGCAGGTATAGTACTGCAGTTATAGTACTGCTGGTAGTAGCAGTAGTACTGCTGGTGTAGTACTGCAGGTAGTAGCAGTAGTACTGCTGGTGTAGTACTGCTGGTAGTAGCAGTAGTACTGCTGGTGTAGTACTGCAGGTGTAGTACTGCAGGTGTAGTACTGCTGGTAGTACTGCTGTTGTTCCCACGGTGACTATTAAAACCTACCCAAACCAGAAACTGTGGATAGATGGCAGCATTCACAAAACTGAAAGCGAGAACTGAAAGCGCAAACTGAAAGCGCAAACTGAAAGCGCAAACTGAAAGCGCAAACTTCCCTCTGAAAGGCAATCAAACAGGACAGAAGTCAGTACAGAGACAAAGTGGAGTCGCAATTCAACGGCTCAGACACGAGACGCATGTGGTCTACAGACAATCACCGATTACAAAAAGGGAAAACCAGCCACGTCGCGGACATCGACGTCTTGCTCCCAGACAAGCTAAACACCTTCTTCGCCCGCTTTGAGGATAACACAGTGCCCCCGACGCGGCCCGCTACCAAGGACTGTGGGCTCACGTTCTCCGTGGCCCCGACGTGAGTAAGACATTTAAGAGTGTTAACCCATGCAAGGCTGCTGGCCCAGACGGCATCCCTAGCCGTGTCCTCAGAGCATGCGCAGACCAGCTGGCTGGAGTGTTTACGGACATATTCAATCTCTCCCTATCCCAGTCTGCTGTCCCCACTTGCTTCAAGATGTCCACCACTGTTCCTGTAATCAAGAAAGCCCAGAAAACTGAACTAAATGACTATCACCCCGTAGCACAAACTTCGGTCATCATTAAGTGCTTTGAGAGGCTAGTTAAGGACCTCTACCTTACCTGACACCCTAGACCCACTTCAATTTGCTTACCGCCCCAATAGATTGCATCGTCTGTCAATCGCCATCTCACTGTACACTCCCCTATCCCAACTGGACAAGAGGAATACCTATGTAAGAATGCTGTTCATTGACTATAGCTCAGCATTCCAACACCATAGTACCCTCCAAGATCATCATTAAGCTCGGGGTCCTGGGTCTAAACCTCGCCCTGTGCAACTGGATCCTGGACTTCCTGACAGGCCACCCCCAGGTGGTGAAGGTAGGAAACAACCTCCACTACGCTGATCCTCCACACAGGGGCCCCACAAGGGTGCATGCTCAGCCCTCTCCTGTACTCCCTGTTCACCCACGACTGCGTGGCCACGCACGCCTCCAACTCAATCATCAAGTTTGCAGACGACACAACAGAAGTAGGCCTGATTACCAACAATGACGAGACAGCCGACAGGGAGGAGGTGAGGGCCCTGGCGGAGTGGTGCCCGGAAAATAACCTCTCCCTCGACGTCAACAAAACAAAGGATTTGATCGTGGACTTCAGGAAACAGCAGAGGGAATATGCCCCTATCCACATCGACGGGACAGTAGTGGAGAAGGTGAATATCTTCAAGTTCCTTGGCGTACACACCACTGACAATCTGAAATGGACCACCAACACAGACAGTGTGGTGAAGAAGGCACAACGGGGGGGCTTGGTCCCTAAGACCCTCAGAAAGTTTTACAGATGCACAATTGAGAGCATCCTGTCGGGCTGTATCACCGCCTGGTACAGCAACTGCACCGCCCGCAACCGCAGGGATCTCCAAACTACCTGCCCTCCAGGACACCTACAGCACCCGATGTCACAGGAAGGACAAAAAGATCATCAAGGACATCAACCACCCGAGCAACTGCCTGTTCACCCCACTATCATCCAGAAGGCGAGGTCAGTACAGGTGCATCAAAGCTTGGACCGAGAGACTGAAAAACAGCTTCTATCTCAAGGCCATCAGACTGTTAAATAGCCATCACTAGCCGGCTACCACCCGGTTACTCAACCCTGCACCCTAGAGGCTGCTGCCCCATGTACATAGACATGGAATCACTGGCCACTTTAATAATGGAACACTAGTCACTTTAATACTGTTTATATACTACTTTACTCATCTCATATGTATATACTGTATTCTATTCTACAGTATTTTAGTCAATGCCACTCCAACATTGCTCATCATAATATTTATATATTTCTTAATTCCATTCTTTTACTTTTTAGATTTGTGCATTGTTGTGAATTGTTAGATACTACTGCACTGTTGGAGCTCGGAACACAAGCATTTCAATACACTCGCAATAACATCTGCTAAATATGTGTATGTGACCAATAATTTGAAGTACAGAAGGATCCTTGATGAAAACCTGCTCCAGAGCACTCAAGACCTCAGACTGGGGCGAAGGTTCACTTTCCAACAGGAGTGGCTTTGAAACAAGTCTCTGAATGTCCTTGAGTGGCCCAGCCAGAGCCCAGACTTGCAGCAACCCTCCCCATCCAACCTGACAGAGCTTGAGAGGATCTGCAGAGAAGAATAGTAGAAACTCCCCAAATACAGGTGTGCCAAGCTTGTAGCGTCATACCCAAGAAGACTCAGGCTGTAATCGCTGCCAAAGGTGCTTCAACAAAGTACTAAGTAAAGGGTCTGAATACTTATGTAAATGTGATATGCAATTTAAAAAAAAGAAAAACAGTTTTTGCTTTGTCATTATGGGGTATTGTGATGTCACTATGGGGTATTGTGATGTCATTATGGGGTATTGTGGGTAGATACATTTTAGAATAAGGCTGTAATGTAAACAAAATGTGGAAAAAGTAAAGCGGCCTGAATTCTTTCTGAAAGCACTGTAGTGTTGTATGTTTACCTGGTCTTGTTGTTGCAGATTTTCGTCGGTATTGTTCTCTGTCTGAGAGTATGGGTTCCTTATACAAACACCTAATTTTGTATTTGTAGAATTACATCTATACAGTGGGGCAAAAAAGTATTTAGTCAGCCACCAATTGTGCAAGTTCTCTCACTTAAAAAGATGAGAGAGGCCTGTAATTTTCATCATAGGTACACTTCAACTATGACAGACAAAAGGAGGAAAAAAAAATCCAGAAAATCACATTGTAGGATTTTTAATGAATTTATTTGCAAATTATGGTGGAAAATAAGTATTTGGTCACATACAAACAAGCAAGATTTCTGGCTCTCACAGACCTGTAACTTCTTCTTTAAGAGGCTCCTCTGTCCTCCACTCGTTACCTGTATTAATGGCACCTGTTTGAACTTGTTATCAGTATAAAAGACACCTGTCCACAACCTCAAACAGTCACACTCCAAACTCCACTATGGCTAAGACCAAAGAGCTGTCAAAGGACACCAGAAACAAAATTGTAGACCTGCACCAGGTTGGGAAGACTGAATCTGCAATAGGTAAGCAGCTTGGTTTGAAGAAATCAACTGTGGGAGCAATTATTAGGAAATGGAAGACATACAAGACCACTGATAATCTTCCTCGATCTGGGGCTCCACGAAGATCTCACCCGTGGGGTCAAAATGATCACAAGAACGGTGAGCAAAAATCCCAGAACCACACGGGGACCTAGTGAATGACCTGCAGAGAGCTGGGACCAAAGTAACAAAGCCTACCATCAGTAACACACTACGCCGCCAGGGACTCAAATCCTGCAGTGCCAGACATGTCCCCTGCTTAAGCCAGTACATGTTCAGGCCCGTCTGAAGTTTGCTAGAGAGCATTTGGATGATCCAGATGAGGATTGGGAGAATGTCATATGGTCAGATGAAACCAAAATAGAACTTTTGGTAAAAACTCAACTCGTCGTGTTTGGAGGACAAAGAATGCTGAGTTGCATCCAAAGAACACCATACCTACTGTGAAGATGGGGGTGGAAACATCATGCTTTGGGGCTGTTTTTCTGCAAAGGGACCAGGACGACTGATCCGTGTAAAGGAAAGAATGAATGGGGCCATGTATCGTGAGATTTTGAGTGAAAACCTCCTTCCATCAGCAAGGGCATTGAAGATGAAACGTGGCTGGGTCTTTCAGCATGACAATGATCCCAAACACACCGCCTGGCAACGAAGGAGTGGCTTTCAGAAGAAGCATTTCAAGGTCCTGGAGTGGCCTAGCCAGTCTCCAGATCTCAACCCCATAGAAAATCTTTGGAGGGAGTTGAAAGTCCGTGTTGCCCAGCGACAGCCCCAAAACATCACTGCTCTAGAGGAGATCTGCATGGAGGAATGGGCCAAAATACCAGCAACAGTGTGTGAAAACCTTGTGAAGACTTACAGAAAACGTTTGACCTCTGTCATTGCCAACAAAGGGTATATAACAAAGTATTGAGATAAACTTTTGTTATTGACCAAATACTTATTTTCCACCATAATTTGCAAATAAATAAATTAAAAATCCTACAATGTGATTTTCTGGATTTCTTTTTCTCATTTCGTCTGTCATAGTTGAAGTGTACCTATGATGAAAATTACAGGCCTCTCTCATCTTTTTAAGTTGGAGAACTTGCACAATTGGTGGCTGACTAAATACTTTTTTTGCCCCACTGTATATATCTGATATGACATCTAGTGGCACTTCAGGTTACTTTAGATTACGGCAGGTGTCTGTAATTATCTCTGGATCGCTAAGGCCGCCCAAGTCTGACCATTAATTGGTCCTTTAACCAATCAGATCAGAACTGAAAATGATCTGATGTGAAAAGATCTGATATAATTGGTCAAAAGACCAATTAATGGGGGGGGGGGAAAAATCAGAATTGGTCTGCCTGTATAAACGCAGCCGTAGTGGCCTCATCTGTCCCCCTGTTTATGGAGATTTACTCTGGTCGAACGACCGAAATATCAAATCTAAGAAATGTGCATCTGTTTCTTTTCTTTCTGTTTCTCGAGTCAGTAAATTCTAGAACCTATTTTCATACATTCTAATAACTTCCTGGTTTTAGTGACACAGACATTTTTTATCCATGTACAGTAAAAGTTAATAAAAACATCTTTAGTAAAACTGTATGAAGCTACCAGTAGATCTACATACGAACCTATTCTACATAGTTTTATCTCAGGTGTGATCCGCAGCAGTCTCCGTAGACGATCATTCTCCTCCTGGTACTCTGCTACTGTTTTCACAAATGCCCCGGAAATCTCCACAGCAGCAAACGCCGTTAAACGCTCATTTAAAAACTCTCGAAACGACTGTAGTTTAGACATTTTCAGTGGACTGAGAGTTGGGTGATCAGCTAGTATGGCTTCTTGACGTGGGTCCTCCAGATCACATTCACTTTTCACACAAGGAGGAGTGAATATGAACTCTATGATATCAGGCTCCACCCCTTGAAGCTTCCCTTCCTCCTGACTGGTCCTGACTTCCTCCTGTTCCTCTTTAATCTGTGTGGGCTCTGGGTCCTCCTGCCCCAAACTGGGGCTCCACTCCTGCTCACAGTGCTGCTGCTCAGGGGGAACCTCCTCTTCAGAGACAGAGAGCGGCAGGGAGTCTGGAGGGACGGAGAGGAGGAGCAGAGGTCACCACAGTCCCCAAATCCAGAACAAATTCAAGAAAGCGTACAGTATTATAAAGAGCCATTGTTGCATGGAACTCCGTTCCTTCTCATATTGCTCAAATGAACAGCAAACCTGGTTTAAAAAAACAGATAAATCAACACCTCACAACGCCTCTCCTCTATTTGACCTAGATATTTAGTGTGTATCGTCAAAGTCACCATTATTAGTCAGTTGTACAACCAAATGCCTTCAACCGAAATGTGTCTTCCGCATTTAACCGCATTTAACCCAACCCCTCTGAATCAGAGAGGTGCGTATGTATTGATATGTAGGCTGTGTGCCTTTTTTTAAATTGATGTAGTTCTGTCCTTGAGCTGTTCTTGTCTATTAAATGTTCTGGATGATGTCATGTTTCATTGGACCCCAGGAAGAGTAGCTGCTGCTTTTGCAACAGCTAATGGGAATCCTAATAAAATACCAAATAACCACAGTATAAGTTACAACCATAAAACCTAGCGGTCAAACAGGGAAATGGTTCTAATCGTTTTTCCACCATTCATTTTTCCCCATAGGGGATTTTACAATGTTTCCCTAACCTGGCGTGACGTTTTGATAACCGTGTAAATCTCTCTAGGACAAGGTGACTTTTATCAATATATTCACCTATATTCACGGTTGGGTATAATTTGTGGAACGTTCCAATAGGAATCTATTCCAAAGACGTCGTAAATAACAAGTTTGCCAACAAACAACGCTGCATAGTGGCAGAATAAGATACCGGGCTATTTAAATACCGGGCTATTTCATAAAGTTTTCACTCACTACGTTTATTCCTAGAAATGTCTGTCCTCACTATGGTAGCCTATGGACAAACATTAAGAATAAGCTATGTGGTGAGTTGATGCCTATTCGGCAGCTAGTTAACTAGGTGAATTGATCATGCTAGTTACTTTGTATACGTTGTATGTTGGCATCCTTGTACTTTACCACGTTTTTTGGAACAGATTCCTGTTGTAACGTTCCACAAATTAAATATTTGTTGTTTTGCAAAATGTCTACTTTGATGCTAATTTGGCATGTTCGAATCTGAGAGTAAATAGAGCCGAATATCAGTGGAGGCTCCTCATAGGAAGGGGAGGACCATCCTACTCAGTGAATTTCATAAAAATACAAACCTTTTCGACATAGTGGTATCTCCGGTGTCCTCCCCAGCAGTCTCCGTAACCGATCATTCTCCTCCTGGTACTCCACTACCGTTTTCTCTACTGCCCCGAAAATCTCCACCGCAGCCGCCGATAAACGATCATTTAAAAACACACGAAACAACTGTAGTTTAGACATTTCAATAAAATTAGAGATGGGTAGCCTTTTCAGTATAGTCAGTATGTTCTTTCTTTACTCAACACAAGCAACGCAAAAAATAATAATCATAATAACTCGTTTCCAATCCTCCTTCCGTGTTCTAGTCAAGGAATCTCAGGACATCCTTTGTTCTAGTTGGTGACGAACCCAGAAACACAACAGGGCCGCCAGCTGGATGGGAGTTTACTGGGCAAGGCAGCCTACAGACCAGTAGTCATGTAAAACGATCGCTACATCGAATCAAATTGTATTGGTCACACATACACATGGTTAGCAGATGTTAATTCGAATGCAGCTAAATGCGTTGTGCTTCTAGTTCCGACCGTGCAGTAGTATCTAACAATTTCACAACGACTACCTTATACACACAATGTAAGGGGATGGAATAAGAATATGTACATATAAATATATGAATGAGCGATGGCCGAACGGCATAGGCAAGATGCAGTAGATGGTATAGAGTACAGTATATACATGTGAGATGAGTAATGTAGGATATGTAAACATTAAAGTGGCATTATTTAAAGTAACTAGTGATATCTTTATTAAATCAATTGATTAAAGTGGCCATAGATTTGAGTCTGTATGATGGCAGCAGCCTCTCTATGTTAGTGATGGCTGTTTTAACAGTCTGATGGCCTTGAGAAAGAAGCTGTTTTTCAGTCTCTCGGTCCCAGCTTTGATGCACCTGTACTGACCTCGCCTTCTGGATGATAGTGGGATGAACAGGCAGTGGCTCGGGTGGTTGTTGTCCATGATGATCTTTTTGGCCTTCCTGTGACATCGGTTGCTGTAGGTGTCCTGGAGGGCAGGTAGTTTGCCCCCCCGGTGATGCGTTGGGCAGACCGCACCACCCTCTGGAGAGCCCTGCGGTTGCGGGCGGTGCAGTTGCTGTAAGCAAATTGAAGTGGGTCCAGGGTGGCAGGTAAGGTAGAGCTGATATGATCCTTGACTAGTCTCTCAAAGCACCTCAGTGCAAGAGGCGTCACTGCAGTACCTGGTTCGAATCCTGGCTGCGTCATATCCAGCTGTGATTGGGAGTTCCATAGGGTGGCGCACAATTGGCCCAGTGTTGTCTGGGTTTGGCCGTGGTAGGCCGTCATTGTAAATAAGAATATGTTCTTAACCGACTTGCCTAGTTAAATAAAGATTTTTTTTAAATAATAAAAAATGATGACAGAGGTGGCTGCTACTGAGTAATAGTTATTAAATTCAGTTATCTTTGCCTTCTTGGTAGATTATAGCCACTTTAACAGGCTATGTTAACTAAGATTAGCTTGGTAGATTATAGCCACTTTAACAGGCTAGGTTAACTAAGATTAGCTTGGTAGATTATAGCCACTTTAACAGGTTAACTAAGATTAGCTTGGTAGATTATAGCCACTTTAACAGGCTAGGTTAACTAAGATTAGCTTGGTAGATTATAGCCACTATAACAGGCTAGGTTAACTAAGATTATCTTGGTAGATTATAGCCACTTTAACAGGCTAGGTTAACTAAGATTAGCTTGGTAGATTATAGCCACTATAACAGGCTAGGTTAACTAAGATTAGCTTGGTAGATTATAGCCACTTTAACAGGTTAAATTAACTAAGATTAGCTTGGTCGATTATAGCCACTTTAACAGGCTAGGTTAACTAAGATTAGTTTGGTAGATTATAGCCACTTTAACAGGCTAGGTTAACTAAGATTAGCTTGGTAGATTATAGCCACTTTAACAGGCTAGGTTAACTAAAATTAGCTTGGTAGATTATAGCCACTATAACAGGCTAGGTTAACTAAGATTAGCTTGGTAGATTATAGCCACTTTAACAGGTTAACTAAGATTAGCTTGGTAGATTATAGCCACTTTAACAGGCTAGGTTAACTAAGATTAGCTTGGTAGATTATAGCCACTATAACAGGCTAGGTTAACTAAGATTAGCTTGGTAGATTATAGCCACTTTAACAGGCTAGGTTAACTAAGATTAGCTTGGTAGATTATAGCCACTTTAACAGGCTAGGTTAACTAAGATTAGCTTGGTAGATTATAGCCACTTTAACAGGCTAGGTTAACTAAGATTAGCTTGGTAGATTATAGCCACTATAACAGGCTAGGTTAACTAAGATTAGCTTGGTAGATTATAGCCACTATAACAGGCTAGGTTAACTAAGATTAGCTTGGTAGATTATAGCCACTTTAATGTCAGACAGCAATAAAAAGCTAGTATACATCTACAAAGAACTCAGGTTGCTACACCAGGGCTGGCAACATTTGAAAAATGCTGGAAGTAATATTTGTTATGTGAATTTCATTTCCCCCCCTGGCCAGTGGCAACACATCATTCAGGGCAGGTGGGGTTCAGGGTAGGTGGGGTGAGCCCCACCTGTTTAGCAAAAAATAAATGGTTTCTGGTTTTGCATGTTATTTTGGCATTAATACGTGTCATATATCAGTTTGTAAACAATGTACAAAAATATAATAATTGAGTTACTAAGAGTAAGAATACGTTTCTTGAGTAAGGCAACTCCAAAATGCAGGTGTTTCAGCTTAGCTCAGTGCTTTCTGTGGTGGTGGGGCAGCCAGCGGAAAATATGGAGTGTAGGGGTTGGTCATGTTCTCTAGTTGCACTGTTATTGGCTCAGTGTTCTGTCAGTCATGGGGACACTACATCACTGCAAAATCTACAGGAAGAGTTCAAAAGTTCAAGCCCCTTGGGTGCTGCCATACAGTTACATTAGAAGTGCCCATCCAAGAAGGCTCAAGGTCATTGGCCACAGATAAAATTACATCAAATCACGTTATATCTACCGTAACTTTGATTGGACTGATCATGTCAACATCATACTTTCAAAATCTTAGCTAGCAAGCTAGACAATCCTTATGAATCACGTCGACAATCTACTGTCAAATCCTTTTCAATCCTTGTCATATGAAGAGAAATTATAGATCAAATGTATCGGTGCTCATCGGCCACTGGACATATACATTACACAACAAGTTGGAAATTGCAAATTCAACAATGAGTGGTTTGGAAGGAATCAGTGGCTAACTGCAAGCGTTGAAAGGAATCACTAGCCTGCTATTCAGTGGAGAGGGTGTGTGGTCCAAGTCTGGGTTTAAGGGTCTCTTTTCCAAACTTAAAAGTATAAACATTCACGTGCCATTGACCAGAAAAGGTTGAATACATAGGCCATGCTGTCAATCCAGCATGACTTCAAAACAACTGGAAACTGGGAAATCTCAGACTTCAGTGAGTTCAAGACCACTGGAAAAAAAACGAGCTCCAACTGGGAAAATACATTACGAACAGTCATCCAACTCAGAATTCCAAGTCGGGAACTCTGGCCTCTTTCTGGAGCTCCGACTTGAAGATTACTGACGTCATGATTCAACCTTGTTTTTTTCAGAGTTCCCAGTTGTCTTGAAATCACCATAAATCCAGAGAATGCCAGACTTTGATGACAAAGTTTGATGCCAAAATTTGCCCACAAGGACCGCCGCGCCACCTTCCTGTTCAAGTGAGCACAGCACAAGGTGAGTCCAAAAATGTCTAGTATGCTGCTGCATTAATGATGTAATATGCCAGGGAGATGTGTGTACTGTTGCAAAGAAAGTAATACTAAGTGTATGTTGTGTAGTAAGCTGTTAGTAGCCCATGTGCCTCACCCTAATAATTTGGTCCCTTTTCCCTCTCATAACTTAGCCTACTGTTCTGACTTGGTAGTGCACATGTAACCTATAGCCTGTTTTAGAGAAATGTAATCATTGAATATTGTAAGAGCTTTCATTGTCTGCTTATATGTCCCCTTTATTTATCCTACGGTTCTGACTTGGTGTACAGGGAGAATACTGTAAGAACGGCATGTTCTTACAGTTCTGAACATGTTCTGAATTCTGTCGCAGTACATTTCAAAAGTGCTGAACAAATAGTTATATTGACTACGTCCGTCGTCGCTCGCTCATTAATGTCTTAATCAAAATTACGGATTGCCTCTTATCCCCTCGTTGTCCCCTTATGCCATAGTTTGTACATCTCAATTATCAGTAGAAACCACATTTGTTTAAGCAAGTCAGCCATTTCAGCTTTTTTTTAAAAGGCAGTAAATGAGGCTTAATGAACTGTTTAGCTGTCAGACAAGGCTCCGCTGATAGCCAGGTGTAGCAGTGGTAAGGATTCACTCCATGGTGCTGAAAAGAAAGCTCTTGAGTTCGGACAGCTTTATGTAGGCACTAACAGTTTGTGGGTACCGTTTGTCACTGCTACAGTGCAATTCATATTTCGTTTAGTGGGGAGTTTGCCCTACCAATCGCACTGCCCCTGGCACAATCCCTAGACGAGAGACTGGGGGTCCTTCCCCAGGAAGATTTTTCTGTCCATAGAATGCACAAACATTTTATTTTTAGTAATTTTGGTGAACTATTTCTTTAAAATAGGTCTGGAAGAAAATCCTGCTAGCTCTCCAGGAGGGTTGGACACCCCAGATCTGTTTCCCAAGTGATTGAAAATGCTCTTGTTATAACAATTCATTTCTCAAACCTTCAAGAAATATCTAATGAATATCAATATTCAGGTGGTTTGTGCCTACTAGTTGAAGATGCCGTCATACTCTCTACACAGACAAACTATGTGTATTATGAGTTGTGAGTCCCTCTACCATCTCTCTCTAGCATGTGCACAATACTAAAATTATATTTAATTCCTGAATCATTTGATATCCAAATTGTTTGACTTATTCAAAACTATCCGTGAAAGGCTGCTAAAATACATAGCCTCAAATAATTCATTTTTAAAGACACAAGTAGGCATATGAGATTTCTAATATGGGATTACACTGGCAGAACTGGGAGGAAGTGGAATACAAAAATAAGGGTGGGGAATAACAGTAGTGTTCTTGCTGACAAGCACAGTAACTACCCTATAGTTTAGCCCCTTGTTAAGAATGGGACTTTTTCCACTGATCAGACTAAAGAAAGTATACTGAACAAAAATATAACACAACAAGCAACAAGTTTACTGAGTAAGAGTTCATATAAGAACCATTAGACCCTAATCGATGGATTTAACATGACTAGGCAGGGGTGCAGCCATGGGTGGGCCTGGGAGGGCATAGGTCCACCCACTGGGGAGCCAGGCCCAGCCAATCAGAATGAGTTTTTCCCCACAAAAGGGCTTTATTACATACAAAAATACTAATCTGCACCCCCGCGGTTGTGAGGCCGGTTGCACTCACTGCCAAAACCTCTAAAACAACATTGGAGGCAGCTTAACATTTAATTATCTGGCAACAGCTCTGGTGGACATTCCTGTAGTCAGCATGCCAATTGCACGTTCCTTCAAAACTTAAGACATCGTGGCATTGAGTTGTGTGACAAAGTGGCCTTATTGTCCCCAGCACAAGGTGCACCTGTGTAATGATTGTGCTGTTTAATCAGCTTCTTGATATGCCACACCTGTCAGGTGGATGGATTATATTGACAAAGGAGAAATGCTCACCAACAGGGATGTAAACAAATTTGTGCACAACATTTGAGAGAAAATCCGTTTTTTGTGGGATATTTTATTTCAGCGCATGAAACATGGACCAACACTGCGGTTATATATTGGTTCAGTGGCAAGAAAAAGTATGTGAACCCTTTGGAATTACCTGGATTTCTGCATAAATGAGTCTTCAAATTTGATCTGATCTTCACAACAATAGACAAACATAAACTAATAACACACAAATTATTGTATTTTTCTTGTCTATATTGAATACATCATTTAAACATTGACAGTGTAGTTTGGAAAAAGTATGTGAACCCCCAGGCTAATGACTTCTCCAAAAGCTAATTGGAGTCAGGAGTCAGCTAACCTGGAGTCCAATCAGTGAGATGAGATTGGAGAAGTTGGTTAGAGCTGCCTTGCCCTATAAAAACACTCACAAAATTTGAGTTTGCTATTCACAAGAAGCATTGCCTGATGTGAACCATGCCTCAAAGAAAAGAGATCTCAGAAGACCGAAGATTGAGAATTGTTGACTTGCATAAAGCTGGAAAGGGTTACAAAAGTATCTCTAAAAGCCTTGATGTTCATCAGTCCATGGTAAGATGAATTGTCTATAAATGGAGAAAGTTCAGCACTGCTGCTACTCCCTAGGATTGGCTGTCCTGCAAAGATGACTGCAAGAGCACAGCGCAGAATGCTCAATGAGGTTAAGAAGAATCCTAGAGTGTCAGCTAAAGACTTACATAAATCTCTGGAACACTCTAACATCTCTGACGAGTCTACAATACATAAAACACTAAACAAGAATAGTGTTCATGGGAGGACACCACGGAAGAAGCCACAGCTGTCCCCCAAAAAAACATTGTTGCACGTCTGAAGTTCGCAAAAGTGCTCTTGGATGTATATTCTGTGGACAGATGAAACTACAGTTGAGTTGTTTTGGAAGGAACACACAACACTGTGGAGGGGGAAAAAGGGCACAGCACACCAACATCAAAACCTCATCCCAACTGTAAAGTATGGTGGAGGGAGCATCATGGTTTGGAGCTGCTTTGTTGCCTCAGGGCCTGGACAGCTTGCTATCGTCGACGAAAAAAATGTATTCCCAAGTTTATCAAGACATTTTGCAGGAGAATGTTAAGCTATCTGTCCGCCAACCGAAGCTCAACAGAAGATGGGTGATGTAACAGCACAATGACCTAAAACACAGAAGTAAATCAATTGCTGCCTGTTATAGAAATTTTGTTCTCAATGTTCATAAACTGAACTTCAATTAAACCACTCCGTCTGTAACCCAGAATTTGTAAGATACTGGTTGAAATAAGACAGACAGGAGCCCAGTCTACAAAGGTAAAAGTGTTTTAATTCACGCGAGAGCTCTGAGCTCTAAAAGGTTTACACAGTCTCTTATATGGTACAATGTTGAAATACAAAAAATACAAAGGCCCCACCATATTCCCCACCCTTTCCAGGAAATAGTGTTTTCCCACAGTACCCATTCATTCCTTATCACAATCTTTGCAACATAAGTCAACCTTGGACAGCTCCTAACCGTCCCTCCCGTCCCAAGGACCAGAAGCCTTCCCACATATGTCTGATTAGAACTAAGAATGCTTTGTTCTCACAGATACTCTCTAGGTCAAATTGTACCAGCCTGTTCCACTCTCCACAATATTCATTTCTAGGCACACACATTAATTGGACTACCATTTTGTCTTATAACCCTATCTCTATTGCATACATTTTCAGAATGGAATATTCTTAGATGTACAAACATTTAGTCATTAACCATAAAATCTATAACACTGCCAGAGGAGGGTCAACTAGTTATTAAATCCAAGGGTTCACATACTTTCCCAACCCTGCACTGTGAATATTTACACGGTTTGTTCAATAAAGACATGTATAATTGTTTGTGTGTTATTAGTTTAAGCAGACTGTCTATTGTTGTGACCTAGATGAATAAGATCAAATTTGATGACCAATTTATGTAGAAATGCAGGTATTTCCACAGGGTTCACATACTTTTTCTTGCCACTGTAATACATGAACCATCACTGCATTTATATTTTGGTTCAGTATATATGGCTGTAGTCGTCCGATGCCTTATTGTTAGAAGCAACCCACTCGTGACACAGCCACCTGGTGCAGGCAGGCAGTCAATGGCTCAGTGTTCCAGAACTGTTCACCTGTTTCTGCGTCAAGCCTGGACAATGTTCCATCTGTTCTTTTTGTGTGTTTCATGGTGTGTGTGCGGCACAGCAGCATATCATAGATTTTTATCTCTAATTTCCTATTTGTATGTGCATTTATTTAATTCTAATTATAGGTTTGGTTCTCCATATGCATTTACCCATGACCACTTAAGGGAAGGGAAGTTGGATAGAGAGGAGGGGAGCAGGACCAGAGAGGGCAGTTTAAGAGATATAGAGAATGTTGTTGAACTGGGGCTGGAAGAACAGTGTAGTTCACTATAAGTTTACACTTATACAAAATGCACTTATCAGGAGTCGACTGTATGTCATTACTCCCAAAATATTCAAACAATATCCTGAGTGAGCAGCATTAGGTCAAAATGAATGAGGACAGATGGAAAGAGATTTGAATGTATCAATAACATCAGAAAGACCATTCTCTCATTGCCCTAGGAGACAGGAAGTAAGTGGTAACATCAGCAAGACATTCTCTCATCGCCCTGGGAGACAGGAAGTAAGTGGTAACGTCAGCAAGACCATTCTCTCATCACCCTGGGAGACAGGAAGTAAGTGGTAACATCAGCAAGACCATTCTCTCATCACCCTGGGAGACAGGAAGTAAGTGGTAACATCAGCAAGACCATTCTCTCATCACCCTGGGAGACAGGAAGTAAGTGGTAACGTCAGCAAGACCATTCTCTCATCACCCTTGGATACAGGAAGTAAGTGGTAACATCAGCAAGACCATTCTCTCATCACCCTGGGAGACAGGAAGTAAGTGGTAACATCAGCAAGACCATTCTCTCATCACCCTGGGAGACAGGAAGTAAGTGGTAACGTCAGCAAGACCATTCTCTCATCACCCTGGGAGACAGGAAGTAAGTGGTAACATCAGCAAGACCGTTCTCTCATCACCCTGGGAGACAGGAAGTAAGTGGTAACATCAGCAAGACCATTCTCTCATCACCCTGGGAGACAGGAAGTAAGTGGTAACATCAGCAAGACCGTTCTCTCATCACCCTGGGAGACAGGAAGTAAGTGGTAACATCAGCAAGACCATTCTCTCATCACCCTGGGAGACAGGAAGTAAGTGGTAACATCAGCAAGACTGTTCTCTCATCACCCTGGGAGACAGGAAGTAAGTGGTAACATCAGCAAGACCATTCTCTCATCACCCTGGGAGACAGGAAGTGGTTTCTGGTATCAAATCCTAGATGCCATACCTGCTGTTGTGCCCTTGAGCAAGGCACATAACCCCCCACAACAATTTCTCTACAGGCACTGTAGTATGGCAGCCCCCTGCTCCAACCTCTCTGTATGTGTCTCTTTCAGGGGGGTTGGGATAAAAGTCGAAGTCTGACTTCTTTTGTACAATTACTTAGTGTCAAATTAGATTTTCTGTAACTCAAAGCATGAATGATCCAGGCTTTAAGATGAGAAAATACCAACTTTATTGTCCATTACGTTTAAACAGAATGACAAAAGTGTCGTTAAAACATACACATTAAACATTTACATGTCAGACTGAAATGTAAGAATGAAACACATTAAACATTTACATGTCTGACTGAAATGTCAGAATGAAAAACATTAAATATTCACGTCAGAATAAAACAAATTAAACATTTACATGTCAGACTGAAATGTCAGAATGAAACACATTAAACATTGACATGTCAGAATGAAACAAATTAAATATTCACGTCAAAATGAAACACATAAAACATTTACATGTCAGACTGAAATGTCAGAATGAAACACATTAACCATTTACATGTCAAGACTGAAATGTCAGTATGAAACACATTAAACATTTACATGTCTGACTGAAATGTCAGAATGAAACATATTAAACATTTACATGTCAAGACTGAAATGTCAGTATGAAACACATTAAACATTTACATGTCTGACTGAAATGTCAGAATGAAACATATTAAACATTTACATGTCAGACTGAAATGTCAGAATGAAACACATTAAACATTTACATGTCAGACTGACATGTCAGAATGAAACACATTAAATATTTACGTCAGAATTATATGTCAGAATGAAACAAATTAAACATTGACATGTCAGAATGAAACAAATTAAATATTAATGTCAGAATGAAACACATTAAATATTTACATGTCAGAATTAAATGTCAGAATGAAACAAATTAAACATTGACATATCAGAATGAAGTGTCAGAATGAAACAAATTAAATATTTACACGTCAGAATGAAACAAATTAAACCTTTACATGTCCGTTCATCAGTCTTAATAAGGATTGTCACTGCAGAGGGGATCCAATATTTTTTAGGCCATTCTTCATTGTGAGCTCCACCTGTCGTCTCCGACCTGACGGCGTCTCCGACCTTTCCTTGTGATGTTTGTGTGTACAGTTCTTAGAGTTGTGGCTGTTCCCTGCTGCGGACAGTTTTGCTGGCCTGGGACAACTTGTGCCAGTTAACTCCTGTTCCTCACTGAGAGGTTCCCATACCAGAAGGGGATGTTGTAATTAAGAACACTCGATAAGGGATTTGTACACCATGAACAGTGTGTTTGCTTGCATTAAAAAACATTGTTTCTTTAAGTAGGGAAATAAGCTGCCTTGCCTATTTGTAGATGAGGTCAGTGTTTTTTTTACTGGAAGTTTGTGGTCTAAAATTGGCCCCAAGTGCCTTTGAGGAAAGAAAGCTGGAGAAAACGTAAGTGTGATTTGCTCCATGTCCTGTCCTTCCATGGTGACATGCTCGAGAGAAGGGCTTCCGTTTTCCCCAGCTTTCTTTCCTCTAAGGCACAGTTTAGTCTTGGTGGCATTAAGGTCAAGGAAGCTATTGTCTAACCACGTCTAACCAAGAGGCAGTCAATGAACTGGGAGTAGCTGGAGATGGACTTGCCCTCCGGGCAAGCAACCAGAGCCATGTGGTCTGCATATTTGATGAGGGACATATCCCTATTGCTTCCTAGAGATTTGTTCACATCCTGCTTTTTATTAACTTACCTGACCAACTTAAAAAAATACAAAATAAAGTTTTACTCCAGATACAAACAATCACTTACAGACACAAACAATGACTACATCTCCTCTGACCTGAACCCATCCCTAGTGTCTGCCCTGACAACACCACCATCCCTAGTGCCTTCCCTGACCACACCTCCATCCCTAGTGCCTGCCCTGACCACACCTCCATCCCTAGTGCCTGCCCTGACAACACCTCCATCCCTAGTGCCTGCCCTGACCACACCTCCATCCCTAGTGCCTTCCCTGACCACACCTCCATCCCTAGTGCCTTCCCTGACCACACCTCCATCCCTAGTGCCTGCCCTGACCACACCTCCATCCCTAGTGCCTGCCCTGACCACACCTCCATCCCTAGTGCCTGCCCTGACCACACCTCCATCCCTAGTGCCTTCCCTGACCACACCTCCATCCCTAGTGCCTGCCCTGACCACACCTCCATCCCTAGTGCCTGCCCTGACCACACCTCCATCCCTAGTGCCTGCCCTGACCACACCTCCATCCCTAGTGCCTGCCCTGACCACACCTCCATCCCTAGTGCCTGCCCTGACCACACCTCCATCCCTAGTGCCTGCCCTGACCACACCTCCATCCCTAGTGCCTGCCCTGACCACACCTCCATCCCTAGTGCCTGTCCTGACCACACCTCCATCTCTAGTGCCTGCCCTGACCACACCTCCATCTCTAGTGCCTGCCCTGACCACACCTCCATCTCTAGTGCCTTCCCTGACCACACCTCCATCCCTAGTGCCTGCCCTGACCACACCTCCATCCCTAGTGCCTTCCCTGACCACACCTCCATCCCTAGTGCCTGCCCTGACCACACCTCCATTTTTTGCCACAGCCTTAAATTGTACCAATTCGTTGTTCTCGGTTGCCCATGATATTTCAACATTTTGATAATAAATAATTTGATTGATGGCAGATCAATTTCTACGTTTTTAGTATAGGTTTTTTTCAAGATGAGTGATGAGAAGAGAATCTTCGAGCCTATTGGGATCCCCCTATGCCCCCATATGCCATGTCTTGAAATATGCAGACAGACAGATTAAAGTGTACATTTAAATTGTAATGCTTCTGATAGCCAACTTTCTAACTCTTAGTATTCCCAGAAAGCATGGACTATTGAGTCATTATTAGTTTTACACTTGAGACATGACTCTGCGGCTGTGCTGTAAAGTTTGTGAATTTTCTTTGTATAATAAATTCTATACATTACTTTATACTGGATCAAGCGTACATTTTAGTTATTTAACTGTGATTTCGTTAACTATGCTCCAGCTTTCCCTCCTTCTTGTGACAACATCAGTTCTTTTTAAGTTTTGGTTCCAATAGTTCATGTATTTTTTTCAAAAAGATAGTCAGTTGGATGTGCTCTCTGTGAGGTGTTGTATATCTTACCTATCAAATTAACATCATTTTCTGACTCAAATAAGATTCCCTCAAGGTTGCTCTGATGTCCAGAAGATGTAACTATTTATATATGACTATAAGTCGCAAGCAAAAGCCTTCGGTAGGGAGTTGATATAATCACCCTCAGACTCAGGAAGGTAAAACCACCCTCAGACAGGAAGATGGAAACCTTTTAATTCTATTTGCTCATATGGCTCTAACCCCACTCCCCCACTGACCAATCATGTGGCTCTAACCCCACTCCCCCATTGACCAATCATGTGGCTCTAACCCCACTCCCCCACTGCCCAATCATGTGGCTCTAACCCCACTCCCCCACTGCCCAATCATGTGGCTCTAACCCCACTCCCCCACTGCCCAATCATGTGGCTCTAACCCCACTCCCCCACTGCCCAATCATGTGGCTCTAACCCCACTCCCCCACTGCCCAATCATGTGGCTCTAACCCCACTCCCCACTGACCAATCATGTGGCTCTAACCCCACTCCCCATTGACCAATCATGTGGCTCTAACCCCACTCCCCACTGACCAATCATGTGGCTCTAACCCCACTCCCCACTGCCCAATCATGTGGCTCTAACCCCACTCCCCACTGCCCAATCATGTGGCTCTAACCCCACTCCCCACTGCCCAATCATGTGGCTCTAACCCCACTCCCCACTGACCAATCATGTGGCTCTAACCCCACTCCCCCATTGACCAATCATGTGGCTCTAACCCCACTCCCCCACTGACCAATCATGTGGCTCTAACCCCACTCCCCCACTGCCCAATCATGTGGCTCTAACCCCACTCCCCACTTCCCAATCATGTGGCTCTAACCCCACTCCCCCACTGCCCAATCATGTGGCTCTAACCCCACTCCCCCACTGCCCAATCATGTGGCTCTAACCCCACTCCCCCACTGACCAATCATGTGGCTCTAACCCCACTCCCCCATTGACCAATCATGTGGCTCTAACCCCACTCCCCCACTGACCAATCATGTGGCTCTAACCCCACTCCCCCACTGCCCAATCATGTGGCTCTAACCCCACTCCCCCACTGACCAATCATGTGGCTCTAACCCCACTCCCCCACTGCCCAATCATGTGGCTCTAACCCCACTCCCCCACTGACCAATCATGTGGCTCTAACCCCACTCCCCTACTGCCCAATCATGTGGCTCTAACCCCACTCCCCCACTGACCAATCATGTGGCTCTAACCCCACTCCCCTACTGCCCAATCATGTGGCTCTAACCCCACTCCCCCACTGACCAATCATGTGGCTCTAACCCCACTCCCCCACTGACCAATCATGTGGCTGTATCTTGAGTCAGATACAGACTTATGACCCAGTATATTTTTTTATAACCATTTCTTCGGTGGGGTAATTGGTATTACCGAAAATAAATACAACAAAACTTTAGGAGCCTTATTCTGTAAGATTTATGGGAAGATTATTCCATTGAATTAGATCTGCTTTCATTTAGTTGAGTACTGGAATAAAGTCATATTTATATATTTGTTGTTTGTGGTCACTCATTAAGCATCCTAACTATTTGAAATGTTTATTTTTCCTATTGCCATTATTTTTTCCCCAGACAATCTCTTTGTCCTTATGTTCTTTTCAGTAACCAAAAGGTTGCTGGATAGAATCTCCGAGCTGACAAGGTAAAAAAATCTGTCCTTCTGCCCCTGACCAAGGCAGTTAACCCACTGTTCCCCGGGCGCCGACGACGTGGATGTCGATTACGGCAGCCCCCCGCACCTCTCTGAATCACAGGGGTTGGGTTAAATGCGTAAGGCATTCAGTTGGAACACTACCTAGGTACCTACCTCCTTTCCCTTTCTTTCAGTTCCTGTCCTGTTTCTTAACTTTGTGGACTTTATCCACATGCCTCAGCAGATTAGTCTTCTGAGTGAATCTTTTACCACAGACTGAGCAGCCATGTTGTTTATCTCCTGTGTGAATCACTTTGTGCCTCCTTAGGTCCCCCTTCTGATTGAAGCTTTTCCCACAGTCACCACAGCTAAAAGGTTTCTCGCCTGTGTGAGTCAGTTTGTGCATGGTTAGGTGCCCCTTCCGATTGAAGCTTTTCCCACAGTCACCACAGCTAAAGGGTTTCTCGCCTGTGTGAGTCAGTTTGTGCATGGTTAGGTGCCCCTTCCGATTGAAGCTTTTCCCACAGTCACCACAGCTAAAGGGTTTCTCTCCTGTGTGAGTCACTTTGTGTATGGTTAGGTGCCCCTTCCGATTGAAGCTTTTCCCGCAGTCACCACAGCTAAATGGTTTCTCTCCTGTGTGAGTCACTTTGTGCATGGTTAGGTGCCCCTTCCGATTGAAACTTTTCCCACAGTCACCACAGCTAAATGGTTTCTCTCCTGTGTGAGTCAGTTTATGTTCAGTTAGGCTCATCTTCCGATTGAAGCTTTTCCCACAGTCACCACAGCTAAATGATTTCTCTCCTGTGTGAATCCTCATGTGCCTGGACAGAACTCCGTTGTGTTTGAAGGTCATTCCACAAACTGGACAGGTGCAGGGTTTCCCAACGTGACAGAATCGGACATGGGCCTTCAGTTTGCAGGTGGAGTTGTAGTGTTGTTTGCAAAAGCTGCATTCACTGGGTCTCTTCTTGGTGAGAGTCACATGTCTCTTCAGGTCAGCTTTCAGAGCAAACGTTTCACCACAGTCACGGCAGTGGTACGTTTTTCTAGATGTGGTGCTGGGTTTCATCAGGTGTTTCTCCAATGGTAGGCTGGGATCCAATTGTGAGCTGTTGTCAAGTCCTACTGTGTTGCTGCTAACAGCTGAACTGTGGCTGGAGGCATTGTTTTGATTATCTGGAGGGTCACAGGGCATGTAGAGACCCTTCATGTGGGTCACAGTGACAAAAGGTTTGAGATCCACTGGTTTAGAGTCACTCTCTCTGTTCTCCACAGTCTGGGTTTGGTCCTCCAGATCACATTCACTTTTCACACAGGAAGGAGAAAATATGAACTCTATGATATCAGGCTCCACCCCTTGAAGCTTCCCTTCCTCCTGACTGGTCCTGACTTCCTCCTGTTCCTCTTTAATCTGTGTGGTCTCTGGGTCCTTCTGCCCCAGACTGGGGCTCCACTCCTGCTCACAGTGCTGCTGCTCAGGGGGAACCTCCTCTTCAGAGACAGAGAGCGGCAGGGATTCTGGAGGGATGGAGAGGAGGAGCAGAGGTTACCTATTTATACACCCTTGATACAGAGGTTACCTAGCTATACAGCCTTGATAGAGGTTACCTAGCTATACAGCCTTGATACAGAGGTTACCTAGCTATACAGCCTTGATACAGAGGTTACCTAGCTATACAGCCTTGATAGAGGTTACCTAGCTTTACAGCCTTGATACAGAGGTTACCTAGCTATACAGCCTGGATACAGAGGTTACCTAGCTATACAGCCTTGATACAGAGGTTACCTAGCTATACAGCCTTGATAGATGTTACCTAGCTATACAGCTTTGATACAGAGGTTACCTAGCTATACAGCCTTGATACAGAGGTTACCTAGCTATACAGCCTTGATAGAGGTTACCTATTTATACAGCCTTGATACAGAGGTTACCTAGCTATACAGCCTGGATACAGAGGTTATCTAGCTATACAGCCTTGATACAGAGGTTACCTAGCTATACAGCCTTGATAGAGGTTACCTAGCTATACAGCCTTGATACAGAGGTTACCTAGCTATACAGCCTGGATACAGAGGTTACCTAGCTATACAGCCTTGATAGAGGTTACCTAGCTATACAGCCTTGAGAGGTTACCTAGCTATACAGCCTTGATAGAGGTTACCTAGCTATACAGCCTTGATAGAGGTTACCTAGCTATACAGCCTGGATACAGAGGTTACCTAGCTATACAGCCTTGACACTAGGGCTGGGCGATATATAAAGTTTTTTTCTATATGTTTTAGCGTGATATGGAAAATGCCTGTATCACAAGAATGTAGATATTACTTTTAGGCCATATCACCCAGCCCTACTTGATACCCTGCAACCGTTAGGACTGAATGAGGATTTCTCGTATCGTGAGGTCCCTGGCAAAAACCTCAGAGTTTCGACACCCTAGGTCTGGAAAAATATAGTGTTAAAGACGTGGTCACATGACATGTGATTTACATCCTACGCCGTGTTTGTGACAACATGTACGTGGTGCCAGACATCCAGATGCTGGAACCAGAGCTGAAGCAAGGATGAAAATAACCTTTTTGCTTGACATTTTGTCCAGTGCTCTAACAGTGACTTCTCTTCAATTCCAGGTGGAAGTGTCACCAAGAGGAGGAGACAACCCTTCTGGATATATACTTTACGCTTCCAACTCAATCCTCAAGTTTGCAGACGACAACAGAAGTAGGCCTGATTACCAACAATGACGAGACAGCCTACAAGGAGGAGGTGAGGGCCCTGGTGGAGTGGTGCCCGGAAAATAAACTCTCCCTCAACGTCAACAAAACGAAGGATTTGATGGTGAACAAGAAACAGCAGAGGGAGCACGCCCCTATCCATATCGAAAGGACAGCAGTGGAGAAGGTGGAAAGCTTCAAGCTCCTCGGCGTACACATCACTGGCAATCTGAAATGGACCACCAACACAGACAGTGTGGAGAAGAAGGCGCAACGGGGGGCTTGGCACCTAAGACCCTCAGAAACTTCTACAGATGCACAATTGAGAGCATCCTGTCGGGCTGTATCACCTGCACCGCCTGCAACCGCAGGGCTCTCCAGAGGGTGGTGCGGTCTTCCAAACGCATCACCAGAACACTGCCTGCCCTCCAGGACACCTACAGCACCCTATGTCACAGGAAGGCCAAAAAGATCATCAAGGACATCAACCACCCAAGCCACTGCCTGTTCATACAGAAAAGCACAATCCCTCCATCAGTGCTCAGACTGTCCGCAATAGGCTGAGAGAGGCTGGACTGAGGGCTTGTAGGCCTGTTGTACGACAGGACCTCACCAGACATCACCGGCAACAACATTGCCTATGGGCACAAACCCACCGTCGCTGGACCAGACAGGACTGGCAAAAAGTGCTCTTCACTGACGAGTCACGGTTTTGTCTCACCAGGGGTGATGGTCGGATTTGCGTTTTTCGTCAAAGGAATTAGCGTTACACTGAGGCCTGTACTCTGGAGCGGGATCGATTTGGAGGTGGAGCGTCCGTCATGGTCTGGGGCGGTGTGTCACAGCATCATCGGACTGAGCTTGTTGTCATTGCAGGCAATCTCGACGCTGTGCGTTACAGGGAAGACATCCTCCTCCCTCATGTGGTACCCTTCCTGCAGGCTTATCCTGACATGACCCTTCAGCATGACAATGCCACCAGCCATACTGCTAGCTTCCGGCGCCGACAGAGATTGCAGCCTCGCTTCACGTTCTCAGGAAACTATGCACTATTTTGTATTTAGTTTTTTTATGTATTACTTCTTACATTGTTACCCCGGGAAATATTACCTTTTATTACATACAACTGGGAGGAACTATTGGATATAAGAGCAACGTCAACTTACCAACATTACAACTTTCGCAAAGAGGATTCTCTGTTTGTTTGGCCAAGCACGCATCCAACTCAATCATCAAGTTTGCTGACGACACTACAGTGGTAGACTTGATTACCAACAATGACGAGACGGCCTACAGGGAGGAGGTGAGGGCCCTCGGCGTGTGGTGTCAGGAAAATAACCTCTCACTCAATGTCAACAAAACAAAAGGGATGATCGTGGACTTCAGGAAACAGGAGAGGGAGCACCCCCCTATCCACATCGACGGGACAGTAGTGGAGAAAGTGGAAAGATTTAAGTTCCTCGGCGTACACATCATGGACAAACTGAATTGGTCCACCCACACAGACAGCGTGGTGAAGAAGGCGCAACAGCGCCTCTTCAACCTCAGGAGGCTGAAGAAATTCGGCTTGTCACCAAAATCACTCACAAACTTCTACAGATGCACAATTGAGAGCATCCTGTCGGGCTGGGACCGAGAGACTGAAAAACAGCTTCTACCTCAAGGCCATCAGACTGTTAAACAGCCATCACTAACATTGAGTGGCTGCTGCCAACATACTGACTTAAATCTCTAGCCACTTTAAATATTAGAAAATTGGATGTAACAATGTATCACTAGCCACTTTAAACAATTTTTAATATAATGTTTACGTATCCGACATACTCATATCAAATGTATACACTGTACTCTAAACCATCTACTGAATCTTGCCTATGCCGTTCGGCCATCGACCCAAATCTCTAGCCACTTTAATAATTATAATTGGATGAAATAATGTATCACTAGCCACTTTAAACAATGCCATTTATATAATGTTTACATATCCTACATTACTCATATATATATATATACACTATACTCCATACCATCTACTGCATCTTGCCTATGCCGGTCAGCCATCGCTCATCCATATATTTATATGTACATACTCGTATTCATTCCTTTACTCTTGTGTGTATAAGGTAGTTGTTGTGAATTTGTTAGATTACTTGTTAGATACTACTGCATGGTCGGAACTAGAAGCACAAGCATTTCGCTACACTCGCATTAACATCTGCTAACCATGTGTATGTGACAAATAGAATTTGATTTGGTTTACTGCTCGTTCTGTACGTGATTTCCTGCAAGACAGGAATGTCTGTGTTCTGCCATGGCCAGCGAAGTGCCCGGATCTCAATCCCAATGAGCACGTCTGGGACCTGTTGGATTGGAGGGTGTGGGCTAGGGCCATTCACCCCAGAAATGTCCGGGAACTTGCAGGTTCCTTGGTGGAAAAGTGGGGTAACATCTCACAGCAAGAACTGGCCAATCTTGTGCAGTCCATCAGGAGATGCACTGCAGTACTTAATGCAGCAGGTGGCCACACCAGATACTGACTGTTACTTTTGATTTTGACCCCTATGGCACTGAGATGCAGTGTCTAGGACCACTGCGTCACTCAGGAGTTACTCAACACTGCACCTTAGAGGATGCTGCCATATATACATAGACATGGAATCGCTGGTCACTTTAAAGCAGTATGTTTACATACTGCTTTACTCATCTCATATGTCCATACTGTGTTCTATTCTACTGTATTTTAGTCAATGCCACTCCAACATTGCTCGTCATAATATTTATATATTTCTTAATTCCATTCTTTTACTTTTTAGATTTGTGCATTGTTGTGAATTGTTAGATACTACTGCACTGTTGGAGCTCGGAACACAAGCATTTCACTACACTCACAATAACATCTGATCAATTTCTGTATGTAACCAATAAAGTTGTATTTGAAGTACAGAGAGATCCAGAGCGCTCAGGACCTCAGAAAGGGGGCAAAGGTTCACCTTTTAACAGGACTACGACCCTAGGCACACAGCGAAGACAATGCAGGAGTGGCTTCGGGACAAGTCTCTGAATGTCCTTGAGTGGCCCAGCCAGAGCCCGGACTTGAACCCGATCTAGCATCTCTGGAGAGACCTGAATAGCTCCCCATCCAACCAGACAGAGCTTGAGAGGATCTGCAGAAAAGAACAGGAGAAACTCCCCAAATACAGGTGTGACAAGCTTGCAGCGTCATACCCAAGAAGACTCAAGGCTGTAATCGCTGCCAAAGGTGCTTCAACAAAGTCCTGAGTAAAGGTTCTGAATACTTATGTAAATGTAATATGCAAAAAAATTCTAAAAACCAGTTTTTGCTTTGTCATTATTGGGGTATTGTGGTGTCATTATGGGGTATTGTGATGTCACTATGGGGTATTGTGATGTCATTATGGGGTATTGTGATGTCAATATGGGGTATTGTGGGTAGATTGATGAGGGGGAAAAACAATTTAATACATTTTAGAATAAGGCTGTAACGTAAACAAAATGTGAAAAAAGTAAAGCGGCCTGAATTCTTTCTGAAAGCACTGTAGTGTTGTGTGTTTACCTGGTCTTGTTGTTGCAGATTTTCGTCTGTATTGTTCTCTGTCTGAGAGTATGGGTTCCTTATATAAACACCTAATTTTGTAATTGTAGAATTACATCTATATATTCTGTTCTATCTGATATGACATCTAGTGGCCCTTTGGATTACGGCAGATGTCTGTAATTATCTCTGGATCGCTAAGGCCGCCCAGGTCTGACCATTAATTGGTCCATTAACCAATCAGATCAGAACTGAAAATGATCTGATGTGAAAAGATCTGATGTGAAAAGACCAATTAATGGGGGGGCAGAATTGGTCTGCCTGTATAAACGCAGCCGTAGTGGCCTCATCTGTCCCCGTTTATGGAGATTTACTCTGATGAAGGTCGAACGACCGAAAGATCAAATCTAAGAAATATGCATCTGTTTCTTTTCTTTCGGTTTCTCGAGTCAGTAAATTCTAGAACCTATTTTCATACATTCAAATAACTTCCTGGTTTTAGTGACAGACACGTTTTTATCCATGTAAAAGTTAATAAAAACATGTTTAGTAAAACTGTATGAAGCTACCAGTAGATCTACATACGAACCTATTCTACATAGTTTTATCTCAGGTGTGATCCGCAGCAGTCTCCGTAGAAGATCATTCTCTTCCTGGTATTCCACCACTGCTTTCGCAAATGCCCCAGAAATCTCCACAGCAGCAAACGCCGTTAAACGCTCATTTAAAAACTCTCTAAACGACTGTAGTTTAGACATTTTCAGTGGACTGAGAGTTGGTTGATCAGCTAGTATGGCTTCTTGACGTGGGTCCTCCAGATCACATTCACTTTTCACACAAGGAGGAGTGAATATGAACTCTATTATATCAGGCTCCACCCCTTGAAGCTTCCCTTCCTCCTGACTGGTCCTGACTTCCTCCTGTTCCTCTTTAATCTGAATGGCCTCTGGGTCCTTCTGCCCTAAACTGGGGCTCCACTCCTGCTCACAGTGCTGCTGCTCAGGGGGAACCTCCTCTTCAGAGACAGAGAGCGGCAGGGATTCTGGAGGGACGGAGAGGAGGAGCAGAGGTCACCACAGTCCCCAAATCCAGAACAAATTCAAGAAAGCGTACAGTATTATAAAGAGCCATTGTTGCATGGAACTCCGTTCCTTCTCATATTGCTGAAATGAACAGCAAACCTGGTTTAAAAAAACAGATAAATCAACACCTCACAACGCCTCTCCTCTATTTGACCTAGATATTTAGTGTGTATGTATTGATATGTAGGCTGTGTGCCTTTTTTTAAATTGATGTAGTTCTGTCCTTGAGCTGTTCTTGTCTGTTAATGTTCTGTATTATGTCATGTTTCATTGGACCCCAGGAAGAGTAGCTGCTGCTTTTGCAACAGCTAATGGGAATCCTAATAAAATACCAAATAACCACAGTATAAGTTACAACCATTAAACCTAACGGTCAAACAGGGAAATGGTTCTAATCGTTTTTTTCCACCATTCATTTTTCCCATAAGGGATCTCACAATGACTTAAAATAAGGACTGTGTTTTGTGTTGGCTAACCCTGGCGTGACGTTTTGATAACCGTGTAAATCTCTCTTGGACAAGGTGACTTTTATTAATATATTCGCCTATATTTACCCCCCCAAAATGAAATGCTAATCAGCTTCTAATGTGGCTATCATAAAGAACTACAAACGCCAAACGCCATGATGATCTTCAATTTAGATAGATATTTTCATCACTGCAGCATCAAGAGTTTTGTCCTTGTAGCCTCTCATTTTGAATTCATGAAGACCTTCTTCATGAATTCAGTGATGCTGAAACTTTGGTGATTTACCCAATAAATTACTGGGAGTTTATATATGGAGTGTGACTCGCTTTATTTTTATAGTTTATTCGCCTCCACACAAAATATTTTTTCTGGGTGTGCGCCAGCTCATGTTTTTTATTCTACTAAATAATTTATTAAAAACACACGTTTTTTTTTCAATTAAGGTCTACAGTAGCCTCAACAGCACTCTGTAGGGTAGCACCAGCACTCTGTAGGGTAGCACCAGCACTCTGTAGGGTAGCACCAGCACTCTGTAGGGTAGAACCATGGTGTAGCCGGAGGACAGTTTCCATCTTCCTCTGGGTACATTGACTTCAATACAAAACCTAGGAGGCTCATGGTTCTCACCCCCTTCTATAGACTTACACAGTAATTATGACAACTTTGGGACGACGTCCTCCAACCTATCAGAATTCTTGCAGCATGAACTGACTTGTTGTCCACACAATCATAGGATCAGAGAATTAAACTAGTACTGAAAGCATAAGCCACAGCTAGCTAGCACTGCAGCGCATAAAATGTGGTGAGTAGTTGACTCAAAGAGAGAAAGACAATAGTTGAACACTTGAACGATTTAATATCTTCAAAAATGAAGGAGAAGAGACAGAGAGCTGGCTATATTTTGTATATTTTTCACTTCCACTTAGCTAGCAAATGTAGCTAGCTAGTTAAGCAGCTAGCTAGTTAAACCTACTCAAACACCCAGCTCAAAAAGAGATGGAAGCTATGTTAGTGTAACCAATTGCTAGCTAGTTTGCGGTGCGCGCTAATAGCGTTTCAATCGGTTTCTCTGCAAGGGCCACGTTTTTTGTGGAGCGATAGGGAATGATGCTTTGTGGGAGGCAGTTGTTGATGTGTTCAGAGAGTCCCTGGTTCAAGCCCAGGATGGGACGAGGAGCTGGCTAACCAACACTGGAGTCAAGGTAAGCTTTTGGTTTTATTAATTTATTGCCACCGGGGCCCACCGGTTTAACTGCTAAACTGCTTGCTGACTACACTGTACTGCATGATTGTAGAGGGTTTACTAACATGTTAGTTCTAGTAGCTATGTTGACTATGACTTTATTTAACTAGACAAGTCAGTTAAGAACAAATTATAATTTAAAAAACACGGTCAACACGGGGAACAGTGGTTTAACTGCCTTGTTCAGGGGCAGAACGACAGATTTATACCTAGTCAGCTCGGGGACTCGATCCAGCAACCTTTTGGTTACTGGCCCAACGCTCTAACCACTAAGCTACCTGCCGCGCCATGTTAGCTAATAATGGTGACAACGACGTAGGCTGTGTGTAACGGTTAGCGGTTATGATATGAAGGTTTGGCTTGGAAAGATTTTTTGCTTGGTCACATACAGCTGATGTGTTGTGCACTGAAGGGAAAAGGTGAGAGTAGGAGAACGCATCAATGTGAGAAGGAATTATAGCTACAACGCTCAAAGTGATCATACTGTTTGCATGTTGCTGCTACGAAAGTGAACTGTGTTTGCGTGTGATATGGGGTGTATTCATTCCGCAGATTCTGTTGAAAAACTTTTTATTGAACAGAAGCAAACGGAACAGGGATAAACATACCTGAATTTGTCCAATATAAACTCCTGTTTGCAACTGTTGGTTTAATGATTACACCCTAGATCAGCTATATACAGGCAATTTGAATGTGTCGCTGTCTGTCACCTCGATTACTCAAATTCTTTTCAACCTGTGCATCTATGTTGTATACCTTCATTCATAGGCTAGGTTGTAGCAACCTCATGATGGGTACAGGGGAAATGTGAGTATCATGTAGTAGCCTAAACCCATTAATGTTACATTGAGCTGGTTGAATGGAATATGAATGACAGTAACCTAAACCTATCAATGTTACATTGAGCTGTGTGAATGGAATATGAATGACAGTCATCCAAAATGCTGTAATAGAAATAAGGCCGTGCTCATAAATAAAATTGTTGTCCTCTATCTTTAACAGGACTGACCGCCACTGCTGAATATATTGCTAAAAGTCACCTTGTCTGAGAGAGATTTACATGGTTATCAAAACGTCACACCGGGGTAACCCTACTCAAAACACAGTCCTTATTTTAAGTGTTTCTAAAATCCCCTATGGGAAAAATGAATGGTGGAAAAACGATTGGAACCATTTCCCTGTTTGACCGCTAGGTTTTATGGGTATTATGAGACCTCCACTGTGGGGCTCTATACAGCCTTTAGACATCAGAGTTGTGGTCAATTTGAATTTTTAAGCCAGTAAATTCAAGACTAGGTTAACTATAATGCCAATTCAATAATTAAAAACTAGAATCCATTTTCAATTACTTCTCAGTAATTGAAGAGAAGCTATTTATTTCCAAATTTGATCAATTTTTGAATTATAAATTAAAATCACTTCCTGTTTTTATGACAATGTTTTTATCCATGCACGGTAAGTTTAAAAACAACTTCTTAAACATGTATGAAGTGGTGATCAGTTAACAGTTTATCAATAAAGTGGAACTATAGCTAACTATCAGTAGATCTACATACTAACCTATTCTACATAGTGGTATCTCCGGTGTCCTCCCCAGCAGTCTCCGTAACCGATCATTCTCCTCCTGGTACTCCACTACCGTTTTCTCAGCTTCCCCGAAAATCTCCACAGCAGCCGCCGTTAAACGCTCATTTAAAAACACACACAACGTCTGTAGTTTAGACATTTCAATAAAATTAGTGATGGGTAGCGTATTTAGTACAGTCAGTATGTTCTTTCTTTACTCAACACAAGGACCAAAAAAACTAGTTGGCAGTCTTACTTCCGTGTTCTAGTCAAGGAATCTCAGGACATCCTTTGTTCTAGTTGGTGACGAACCCAGAAACACAACAGGGCCGCCAGCTGGATGGGAGTTTACTGGGCAAGGCAGACTACAGACCAGTAGTCATGTAAAACGATGACTACATGTAGACAAACAGTGGTTATCAGAATTATAGGATGATCTGGGAGAATCAATTCTTCAACTGTTTATCCTTACTCCATACAAGATTAAATCAACATCATGAATGAGCAGCATTAGGTCAGAATTTACGAGAAATACTATTGGATATACTCTTGGACAAATGCAAGGAGGCCTTTTCTGGAATTGTTTTTCATGTCATGTATCAATTACATCAGCCCGACCTAAATCAAATGACCAGATAGTGCTGTTTCTAATGAAGATAAAAATTAAACAGACTATGAACAGCAGAACTGTGAATTTCCTACAATACTCTGTACTGTTTGATCATTACCTCATCATTCAAATAAAAATCAAACTTTATTTACATACATTGTTTTACAACATTAAGTCTATGGTACAGTATATCTATTTATCTGAGACCCATAGTATGAATGGTCTGGAGTTGCTTTCCTTTCCTAAGAGTGTTGTCCCCATTCTGCCTTTTTATTCACATCTTCTGACTGAAGACGTTATTTCTATTGTCTGTTTTTCTATTTTTGTGGACAGATGTTTGAAGGGGTGGATTCAATGGTGGGCTGAAATCCAATGGTGGGCTGCTGTCAAGTCCTACAGGTTTGCTGCTTATGGCTCAGCTGTGGCTGTAGGCATTGTTCTTATTATCTGGAATTTCGAAAAACCCTTTAGGTGGGTCACAGTGGCAAAAGGTTTTAGATCCACTGGTTTAGAGACACTCTCTGTTCTCCACAGTCTGGGTTTGGGGACGGGTCAAGCACTGAAGTGGGTCTTCCTGATCACATTCCCTTTTCACACAGGAAGGAGTGAAATTGATCTCAGTGATATCAGGCCCCAGCTCTTGAAGCTGCCTTTTCTGCTGACTGGTCCTGAGTTCCTCCTCTTCGTCTTTAATCTGTGTGGTCTCTGGGTCCTCCTGCCCCAGACTGCGTCTCCGCTCCTGCTCACAGTGCTGCTGCTCAGGGGGAACCTCCTCTTCAGAGACAGAGAGCTGCAGGGATTCTGGAGGGATGGAGAGGAGGGTAGAGGTAACAGTAAATAGCACAGAAGTAAATAGAACACCTGAATCATACAGATTAATTATACATCTCTATGATCTATGCAGCCTTTAGATGTGCCTGAGTGCAAACAGCTAGGACCAGATTCCAATTCCAGAATTTTACAAACTCCATATTGATACAGAAACACTAAACAATAATTTAGATACACTTAGTAACAAGCTGATTGACAAAGTCATGACACATTTGAATAATTGAATGCTACCACCCCTCCAAATCAAGAACAGCCACCTATTTCTCTGGAGACATAATAACAATTGTTTGGCATTTTATTAGGATCTCCATTAGCTGTTGCGAAATACATGCACACATAATATCTAGGTGAAGTAGGGGAGAGGCTTTGTGTCTTGAGGTGTTGCTTTATGTTTTTTTTAAACCATGTTTGCTGTTTATTTGAGCAATCTGAGATGGGAGTTTCATGCAATCATGGCTCTATATAATACTTTCTTGAATTTGTTCTGGATTTGGGGACTGTGAAAAGACCCATGGTGGCATGTCTGGTGGGATTAGTTTGTGTGTCAGTGCTGTCTGTAAGTTGACCATTCTTATAAAAACAAGAAGTGATGCAGTCAGTCTCTCCTCTACTTTTGGCCAAGAGAGACTGGCGTGCATGTTATTGATATCAGCCCCCTGATTACAGTGAAGAGCAAGATGTGCCGCTCTGTTCTGGGCCAGCTGCCGTTTTTTAAGTCCTTCTTTGCAGCACCTGACCACATGACTGGGCAGTAATGAAGATAAAATAAGATTAGAGCCTGCAGGACTTTCTTTGTGGAGCGTGGTGTCAAAAATGCAGAGCATCTCTTTAATCACGGACAGACCTCTCCCCATCTTCGCAAACATTGAATCGAAATGTTTTGACCATGACAGTTTACAATCCAAGATAACACTAAGTCATTTAGTCTCCTCAACTTGCTCAATAGCCACATTATTCATGACCAGATTCAGCTGAGGTGATTTGTACCAAATACAATGCTCTTAGTTTTAGAGATGTTCAGGACTAGTTTATTACAGGCCACCCATTCTAAAACTGACTGCAACTCTCTGTTTAGTGTTGCAGTGATTTCACTAGCTGTGGGTGCGTATAGGGTTGAATCATCAGCATACATGGACACACAGGCTTTGTAAAATGCCAGTGGCAGGTCATTAGTAAAAAAATGAAAATAGTAGAGGGCCAAGATAGCTGCCTTGCGATACACCACACTTTACATGTTTAACATTAGAGGATCTTCCATTAAAGAAAACCCTCTGCATTCTATTAGATAGATGGCTCTGAATCGATGATATGACAGATATTCAAAAGTCAATAATATCAAAGGTTGCACTGAAATCTAACAGTACAGATCCCACAATCTTCTTGTTATCAATTTCTTTCAACCAATCATCAGTAATTTGTGTAATTGCAGTACATATTGAATGCCCCTCTCTAATACCATGCTGAAAGTATGTTGTTAATTTGTTTCCAGAGAAATAGTATTGTATCTGGTCAAAACCATTTATTTTCTTTCATACGTTTGCTAAGGGTCGGCATCAAGCTGATTGGTCCATCCTCAGTATCTTTCCATCAAAGTTGTCAATAACAGGTGGTTTCTCATTATTGATGGACAACAATTATTTTCCCACGTCACCCACACTAACTTTACAAAATTCGAAATTATAATGCTTCTCCTTCATTATTAGGTATTTTACTCGTGAAAATGATGGCTCACAGTTTGTTGTTAGCATTTCATGCCTAAGTTTGCTCACTGCCAATTAAATAGTAATTGAAGTACTTGCCAACATCAAAAGGTTTTGTGATAAAATGAGCTGATTCAATTAACGATGGAATTGAATTAGTCTTTCTGCCCATAATTAAATTGAAAGTATTACAAAGCTTTTTTTCCCATGATACTTTATCATTTATCTTTGTTTCATAGTACAGTTTCTTCTTCTTTTTGTTTATTTTAGTGACATGATGTCTCAATTTACAGTATGTTTGCCAATCGGCTGTGCAGACAGACTTGTTTGCCATTGCTTTTGCCTTGTCGCTCTCAACCAGATAATTTTTCCCATTCCTCATCAATCCACTGGGATTTTTACAGTCATTTTCTTAATGGGTGCATGCTTATTAGTAACTGGAAGAAGCAATTTCATGAATGCATAAAGTGCAGCGTCTGGATGCTCCTCAGTACACACATCAGACCAACAAATATATACTTTTATTTTCAACATAGTAATCAGTACAGAACGTTTTGTGTGATCTCTTATACACAATATTAGGCCCAGCCTTTGGAACTTTGGCTTTTCTAAATATGGGCACTATATTATGGTCAGTACATCCAATGGGTACAGCTTTAGAGCAGAGTTTTGTAGCATTAGTAAGACATGTGATCAGTACTAATGGATGATATAGTTCCTGTACAGTTTGTAAAACCCTGGTAGGTTGATTAATAACCTGAACCAGATTACAGGCTCTGGTTACAGTGAGCAGCTATCTCTTGAGCGTACAGATTGATAAAAAACAAAACAAGTCTATATTCAGGTCTATGTACACAGTGCATTCGGGAAAGTATTCAGACCCCTTCCCTTTCCAGATTTTGTTACGTTACAGCCTAATTCTAGAATGGATTAAATACAAAATGTTCCTCATCAATCTACACACAATACCCCATAATGACATCACAATACCCCATAATGACATCACAATACCCCATAATGACAAAGCAATAAAACATACAAAAATATACTAAATAAATATAATAAAAATACCTTATTTACATAGGTATTCAGACCCTTTGCTTTGAGACAGTTGCCGTACCAGGCGGTAGTTGTCGTACCAGGCGGTGATACAGCCCGACAGGATGCTCTCGATTGTGCATCTGTAGAAGTTTGTGAGGGTTTTTGGTGACAAGCCGATTTTCTTCATCCTCCTGAGGTTGGAGAGGCGCTGTTGCGCCTTCTTCACCACGCTGTCTGTGTGGGTGGACCATTTCAGTTTGTCCGTGATGTGTACGCCGAGGAACTTAAAACTTTCCACCTTCTCCACTACTGTCTCTTCGATGTGGATAGGGGGGTGCTCCCTCTGCTGTTTCCTGAAGTCCACAATCATCTCCTTAGTTGTGTTGATGTTGAGTGAGAGGTTATTTTCCACACCACACTCCGAGGGCCCTCACCTCCTCCCTGTAGGCCGTCTTGTCATTGTTGGTAATCAAGTCTACCACTGTAGTGTCGTCAGCAAACTTGATGATTGAGTTGGATGCGTGCTTGGCCACGCAGTCATGGGTGAACAGGGAGTACAGGAGAGGGCTGAGAACGCACAATTGTGGGGCCCCAGTGTTGAGGATCAGCGGGTGGAGATGTTGTTTCCTACCCTCACCACCTGGGGCCGGCTCGTCAGGAAGTCCAGGACCCAGTTTCACAGGGCTGGGTCGAGACCTAGGGTCTCAAGCTTAATAACGAGTTTGGAGGGTACTATGATGTTAAATGCTGAGCAGGTGTGCCAAGCTTGTAGCGTCATACCCAAGAAGACTCAAGGCTGTAATCGCTGCCAAAGGTGCTTCAACAAAGTACTGAGAAAAGGGTCTGAATAATTATGTAAATGTAATATTTCCGCTATTATAGTTTTTTTATACATTTGCAAAAATGTATATAAAAGTGTTTTGCTTTGTCATTTTAGGGTATTGTGTGTAGATTGGTGAGGGGGAACAATTGAATACATTTTAGAATAAGGCTATAGCTTAACAAAATGTGGAAAAAAGTCAAGGGGCTTGAATACTTTCCTAATGCCCTGTATATACTGTATATATTAGGGCAGGGATTGGGGACATTTCCCTGTGTAGGGTGCCCTCTTTCGGACGGGACGTTAAACGGGTATCCTGACTCTCTGTGGTCGCTAAAAGATGCCATGGCACTTATCGTAAGAGTAGGGGTGTTAATGCCGGTGTCCTGGCTAAATTCCCAATCTGGCCCTCATACCATCAGGGCCACCTAATCATCCCCAGAAAGAAAAAGAATGGTTGTTTTTTTTTCTTTGTATTATCTTATACCAGATCTATTGTGTTATATTCTCCTACAGTCCTTTCACATTTCCACAAACTTCAAAGTGTTTCCTTTCAAATGGTACAGGGCCTGAGCTACAGGCAGTTAGGATTTTTTTTTTTAAAGGGCAGATCCTTAAGAGTTAATGTTGTAAATGACTATTTTAGCTGGAAACGGCAGATTTTTAACTGAATATCTACATAGGCGTACAGGGACCCATTATCAGCAACCATCACTCCTGTGTTCCAATGTCATGTTGTGTTAGCTAATCCAAGTTTATCATTGGAAAAGGCTAATTAATCAATAGAAAACCCTTTTGCAATTATGTTAGCACAGCTGCAAACTGTTGTTCTGATTAAAGAAGCAATAAAACTGTCCTCCTTTAGACTAGTTGAGTATCTGGAGCATTTGTGGGTTCGATTACAGGCTCAAAATGGCCAGAAACAAAGAACTTTCTTCTGAAACTCGTCAGTCTATTCTTGTTCTGAGAAATGAAGGCAATTCCATGCAAGAAACTGCCAAGAAACTGAAGATCTCATACAATGTTGTGTACTACTCCCTTCACAGAACAACACAAACTGGCTCTAACCAGAATAGAAAGAGGAGTGGGAGGCCCCGGTGCACAACTGAGCAAGAGGACAAGTACATTAGAGTGTCTAGTTTGAGAAACAGACATCTCACAAGTCCTCAACTGGCAGCTTCATTAAATAGTACCTGCAAAACACCAGTCTCAACGTCAACAGTGAAGAGGCGGCTCCGGGATGCTGGCCTTTTAGGCAAATGCTGGCCGGGATGCTGGCCTTCTTTCTCAAACTGGACACTCTAATGTACTTGTCCTCTTACAATATTAACAATGTCTACATCAGAATGGACAAAAAAAAATGCTTTTCTTTCAAAAACAAGGATATTTCTAAGTGACCCCAAACTTTTGAACGGTAGTGTACATACTCACTTGCAGATTAAAAGATATGAATAAAAGATAAGAATAAGAACATACTGTAAGTAAGTGGCTCAGTAGAATATAATAGATATTTAAGTATAACACAGGAAGGAGGCATTTCCATCTGAAAGGACCATAGAGCACCAACGTGTGAAGTTCTTATGAGCACATGAAACTAGGTGTCAAACGAAAGCTAAGAGTATTTTAGGGGGGAAAGGAAGGCATAGATACATTTTCCAGACATTTTCCATCTTAACAACTAGGCATAAGTAAAAATGTACCAGATAAAAATCTTAAAAAGGTATCAGAAATACCGTAAAGACCCCAGCCAACTAATATCAACACATATTTAAGAAATATTGCCTTGTGCCTTAATAATACATTTTATTTAAGGCGCCTTTCTTGACACTCAAGGACACCGTACAGGGAAACATAAAACATTTAAAAGCATAGAACAGCATTAAAAACAACAAAAGAAGCAGAGCAGTTCACGTCAAGTGAGATAGGCAGTTTTAAACAGGTGTGTTTTGAGTTGTGATTTGAAATGGGAAAATGAATCGATGTTTCTGAGTAGGGATGGTAATGAGTTCCAGAGACGGGGAGCAGAGCGGCTGAATGCTCTGCTCCCTATAGTGGTGAGACGGGCGGGGGGGACAGACAGGTGTATGGAGGAAGAAGATCTAAGGGAGCGGGTGGAAGTTGGACCCTGGAGGAGATCAGACAAATATGGGGGGGCAAGTTTATGGATGGACTTGAATGTTAACAGAAGGACTTTGAATTGGATACGGAACTGGACCGGGAGCCAGTGAAGCTGTTGGAGAACAGGAGTGATGTGATGAATGGAGGGGGTTCGAGTAATGATGCGGGCAGCTGAATTCTGGACCATTTGAAGTTTATGGAGGGATTTATGAGGGAGGCCAAAAAGGAGAGAGTTGCAGTAGTCCAAACGGGAAGTGACGAGACTGTGGACAAGGACGGCGGCAGTATGGGGAGTAAGGGAGGGACGGAGTCGATTGATGTTTTGTAGATGGAAATAGGCAGACCGTGTAATGTTATTAATGTGCGATTGAAAAGATAATGTGCTGTCAAGGATGACACCCAGACTCTTAACCTGTGGGGAGGGTGAAACGGAGGAGTTATCAATATTAAGAGAAAAACTGTCGGTTTTGGATAAAGTAGATTTAGTGCCAATAAGGAGAACCTCAGTTTTATTACTGTTTAATTTGAGGAAGTTTTGGGAAAACCAGGTTTTTATTTCTTAGATGCAGTCAGTAAGGGAGGTGGGCGGGAGAGTGGACGAGGGTTTGGTCGAAAGGTAGAGCTGGGTGTCATCAGCATAACAGTGGAATTGAATATTGAATTTGCGGAAGGGGCAAGAGATAAATGATGAAAAGTAGGGGCCCCAGGACAGAGCCCTGGGGCACACCAGAAGTGACGGCGGAGGGATTGGATTGTAATTCTGTTACCAAAAACCCCCATATCTTTAAGATGTTTTCTAATTTCCCTCCCTCATGAGGAGGAAGGACAATGAAAGTTCACAGAAGTAACAAGGTAGACCTACCATTTTACTGATATCAATTTTGTTCATGAATTATTAAGCAATTAAACTCGTTAATTCGGTTACCAAATTGGAAACAGAATTACCAACAAATCAGTAACGGAATTACTGCAATTGGCTACAATGGGAAATCACAATAGTCACAAACCACAGTTGGGTCACCTACTACTGTCCTCCCTTCCACTGGCACACTGTTATGTTCAGCTCATAGTGTCTCCTGCTACTGTCCTCCCTTCCACTGGCATACTGTTATGTTCAGCTCATAGTGTCTCCTGCTACTGTCCTCCCTTCCACTGGCATACTGTTATGTTCAGCTCATAGTGTCTCCTGCTACTGTCCTCTCTTCCACTGGCATACTGTTATGTTCAGCTCATAGTGTCTCCTACTACTGTCCTCCCTTCCACTGGCATACTGCTATGTTCAGCTGATAACTATTTTATTTGTCTTTCTGTTGTCTGATGGTCAAGTCTAGTCAGCCTCTCTCTCTCTCTCTCTCTCTCTCCAGTTAATGTCACCACTCCCAGCTCTTACTGACACCTACCCATGAGCCCCCTCTCTTTCCATTTACTGTAACCAGCATCCTCACCCACTGAGCACCGACCGACACCGGACGTCCCAGGCCTTGATGTTAACGTCCACAGACGGACTGGACTGGACCAAATCGGAACCTATCGTAGACGTATGATTCACAAGTTTGGATAGCACAGTACAGTGAGTAGAGCACAGTAGAGTACAGTACAATACAGTACAGCAAAGAAAAGTATAGTGTAGTACAGTACTCTGATGTGATGTGATGTGACGTGTTGTACTGCACCTGTACACTACTGTGCTGTGATGTCCAAAGCTGTGAAACATGAGGAGAATGACAGTCACATCCATTATTATGCTTTCTTTTTTTACTTAATGTGTCATGTGATAGCTGACACCCCATTCTTTCTGCAGACATCTTTGAATCTTTATTCAGATTAGATATTTAACAGAGGTTTTGGGAAAACGTGGTCACATAAAAACCTGAGGGAGATTTTACTGTAATTCAATTACCAAAGTTTGCATTTGCACAGTTCTTCCACTAAATTAGTTTTTTTTTAAATGTTTCACTCGTTCACCTTGTTATGACCCTACCCTAAAGGTCAAGTTTAGGTCAAACCCACTTCTGAGTTTTTACTTGCTGATAAGATGGTTCCTGCTGTCAGGGGGAGGTTATATTTATTAAAATGTTGTTGCTAGGGAAACTCACGCAAGGAGAACTGGGAGAGGCTATATGAGTTGCAGGATGTCCTAGATATTGGCAGAACCTGGGGAGAGGTATCATATACTGTTATTCTGGACTCTGTACCAACTTCTGCCTTGTATTACTAAAGGAGTATTTTAATACTTAAAGAGTCTGTGTTGCCTTTCCATTACTAATGTATGTTTGATAATTATATAGACCTGATCATTTGTTGAAGAAATTGACCAACATTTGCGAGGATTTACTGCAGAACAGTTGCAGGGGGTGTTGAGTGTTTGTGTTCTGTCCTTTCAGACTGATGGTCTGATGTAGGACTATGTAGGGTTAAATAGTGGGATGGGGTGGTGGGTTTATTAGAAAGGTCTAATAGGTGGTAGGGTCATTTTCCTTTTCCCCAATTTTGTATTATTGTATCTAAGAATAAAATGTAGGTAGGCTGTGAATGGCCTCACACACCAGTGGCCGTGTATAGACCTAGAAGTTGGATGCGATCCACAAACCAAATCCCAAAGAAGAAAAAGAAGACTTGTGGGGGACTTTTATTTTGACATGAGGTAAGCGGAGAGGAAGTGGGTCTAACAGACCTACGTTTGGAAACGTCTGTTTAATAATACGATCCTTTTAGATATTTTGTCTCAAAACCCACCGTCCCACCGTTAACTTCTCGCTTCCCGTAGACTGTTTTGTGCAACTCAATTTAAAAGTTAAAACCTTTAAACGAAATTGGAATTGTTAAGGTTAAGAAAAAATTATTATCCGAAAAACGTATTATCAACAAAAAATTTTTTTTTATCAAAGTGTGGTTATCACCAAACTACCACTAACAGATCCTGATCATCATCATAAAGAGAAAAATAACAATTAGAAAAAGACCTTACGCAACAATGCTATAACGTCAGTAGGAGGAGAAAGAGGCATTTATTTGAGCTACTTTATTAAGCAGAGCTGTAATGGACGAGAGAGCGCGGCGCAGAGCAGCAGCTCCAGCAGGGAGCGGAGGACTGTGTGTGTCTATGAGTTAGGATGGGAGCAAGAAAGAGATAGCAACCAAGTCGACTTGCGCCGGTAGACTTAACTTATTTCTAGTTATTTATCATATAATTTGACTACATAGTCCCTAGCTGTGTTCGAATACACATACTGTATACTACATACTTACTGGGTATATACTACATCTTATTAGTTCGTTTGAGTATACTGTAAACGAACGGGATCCTTTCAGTTGAGCGTACTGGCACGCAAGATGGTTGCTTGAACAGACGCTTTTTATTTTTAACGAGCTCCGCACCAAACTTCAGAAAGATTGTGAAAAAAACAAGTTTACAGTCATTACTATTACGGTTTTTATTTGTTCAAGATATAAGAACTTTCCTGTGACTGGAATAAGAATTGGATCATTTATTTCGGCATGTCCATGGGAAGAAAGGAAGAAACTAGTCGTTCTATTGCTAATCAACAAGAGAGAAACGCGCTTATAGACAACTGCCATAACTACGCTTTGCCCTATGGATAATATCATCCTTTCAAATGTTGTTGAAGATGTCGAATTCCCCTCTTTACCGGTTACTCCGTGCAAACCTCCACCCTCCAAAAACCCCAACATGAACTCTGACATCGTGGCTACCCTCTTCTTACTCATCAACTCCAGGTCTGACACCATTGAGGAAATGCTAGGCGCAAACACCATGGTTAATGGCAGGCTTGAAAAAGACTGTGGAGTTTGCATTAGGTGAAATCAAGGTCAAGAAATCAAGGTCAAGGATGTGAAAATGAGAGTGACAAAAGTTGAAAAAAAAAGTGTGGAAAAGGTGGAAAAGAATAACAATGTCTACCATAGACGTATCACTGATCTGGAACAATAAGTCGATGGAACCTGAGACTCTACGGCGTACCAGAGGCGGAGAATGAGGATGTGCGAGGAGAGGCTATCCGCATCTGCAAAGAAGTTATGCCTGCAGAGAAGAACAACGTTGGTGATACCATCGACGTTGTGCATCGCCTCGGCAAGAAGCAACAGCAAAACGATTCAAGACCAAGGGGCATCATCATCCTCTTTACTGCCAGATTCTACAGGGATGCTGTCTGGAAAGGTGCTAGGAAGAACGCCTTCCTTCAGAGCCATGGTCTGCGTTTCGCCGAGCATCTCAGCCTGGAGGACATAGAAAGGAGGAACAAGTTGTGGCCAACGACCAAGGAAGCATGAAATGAGGGGAAGGCTGCTTACTTCGTTCAGAAATCCATATTCCTCCCTAGAATCTCACCAGAAGGAACAGAATGATGGTTTCGACCAATGGTATTCTCATTTTCCTTGTATTGATTAACGTTACCTAACAAGCATCAGGTGTCTATTTTTCGGAATACTCAGGTACCTCAATATATTAGTTTGTTCTTGTATGACCAGACCAGAAGGCCTATTTTGTTTACAAATGTATGAATAAAACAGAAAGTTATATTTATTTTTGATGTATACAGTAACTAAGATACTGTTTGAAAGGGGCGTACAGGTCTGCTCTGACTTTCCACTGTTATTGTTCTATTTAGTTATTAATACTTATTTCCAAGTGAAATAGGTCTTAGGAACATGTATATGTAAAACATTTTTTATTCATTTTTTTTTATGATCAGTTTTCATATGCACTTAAAATAGTAGGTACCCTTTTATTTAAATTATTATTTTGTATTTTATTTCTCAGAATAGTTCCTGATTACACTAAAAAGGTTTTATAGTCTCTTACTACAAGAACCCTTGGTTGGTATTGAACATAATTTTCTGTTGCGTTGAATTTCAAAAGCCGGATAACATCTAGCTCAGAGTTTATGGGATAAGCTATTTTCACTTTAAGTTGACATAAATGGTGCAGATTTCGGTTCCTTATCGCATACTGCTCCTACGTTTTTGACTCATCCTACTACACTTTATACTTTGATATAATCTTTGTTGTTTTGTCTTTGGCTTTCCAATGGATCTGAACACTCCACTGGGGTCACTAAAATGAAAAATACCTTTGGTGGTAATATTCTACACTCGGAATGTGACCCCATTTGGTCACTTTATTTGTCTTGTGATCAGTTACAATGACAATACGCTCACTAATGTAAACTTCTAAAATGAGAATGTTGAGTTGCTTGAATCTATTGAGAAACATATACTTAATTGGTTATCTAAATTTCCAAATTCATTATTATTGATAGGAGGGGACTTTAACATTACTGTCACGTCCAGGCCTGAGAAGACAGGCTGGTGTGTTTAGTTTTGTTTTTGGTGTAGGGGTTTTTGTGTTCTAGGTGATATATTTCTATGTTGGGGTAATGGTTCCCAATTAGAGGCAGCTGTGTGTCGTTGTCTCTAATTGGGAACCATATATATGTTTGGGGTTTTCTATTAGGTTTGGTGGGTTATTGTTTGGTCATAGCTTGTAGTATGTTTAGTTGTGTTCAACATCACGATCTTCGTTTATATTTTGTTATTTTTTCCCAGTTACGTTCGTAATTAATAAAATGTATACTGGAAGCATCGCTGCGCCTTGGTCTGTCCTTTCTGGAGATCGTGACAGAATAACCCACCACAAAAGGACCAAGCAGCGATGTGTAAAGGAGTCCTGGACTTGGGAGGAGATATTGGCCGGGAAGGGGCCTTGGAGGAAGACGACGGAGCATCGTCACCCCAAGAAGAGGATGGAAGCGGCGAAGACTGAGCGAGGGAGTTACGAGGATATATATGGAGCGTGGAACCCGGAGAGGGAGAGATATGTTGGGACTCGCCTGGCGCGGAAACCCGAGAGGCAGCCCCAAAAATGTTTTTGGGTGGGGCACATGGGGAGTTTGGCCGGTTCAGGAAGGACTCCTGAGCTAACTCCTTGTGCTCTTTGGAGGGAGCGTTGGGGAGAGCGTCGCACTGAGCAGACACCGTGCTATGCTGTTTTGCGCACGGTGTCTCCAGTGCGCATGCATAGGCCGGTGCGCGAAATTCCAGCGCCACTCATCTGTCGGGCTAGGGTGAGTGTGCAGCCTGGAGGAGTGTTGCCGGTTCCTGCTCCCCGCACCAGAGTGCCAGTGCGCTTAGTGAGCCCAGTACGGCCGGTTCCTGCTCCCCGCACCAGAGTGCCAGTGCGCTTAGTGAGCCCAGTACGGCCGGTTCCTGCTCCCCGCACCAGAGTGCCAGTGCGCTTAATGAGCCCAGTTAGGCCGGTTCCTGCTCCCCGCACCAGAGGGCCAGTGCGCGTCCCCTGTCCGGGACCGCCAGAGAGGGTCCCCAGTCCGGGACCGCCAGAGAGGGTCCCCAGTCCGGCCAATGGCCCAGGGCCTCCGGTGCGTGACCTCGAGTCAGCACGGCCAGCACGAGCCGCCACCTGGGACCTAAAGACCCACCCGAAGACCCCATGGACTTGTGGCATTCGGAGTCCGCGCCTTTGGGGGGGTACTGTCACGTCCAGGCCTGCTACCCTAATATTCTCTCAGTTCATCACAATTACATAATAGCGTCTCTAGTGGTGTCTCCTAACCAGCCCTGGGCTCCCAGTCGGCCCGAAGGTTATCTTAAGAGCAGGTGAGGTGGCGATGACGGGACTGGGGACTGGCATCCTCTCTCACATCAAAACATACCTGCAGAAGAGACAGATGGAGAGAGAGAGAGCATGTTTAAACCTTGTGCTTTTTTAATTCTAACACTGTCAGTCATCATAATCACTTTAATAATACTTCCTGTTGACCCGACCAAGTGACCTCTCACCTCTGATCATGCTGTGCCCTCTATGTAGCCAGTTCAGATGCAGGAAGGGGTTCACCGACACAGCTGATATAACCTAGAGGATTTAGGGAGAAGGATAGAGAGGGATAAAGTGAAGACTTATTGAGAAAATAAGGTAGTTAAAGCGACAGTGTTCAACAGGAATCTGTCTGTGTGGTCTCACCTGGTGTCCACACGAAGTGGCTGCAGAGTACTTTATGCTGAAAAACATGCACAGACACACGAGGACAAACAATATAGCGTAGTTATAGAAATAATGAAGTGTCTTACTACTCTCCATGGTTGGTCCTCTTGTTTATTCTCTGAAGGTGGAAGGAGCCACAGCTATACACCTGAGCCTGCTTACTGCACAACACAACCCACCAATCAGATTGATACAGTTGAAGTCGGAAGTTTACATACACCTTAGCCAAATACATTTAAACTGTTTCACAATTCCTGACATTTATTACTAATAAAAAAATTCCCTGACTGTTATGAATAAATTCATATGATTTATGTTTAATGACTAAATTATTATATGTTTAAAATAATATGTTTAAGTAATTACTAAGAATGTTATTTTCCTGAAAATATATGTAATAGGTGTTAGAGGAATAGGTCTAGAACTTTTTAAAAGACTAAGACATCGTGTTACTATTTTGCAGCCTAAGCAGGATGGAGTTGAGATAACAGGAAAACTGTTGACAGACAATTTATAGCGGGACCCTATAACAGGAAACGGTTTCTTCACCCAGGGAGGGGAGAAACGGTCAGAAAGCTGGTAGAAGTGATAAGATGTAAGTTGTAAAACGCAGCCCATCTAAAGTGGGTTGGAGTTAAATTGTATGTATATATAAAGGACTGTGTTCTTATTGTGATTTAGAATTCTCGGTGAATAAACATTTGACATAATGATCTCTGCAGCTGGGTCTCTGTCTGTTTCATCTTAACCAAAGCTTTACGACTCTTGGGTTACAGACAGAATAGGTCAATTAAAGTTCAGTTTGTGAACATTGAGAACAACATTTCTATAACACTGACTTAGGTCATTTAGGATCACCACTTAATTTTAAGAATGTGAAATATCAGAATAATAGTAGAGATAATGATTTATTTCAGCTTTTATTTATTTCATCACATTCCCAGTGGGTCAGAAGTTTACATACACTCAATTAGTATTTGGTAGCATTGCCTTTAAATTGTTTAACTTGGGTCAAATGTTCCGGGTAGCCTTCCACAAGCTTCCCGCAATAAGTTGGGTGAATTTTGGCCCTGACAGAGCTGGTGTAACTGAGTCAGGTTTGTAGGCCTCCTTGCACGCACCCGCTTTTTCAGTTCTGCCCACAAATTTTCTATAGGCTTGAGGTCAGGGCTTTGTAATGGCCACTCCCATACCTTGACTTTGTTGTCCTTAAGCCATTTTGCAGCAACTTTGGAATTATGCTTCCTGAGTGATGTCTTGAGATGTTGCTTCAATATATCTACATAATTTTCTTTTCTCATGATGCCATCTATTTTGTGAAGTGCGCCAGTCCCTCCTGCAGCAAAGCACCCCCACAACATGATGCTGCCACCCCCGTGCTTCACGGTTGGGATGGTGTTCTTCAGCTTGCAAGCCTCCCCCTTTTTACTCCAAACATAACGATGGTCATTATGGCCAAACAGTTCTATTTTTGTTTCATCAGACCAGAGGACATTTCTCCAAAAAGTATGATCTTTGTCCCCATGTGCAGTTGCAAACCGTAGTCTGGCTTTTTTTATGGCGGTTTTGGAGTGGCTTCTTCCTTGCTGAGTGGCCTTGGCACATGGCGGCGAGCTGCAGATCCCCTCCTGGTCCTCGTGTCCATCCTCATGAAGTTACGAAGGACATAGGTAGCCTTCACACGCCTGAATTCCTCCAGGAGGCAGTCCCAGATGGCCCTGGTCACCCAACCTTGCAGTGCCCTACACGGTAACTGTAGATAATCGTTTTGAAAGAATCTCCAAGGTATCTGTAGGTATATGGAAGATAATGTAATATTTTGACTTTTACATCACCAGGTAATTGTGGATTTCTTAAGTATAATATCTCTTATAACAAATCATGATAACATTGGATTGATAGATGCATGTGCAGCATGTGACAATAACATGATCATATTTACCAAGTAGACTAAAGTAATAATAAAAAGTAACACAATAAGAATAACAATAATGAAGCTATATACAGGGGGCACCGGTACCTAGTCAGTGTGCGGGGGTACAGGTTAGTTGAGGTAATGTGTATATGTAGGTGGGGGTGAAGTGACTATGCATAGATAATAAACAGCAAGTAGCAGCAGTGGAAGAAAGGGAGAGGGTGTGGGGGGGCAAATGTAAATAGTCCGGTGGCGATTTTATTAATTGTTCAGCAGTATTATGGCATGGGGATAGAAGCTGTTGAGGAGCCTTTTGGTACTAGACTTGGTGCTCGAGTACCGCTTGCCATAGGGTAGCAGAGAAAACAGTCTATAACTTGGGTGACTGGAGTCTCTGACAGTTTTATGGGCTTTCCTCTGACACCACCTGGTGTACAGGTCCTGGATGGCAGGAAGCTTGGCCCCAGTGATGTACTGGGCCGTACGCACTACACTCTGTAGTGCCTTGCGGTCGGAGGCCGAGTAGTTGCCATACCAGGCAGTGATGCAACCTGATAGGATGCTCTCGATGGTGCAGCTGTAGAACCTTTTGAGGATCTAAGGACCAATGCCAAATCTTTTCAGTCTCCTGAGGGGGAATAGACTTTGCCGTCCCCTCTTCACGACTGCCTAGGTGTGTTTGGACTATGATAGTTCCTTAGTGTTTAGACACCAAGGAACTTGAAGCTCCCGAACTGCTCCACTGCAGCCCCGTCAATGTGAATGGAGGAGTGTTCGGCCCTCGTTTTCCTGTAGTCCACGATTAGCACCTATGTCTTGCTCACGTTGATGGAGACGTTGTTGTCCTGGCACCACATGTGTTGTTGCCTACCCTTTCCACCTGGGAGCGGCCCATCAGGAAGTCCAGGATCCAGGGTCCTTAGCGATGAGCTTGGTGGGCACTATGGTGTTGAACGCTGAGCTGTAGTCAATGAACAGCATTCTCACATAGGTGTTCCTTTTGTCCAGGTGGGAAAAAGCAGTGTGGAGTGCAATAGAGATTGTGTTATCTGTGGATCTGTTGGGGTCAGTATGCAAATAGGAATGGCTTCAGGGTTTCTGGGATGATGGTGTTGATGTGAGCCATGACCAGCCTTTCAAATCACTTCATGGCTACAGAGTGCTACAGGCGGTAGTCATTTAGGCAGGTTACCTTGGCATTCTTGGGCACAGGGACTATGGTGGTTTGCTTGAAACATGTAGGTATTACAGACTCGGCCAGGGAGAGGTTGAAAATGTCAGTGAAGACACTTGCCAGTTGGTCAGTGCATGCTCGGAGTACACGTCCTGGTAATCCATCTGGCTCTGCGGCCTTGTGAATGTTAACCTGTTTTAAAGGTCTTACTCACATCGGCTACGGAGAGCGTGATCACACAGTCGTCCGGGAACAGTTGATGCTCTCATGCATGTTTCAATGTTGCTTGCCATGAGGCGAGCATAGAAGGCATTTCGCTCGTCTGGTAGTTAGGCTTGCAACACTGGGCAGCTCGCGGCTACGGTCCCTTCATAATCCGTGATAGTTTGCAAGGCCTGCCACAACCGGCCTGCCACAAACGGCCTGCCACAACCGGCCTGCCAAGGCCTGCCACAAACGGCCTGCCACAAACGGCCTGCCACAAACGGCCTGCCACAACCGGCCTGCCAAGGCCTGCCACAACCGGCCTGCCAAGGCCTGCCACAACCGGCCTGCCAAGGCCTGCCACAACCGGCCTGCCAAGGCCTGCCACATCCGATAATCATCGGATGTAGTAAGATTTAATATTAGTCCTTTATTGATGATTTGCCTGTTTGATGGTTTGTCGCAGGGCGTAGTGGGATTTCTTAGAAGTGTCCAGATTAGTGTACCGCTCCTTGAAAGTTGCAGCTCTAAAGCCTTTAGCTTAGTACGGATGATGCCTGTAATCCATGGCTTCAGGTTGGGATATCTACGTACGGTCACTATGGGGACAACGTTGTCGATGCACTTATTGATGAAGCCGGTGACTGAGGTGGTATACTGCTCAATGCCATTGGAAGAATTCCGGAACATATTCCAGTCTGTGCTAGCAAAACAGGCCTGTGGTTTAGCATCCGCTTCATCAGACCACTTCCATATCGAGCGCATCACTGGTACATCCTGTTTTGAGTTTTTGCTTGTAAGCAGGAATCAGGAGGATGGAGTTATGGTCAGATTTCACAAATGAAGGGTGAGGGAGAGCTTTGTACGCATCTCTGTGTGTGGAGTAAAGGTGGTCTAGAATAGTTTTTTTTTCTGTTTGCACGTCACATGCCGGTAGAAATTCGGTAAAACAATTTAAGTTTGTCTGCATTAAGTCAAGTCCCTGGCCACTAGGAGCGCCGCTTCTGGATGAGCATTTTCTTGTTTGCTTATGGCCTTGTACAATGTGTTGAGTATGGTCTTAGAACTGACATTGGTTTGTGGTGCTAAATAGACAACTACGAAGAATATATCAGCAGCATACCACCCTGCAGCCCATTGTTGGATTGCCTCTGAAACTAAGCAGGGTTGGTCCTGGATGGGAGATCAGATGCTGCTGGAAGTGGTGTTGGAGGGCCAGTAGGAGGCACTCTTTCTCTCTGGCATTAAAAAAAATTATGCCCCAGAGCAATGATTGGGGATGTTGCCCTGTGTAGAGTGTTGTCTTTCAGATGCAGGAGAAAAGCACAGTGTGGCATCTGAGCTGATCATCATGAACTTCATGTAGTTGCGTCAAGCAATACAGTCAGTTTTATTGGTGTGGGTATACTTCACCAACGCCTTTTCGTGCTCACTGAAAGGCAGACGAAGGCTATACTCTTCAGTTGTGAGCACAACTATTTCTGTGATAATGTTTACAGGTGTAGGATCTAAATTTGATCTGCCTGTTATTGCAGGAAATTTCCCGCAACAACAGGAAATACTAACTTGTAGTGTATTTGGCTTCTTTAACATTTCAGACTTAAATTTCCCCTAACAAAAAATGTATCAACCCCTACAAAAATTACAATTAATTATAATCCACACAATAATTCACATTTTCTGTTGCTGCAGGATTATTTACCTGCTGTGAGAAAATGATCAAATTAAGATCCTACATCTGTGCATACCCACTGTGGGGGTGTTGATGATCAATGATACGAAACCTGTCTAATAATTCACACACCACCACCCCCACCCCCATATTCACAAAGAAACATGGTAAGATTATCACATTATGATCAGTATAGTAAAGGTCCTGGAATACTTACACAGCTGTGGGAGGAGTGTTATGATCACACTGCCATTCAGCTCCTCTTGAGTAATCGTCTGCTTGAAATCCTGCATAATGTCCAATCCATCAAGAGAGATACAGTTCACTGGATACAGTTCTGCTACAATGACACACAAAGGAATTCTGTTTCTCTCCATCTAGAATCCACTCCAGGAAGAAGCGCAGGCACCAAGACAAAAAAATATAAAATATACTCTTTTGTTCAGTTTGAACGACTGTGCCAGCATAACATCAGCATTAGGGTAGAACAGTTGAACATGCATACATGTGTACAGTCACAGAGATTACATTTAGAACAATATCTAGAAAGAAATATATCATAACCATCAACTTTTGCAGTGACCAGACCTTATAAATGTACCTACTGTAGGTATGTAGACAGACAGTATCAAGCTACATCCATGTCTATCAGGCCTGGCAAGCCAAATATTTTATAGTAAAACTAGCTTATCAGTTTGAGATTTACAACAGTCAATTGTTGTATTATTGTTTCTCCTCAATGTTAGCTAGTAAACTTAGCTAGCTAGCTGGATATCCTATAATTGTTATTTACATCTGTTTTGAATCCTCTATTGCATCATGCTTATAATTGTGTGAGATTGAAATTCATCCACGGTCATAATCATAACCAATGTCAACCTTCGTCAACTATGTAACATAGCTAGCTAGTTCTAATACGTACAGTTGTTACATGTTTGCAAGCAAGTTACAAACGCGAGGCATGACGCATAACAAGATAGCATGCGTCAGGCTAACTAGCTAGCCAACTCCAGTCATGTCCTAAGTTTTTTTTTTTTTTTTTTTGTGACTTTTTAGCCCCAATTTCGTGATGGCCCTTTGGTAGTTACAGTCTTGTCCCGTTGCTGAAACTCCCGTATAGACTCGGGAGAGGCGAAGGTTGAGAGCCATGTGTCCTCCGAAACAAAACCCTGCCAAGCCGCACTGATTCTTGACACACTGTTCGCTTGACCCGGTAGCCAGCCGCACCAATGTGTTGGAGGAATCACCATACAACTGGCGACACGAGTCAGCGTGCATGCGCCCAGCCCACTACAAGGAGTCGCTAGAGCGCGATTGGACAAGGACATCCGGCCGGCCAAACCCTCCCTTAACCCGGACGACGCTGGGACAATTGTGTGCTGCCTCATGGGTCTCCCGGTCGCGGTAACCCGGGCGACGCTGGTTAAATTTTATGCCGCCTCATGGAACGGTCAATACGACACTAACAGCTTACAGACGGTACAGACGGTAAGGTCACAGTTATGAAAACTTAGGACACTAAAGAGGCCTTTCTACTGACTCTGAAAAACACCAAAAGAAAGATGCCCAGGGTCCCTGCTCATCTGCGTGAACGTGCCTTAGGCATGCTGCAAGGGGGCATGAGGACTGCAGATGTGGCAAGGGCAATAAATTGCAATGTCTGTACTGTGAGACTCCTAAGACAGCGCTACAGGGAGACAGGACGGACAGCTGATTGTCCTCGCAGTGGCAGACCACGTGTAACAACACCTGCACAGGATCGGTAGATCCACCAGGGGTGATGGTGGAATTTTGCGTTTATTGTCAAAGGAATGAGCATTACACCGAGGCCTGTACTCTGGAGCGGGATCGATTTGGAGGGTCCGTCATGGTCCGGGGCGGTGAGTCACAGCATCATCGAACTGAGCCTGTTGTCATTGCAGGCAATCTCAACGCTGTGCGTTACAGGGAAGACATCCTCCTCCCTCATGTGGTACCCTTTCTGCAGGCTCATCCTGACATGAACCTCCAGCATGACAATTCCCATACTGCTTGTTCTGTGCGTGATTTCCTGCAAGACAGGAATGTCAGTGTTCTGCCATGGCCAGCGAAGAGCCCGGATCTCAATCCTATTGAGCACGTCTGGAATCTGTTGGATCGGAGAGTGAGGGCTAGGGCCATTCCCCCCAGAAATGTCTGGGAACTTGCAGGTGCCTTGGTGGAAGAGCAGCAAGAACTGGCGAATCTGGTGCAGTCCATGAGGAGGAGATGCACTGCAGTACTTAATGCAGCTGGTGGCCACACCAGATACTGACCGTTACTTTTGATTTTGACCCCCCCTTTATTCAGGGACACATTATTCAATTTCTGTTAGTCACATGTCTGTGGAACTTGTTCAGATTATTATGTCTCAGTTGTTGAATCTTGTTATGTTCACACAAATATTTTGTTACGTTTGCTGAAAATAAACGCAGTTGACAGTGAGAGGAGTTTTTTGCTGAGTTTATATTCGGAGAGCCTGTTTCTGTCCTGCCCTTGACTTTGGTGCAGGGCATGTGATGTCCATAGCCTTTTCGTCGCAGAACTCCCTGATCTTCTCAAAAACATACATTTGTCTAGCTGTGTCCAGTCCAGGTGGTGCTTGTACAGGCAGACCATCTATGGGAGGAAGGATGTCAGCGATGCACAGCAGCTGAAACCTGGTCCTGACAGTCCAAGCGCTCCTTGGCGACAACAACACCAGGCTCCAGAGCAATGAAGCTGTAAAACAAGAAATAACAACAACAAAATCAGAAGACATTACAACCCTGCACAACATCAATTCACCTCCCAAGTTTAGATTGGAAGAATAACCTCATACAATGCTTTGAAATTTATTTTCACCTGAAGTGCTGGTACTGCTTGATCTGTGGCAGCGGCCTGAAGTACGGAGTCAGGTGTTGTTGCCAGGCATAGCTTTCCACCAGCACCGTACCATCCTCCAGTCCAACCAGCTGTGGGATGTTGACCCCTGTCACAGTGCTGTTCTTCACAACACCAGCAATCTCAGACAAAGTGTTCACTCTGGTCTTTCTGAAGCGCTGCTTGATGAGGCCGAAGCACCAGTCGGGGGCAAACTTGATGTGGCCTGTGATCAGGAAGTAAAGGTCCAGACTGTGGTGGAGCTGGTGCATGGTCCACCAGGTACAATACCAGAGCACAAACTTGTTCTTGTTTTGGCCACTGCAATTTTCACAATTCAGGTTCACATGTGTTTCCCCAACTCAGTAGTTGGTGAAGAAATGGGGCATGTAGTTGATGACTGCAATGCTGCCTTCGCTTGCTTGGGCCAGCTCTCTTTTTTAATGGGAGGCATTAGACCATTGTCCTTGTATGACTGGTGGAGGAGTCAGGCGTGTTCTACTGATGCTGAAAGACAAATTACAGATACAAATATTTTAGCATTATTATACAATAGATGCGAAATGGCATTCTGAGACCATCACTACACACAGTTCATACACGTAATGTTAGCTAGCTAGCTAGCCATCTAACGTCAGCTGGCTAGCTAACAGCAAGCTATAAGTAGCAATACAAAACCGATTTGTCATAGCTACCTAAAGTTAACGAGATAGCTAGCTAACATTGAACCTAACATTAGGCTATAACTAGCAATGCGAAATGGCATTCTGAGAATCACAAAAGTTACACACACTTCATACATGTAAATTAATGTTAGCTAGCATGCCAGCCATCTAACGTTAGCTAGCTAACGGCAAGCTATAACTTGGGGTCTTTTGTTTAGACATGTAACGTTAATGTTAGCTAGCTAACAAATGAACTATAATCCCAATCCATAGAGTAATGTTTCTAGCAATACAAACCGATTGTCATAGCTAAGTTAACCGAATAAGTTAGGTTCAATGTTAACCAGCAAGCCAGCCATCGAACTCCAGCTGGCTAGCTAACTGCAAGCCTTAACTTGCATTGAAAACAACTTTCTGACAAAATTAGAAACATATATCTGACACTGTACCTAGACTCCAATTTGACAGAGAACCCAGGTAGACGCTACACCATTGGCTGCCAGGAAGCACGAGGGGCTTACTCTGAGTCATTGTCACACTGGGATTATGAGGATGCAGTAAAGTCATTGGTTTGTTAGATTGCTCCTTTCCCCCAATTTAGCTATTCCCTTTATAATTATACTTTAGCATGTTCCAAATTTCCTAATTTACACCAGCCAAGAGTTTGTCTCGTCAAAACTTTGACTCCTTTAACACAATTGATTTATAGTCCCGGCCTCAGGCGGCCTCTTCACACAATTGATTTATAGTCCCGGCCTCTGACTAAAGGTCTTTCTGAACCTTTCCTCTGTAGTAACTCCCTCTGTTTAAGAAGTACAATTACATTTGTTATCACATATCGTGATGAAAGCACTGAAATGTTTTGCCACGAGGTAGTGGTTATTGATACATTAAAAATATATATACTTTCCTGAAAATCTCCTTCCATCTCTCCAAGAGTATTTCTCATCCGTTTTGTCTTAACGTTGCTCATTCATAATATTGTTAGAATTTTTTGAGTAATGATATACAGTTGACTCCTGATAAGTACACTTTGTATAACTACAAACTCTGTTTTAAGTGAACTCTAGTCCCAATTCAACAACATTCTTTATAATTTCTCTTGATAACTGCATTCTCTGGTTTAGTGCACGCTGTCACATCAGTCCCAAGCGGTTACAGTTGTCAGAAATCACCATTGTTACAATGTTTTGTCTTTTAATTTAGTTTATACAAGAAGTTATTATTGTAGATCACCATGTGGTTTATTAGAACTGTTTCCCTCATTGTACACTGAACAAAAATATAAACGCAACATATAAAGTGTTGGTCCTGTGATTCATGAGCTTATATAAAAGATCCCAGAAATGTTCCATACGCCCAAAAACCTTATTACTCTCAAATTTTGTGCACACATTTGTTTACATCCCTGTTAGTGAGCATTTCTGCCTTGCCAAAATAACAGGTGTGGCATATCAAGAAGCTGACTAAACAGCATGATTATTACACAGGTGCACCTTGTGTGGAGGACAATAAAAGGACACTCTAAAATGTGCAGTTTTGCCACACAAAGCCACAGATGTCTCAAGTTTTGAGGGAGCGTGCAATTGGCATGCTGACTGCAGGAATGTCCACCAGAACTGTTGCCAGAACTTTTTACCACAAGCAGTCTCCAACGTCGTTTTAGAGAATTTGGCAGTACGTCCAACCATGTGTATGGTGTTGTGTGGGCAAGCGGTTTGGTGATGTTGTGAACCGAGTGTGCCATGGTGGCGGTGTGGTTATGGTATGGGTAGGCATAAGCTACGGACAACAAACACAATTGCATTTACCAATGGCAATTTGAATGCACGGGGGTCCCGTGACGATATCCTGAGGCCCATTGTGATGCCATTAATCCACCGCCATCACCTCATGTTTCAGCATGATCATGCACGGCCCCATGTCACAAGGATCTGTAACCAATTACTGGAAACTGAAAATGTCCCAGTTCTTCCATGGCCTGTATTCTCACCAGACATGTCACCCATTGAGCATGTTTGGGATGCTCTGGATCAACTTTTGGCATTAGTCCAAATTTGGCATTATTTCACTATTTGTATCCGTTTGGATCAGTTTCAATGGGGGACTTTTATTTTGAATGCGAACCGGAAATTCCACTATTGTGGTTCATCCTTATTGTGGCTAGATTCAGGATTGGAGGTGACTGTTTTGATATCAAACACTATTTTTGTGGAGTAAACAAAGACTTACTGACTGACCTAAATTATCTACCCAACTGCTGTCTAAAATATGTCTAAATACAGACGTTGTGTGTGTTTTTAAATGATCGTTTATCGGCGGCTGCTGTGGAGATTTTCGGGGCAGTAGAGAAAACGGTAGTGGAGTACCAGGAGGAGAATGATCGGTTACGGAGACTGCTGGGGAGGACACCGGAGATACCACTATGTAGAATAGGTTAGTATGTAAATACTGATAGCTAGCGATAGTTCTACTGAATTAATAAACTGGTTAGACAAAATCACAATTTTATCCATTTTTAAAACATTGTATTTAAATGTTTTACTTTTGATTAGTTACCTACCTACCTGGATGGCTAGCTAGCTACTGTAGCTAATAATTGTTATACATCAATTAAGGTTTTAGCTGCGAATGTGTAGCCTAGAAGATGTAATAAATCATTGAAACAATTGTTATGTATGATGAAATAGTTGTCTGCATATTTGATTACTTATCTAAAGATATAGATATAGTCAGGCCCAGACCCACAGATCGGTCTGATTGATTCAATTGATGGGAATAACCAGGAATGGAAGGCTGTCTCGCTCTGTACTCTTGTTAGACAAACGGCTCATATTGCAATTTTGGAAAAAGGAAACTACTTACATTTTGAAATGTGATTACGGGATTTAGGGAATGTAATGCATATGGAAAATATTCGATACAATCCATCCAATAGAAGTCCAATGTTTTACAAAATATGTCAGCCGATACTGGATAAATGGTACCCCTTCACAACTGGGTTGATGATCTGTTGTTACTCTGTGCTGTACTCCACTCTATATTTATTTGTGTTTAACTACATTGCATTGAATTTAATTTATTTTGGGTAACAGACATGTACAATGTGGACCCATAGGATATCACTTACAAGTATTATTTAAAACGCTTGTTTCCGAAGTGTTCCTCGATGGTAAAAACAATAACACACACAATGATTAAAAGGCAAGACAAAATTACAAACAACCATAAATACATTAATTTATATAGACATCCTAAAAAGTGGACTTATTTACCGCATTTTTCCTCTATTAATTGCACAAACCTATCATACATATATAGAAAATTGCGCCGATAGATAGGTCAGCCGTGCATCTAGCTCCAAGGCAACTTTGCAGTAATTCGTTTTTATGTGTTATAAAGGCATTGCGCAATAACATCTGCTAAACACTTGTATGTGACCAATAAAAAGTGATTTGATTAAAATAAATACACCTGACCAGCAGTAGGGGGCAGTGGAGTGTTTACTCTTAGACAAAGTTGTCCAAATGAAAACCTTTGCTTACTTTTTAGAGAGATTTCTACTTTTTCTCTGCTTGATCTCCAGGGGGAGGCTATTCCATAGACAAATGCCTGTATAGTGAAAATGTGCTCCTCGCAGTACTGTTTACGCTTGGGATTTTACAAGACACAACACTAGCTCTGGTATTGTGACTGTTGGTTACAGACCATATCAATGTGGCTTTTCATGTAACCTGGGGCACGATCATTTAAGATGTCAAATATATGATTAAGTTTAAGTTGGTCCACTCTGGACTCCAAGGCAACAAGCCCACCTCCCGGAGCTCCAGTACCTAAGGGGGACATTCAGCATATACCTAATAACATTATGTGGGGCCTAAGGGGGACATTCAGCATATACCTAATAACATTATTTTGCATGACCTGCATTCTCTTGTTCAGCTGTTTTGATAGCCCACTATACCAAGCAGAGCAGGCATAATCAAAATGACACTGAATCAAGGTTGAGACAAGCAGTTTATTAACTTTGATGTAAAAATATCTAGTGTTATGATATACAAATATCTAGTGTTATGATATACAAATGTCAATTTGTTCGCCATTTTGAGAAATAATTTTAGCAGCAATCAAATTTTATTTGTCACATACACATGGTTAGCAGATGTTACTGCGAGTGTAGCGAACTGCTTGTGCTTCTAGTTCCGACCATGCAGTAGTATCTAACAAGTAATCTAACAAATTCACAACAACTACCTTATACACACAAGAGTAAAGGAATGAATACGAGTATGTACATATAAATATATGGATAAGCGATGGCTGACCGGCATAGGCAAGATGCAGTAGATGGTATGGAGTACAGTATATACACATATATATGAGATGAGTAATGTAGGATATGTAAACATTATATAAATGGCATTGTTTAAAGTGGCTAGTGATACCTTATTTCATCCAATTATAATTATTGAAGTGGCTAGAGATTTGGGTCGATGGCCGAACGGCATAGGCAAGATGCAGTAGATGGTTTAGAGTACAGTGTATACATTTGATATGAGTATGTCGGATACGTAAACATTATACAAAATTGAAAAAAAAAAAGTGGCTAGTGATACATTTGTTACATCCAATTCCTATGTTAAAAGTGGCTAGAGATTTAAGTCAGTATGTTGGCAGCAGCCACTCAATGTTAGTGATGGCTGTTTAACAGTCTGATGGCCTTGAGGTAGAAGCAGTTTTTTTAGTCTCTCGGTCCCAGCTTTGATGCACCTGTACTGACCTCGCCTTCTGGATGATAGCGGGGTGAACAGGCAGTGGCTCGGGTGGTTGTTGTCCTTGATGATCTTTTTGGCCTTTCTGTGACATCGGGTGGTGTAGGTGTCCTGGAGGGCAGGTAGTTTACCCCCGGGTGATGCGCTGTGCAGTCCTCACTACCCTCTGGAGAGCCTTACGGTTGTGGGCGGAGCAGTTGCCGTACCAGGCGGTGATACAGCCCGACAGGATGCTCTCGATTGTGCATCTGTAAAAGTTTGTGTGATTTTGGTGACAAGCCGAATTTCTTCAGCCTCCTGAGGTTGAAGAGGCGCTGTTGCGCCTTCTTCACCACGCTGTCTGTGTGGGTGGACCAATTCAGTTTGTCCGTGATGTGTACGCCGAGGAACTTAAAACTTTCCACCTTCTCCACTACTGTCCCGTCGATGTGGATAGGGGGGTGCTCCCTCTCCTGTTTCCTGAAGTCCACGATCATCTCCTTTGTTTTGCTGACATTGAGTGAGAGGTTATTTTCCTGACACCACACTCCGAGGGCCCTCACCTCCTCTCTGTAGGCCGTCTCGTCGTTGTTGGTAATCAAGCCTACCACTGTAGTGTCGTCAGCAAACTTGATGATTGAGTTGGATGCGTGCTTGGCCACGCAGTCATGGGTAAACAGGGAGTACAGGAGAGGGCTGAGAACGCACCCTTGTTGGGGCCCCAGTGTTGAGGATCAGCGGGGTGGAGATGTTGTTTCCTACCCTCACCCCTGGGACCGGCCCGTCCAGGAAGTCCAGGACCCAGTTGCACAGGGCTGGGTCGAGACCCAGGGTCTCGAGCTTAATGACGAGCTTGGAGGGAACTATGGTGTTAAATGCTGAGCTGTAGTCGATGAACAGCATTCTTACATAAGTATTCCTCTTGTCCAGATGGGTTAGGGCAGTATGCAGTGTGATTGCGATTGCGTCGTCTGTGGACCTATTGGGACGGTAAGCAAATTGGAGTGGGTCCAGGGTGTCTGGCAGGATGGAGGTGATATGATCCTTGACTAATCTCTCAAAGCACTTCATGATGACGGAAGTGAGTGCTACGGGGCGATAGTCATTTAGCTCAGTCACCTTAGCTTTCTTGGGAACAGGAACAATGGTGGCCCTCTTGAAGCATGTGGGAACAGCAGACTGGGATAGGGACTGATTGAATATGTCCGTAAACACACCAGGCAGCTGGTCTGCGCATGCTCTGAGGACACGGCCAGGGATGCCATCTGGGCCGGCAGCCTTGCGAGGGTTAACACATTTAAATGTTTTTCTCACATTGGCTGCGGTGAAGGTGAGCCCGCAGGTTTTGGTAGCGGGCCGTGTCGGTGGCACTGTATTGTCCTCAAAGCGAGCAAAGAAGTTGTTTAGTTTGTCTGGGAGCAGGACGTCATGGTCCGCGACAGGGCTGGTTTTCTTTTTGTAGTCCGTGATTGACTGTAGACCCTGCCACATTCCTCTTGTGTCTGAGCCGTTGAATTGTGACTCTACTTTGTCTCTATATTGACGCTTAGCTTGTTTGATTGCCTTGCGGAGGGAATAGCTGCACTGTTTGTATTCAGTCGTGTTTCCGGGTAGCCTTACCCTGGTTAAAAGCAGTGGTTCGAGCTTTCAGTTTTGCGCAAATGCTGCCATCAATCCACTGTTTCTGGTTGGAAGGTTTTAATATTTGCTATGGGTACAACATCACCAATGCACTTGCTAATAAACTCGCTCACCGAATCAGCGTATACATCAATGTTGTTGTCAGATGCTATCCGGAACATATCCCAGTCCACGTGCTCGAGGCAATCTTGCAGCATAGAATCAGATTGGTCGGACAGACCTGAGAACGGGCGTTTCCTGTTTTAGTTTCTGTTTGTAGGCTGGGAGCAACAAAATGGAGTCATGGTCAGACTTGCCGAAAGGAGGGCGGAGAATAGCCTTGTATGCATCACGGAAGTTGGAATAACAGTGGTCCAGGGTTTTACCAGCCCGGGTGGCACATTCGATATGCTGGTAAAATTTCGGGAGCCTTGTTCTTAAATTAGCCTTATTAAAATCCCCAGCCACAATAAATGCAGCCTCAGGATATGTGGTTTCCAGTTTACATAGAGTCCGATGAATTTCTTTCAGTGCCGTCGATGTGTCAGCTTGAGGGGGGATGTACACGGCTGTGATTATAATCGAGGAGAATTCTCTTGGTAGATAATGCGGTCTGCATTTGATTGTAATGAATTATATGTCAGGTGAACAAAAGGACTTGAGTTCCTGTATGTTGTTATGATCACACCACGTCGTTAATCATAAGACACACACCCCACCCTTCTTCTTACCAGAGAGATGTTTGTTTCTGTCAGCGCGATGCGTGGAGAAACCAGGTGGCTGTACCGACTCCGATAACGTGTCCTGAGTGAGCCATGTTTCCGTGAAGCAAAGAACGTTGCAGTCTCGGATGTCTCTCTGAAAGGCAACCCTCGATCGGATTTCGTCTACTTTGTTGTCAAGAGACTGTACATTGGCGATTAAAATACTCGGGAGAGGTGCACGATGCGCCCGTCGACGTAGCTTGACCAAAAGACCGGCGCGTTTCCCTCTTCTCCGGCGCCGCCGTTTTGAGTCGCCGGGTGCTATCCATTCTATTGTCCTGGCTGGGTTAACAAACCGAGAATCCTCTTTGGGAAAGTCGTATTCCTGGTCGTAATGTTGGTAAGTTGACGTTGCTCTTATATCCAATAGTTCCTCCCGGTTGTATGTAATAAAACTTAATATTTCCCGGGGTAATAATGTAAGAAGTAATAATACATAAAAAAACAAAATACTGCATGGTTTCCTGAGAACGTGAAGCGAGGCTGCCATCTCTGTCGGCGCCGGAAGATCAGTTCTCCAGAAAGGGATTGATCTAGGGACACACCAAGATAAGTTACTTGTTTTAGATTCAATCTCCTTGCCTGCACAGTTTACCTTTATCTTGTCAGCCTTAAGCAATCTACGTTTTGTTCCAAACAAAATCGATTACGTTTTTCCCAAATGTAGTGAATTTCTTTTTGTCAGTCAACCTGTCAGTCTGTAACAAAAATGCAATTCCTTACTCAGGGTGTCCTCTATGTAAACTGTATCCTTCCCTGATACCAGTATGGCTGAATCACCAGCAGAAAGCAGGAGTTTACTGTATCTGCCGTATCATTAACATATAGAAGAAATAAGAGAGGCCCTAAAATTGATCCCTGCAAAAAATGACTGTGTTGACGTCTTATATGGAGCACCTGGGGAGAACCCTGACAATGAGTAACGATACTGTAACTTGGCTATATACTCAGGGTACCAGTATGGCTATATACTCGGGGTACCAGTATGGCTATATACTCGGGCTACCAGTATGGCTATATACACGGGGTACCAGTATGGCTGAATCACCAGCAGAAAGCAGGAGTTTACTGTATCTGCCGTATCATTAACATATAGAAGAAATAAGAGAGGCCCTAAAATTGATCCCTGCAAAAAATGACTGTGTTGACGTCTTATATGGAGCACCTGGGGAGAACCCTGACAATGAGTAACGATACTGTAACTTGGCTATATACTCAGGGTACCAGTATGGCTATATACTCGGGGTACCAGTATGGCTATATACTCGGGGTACCAGTATGGCTATATACCAGTATGGCTATATACTCGGGGTACCAGTATGGCTATATACTCGGGGTACCAGTATGGCTATATACTCGGGGTACCAGTATGGCTATATACTCGGGGTACCAGTATGGCTATATACTCGGGGTACCAGTATGGCTATATACTCGGGGTACCAGTATGGCTATATACTCGGGGTACCAGTATGGCTATATACTCGGGGTACCAGTATGGCTATATACTCGGGGTACCAGTATGGCTATATACTCGGGGTACCAGTATGGCTATGTACTCGGGGTACCAGTATGGCTATATACTCGGGGTACCAGTATGGCTATGTACTCGGGGTACCAGTATGGCTATGTACTCGGGGTACCAGTATGGCTATGTACTCGGGGTACCAGTATGGCTATTCTTCTGAATATATAATGTTTTGTTCCTCTACATTTGTGAATCCATTCAACACTACATTGAATGTCAATGTTTGTATATCTGTTTTTTTTGTATAGGAAAGATATTTAAAAAATTGTCTGCATCAACAAAAGTATTTTGAAATGTCATTGTGCACTCAGGCATGTCTAAAGTCTGTCTAGGTAACCTCTGCTCCTCCTCTCCATCCCTCCAGACTCCCTGCAGCTCTCTGTCTCTGAAGAGGAGGTTCCCCCTGAGCAGCAGCACTGTGAGCAGGAGTGGAGCCCCAGTCTGGGGCAGGAGGACCCAGAGACCACACAGATTAAAGAGGAACAGGAGGAACTCAGGACCAGTCAGGAGGAAGAGGAGCTTCAAGGGCTGGAGCCTGATATCATAGAGTTTAATTTCACTCCTCGTGTGAAAAGTGAATGAATGTGATCTGGAGGACCCACTTTGGTCTTTGACTCGTCCCCAAACCCAGACTGTGGAGAACAGAGAGAGTGACTCTAAACCAGTGGATCTCAAACCTTTTGTCAATGTGACCCACTTAAATGGTCTTCACCTTCCAGATAATGACAGCAATGCCTGCAGCCACAGCTCAGCCGTAAGCAGCAACCCAGTAGAATTTGACAGCAGCCAACCATTGGATCTCAACTCACTATTGGAGAAACACTGTTCCAAACCCAGCACCACATCTAGAATAACTCACCACTGCCGTGACTGTGGTGAAACGTTTGCTCTGAAAGCTGACCTGCTGAGACATGTGACTCTCTTCAGTAAGAGCCCCAGTGAATATAGTTCCTGTCAGAAACGCTACAACTCCACCTGTAAACTAAAGGCCCATGTCCGACTCTGTCACGGTGGGAAACCCTGCACCTGCCCTGTTTGTGGAAAGACCATCAAACTCAAAGGAGATCTGTCCAATCACATGATTCACACAGGAGAGAAACCATTAAGCTGTGGTGACTGTGGGAAAAGCTTCAATCGGAAGGTGAGCCTAACTGAACATAAACTGACTCGCTCAGGAGAGAAACCATTTAGCTGTGGTGACTGTGGGAAAAGCTTCAGTCTCAAGAAGACACTAACGGATCATATACGGACTCACACAGGAGAGAAATCATTTAGCTGTGGTGACTGTGGGAAAAGCTTCAATAAGAAGGGACACCTTACTGTGCATCAACTGACTCACACAGGTGAGAAACCTTTTAGCTGTGGTGACTGTGGGAAAAGCTTCAGTCAGAAGGGGAACCTAAGCATTCATAAACTGACTCACATAGGAGAGAAACCTTTTATCTGTGGAGACTGTGGGAAAAGCTTTGGGCTCAAGCGGCACCTAACCATGCATAAACTGACTCACACAGGAGAGAAACCGTTTAGCTGTGGTGACTGTGGGAAAAGCTTCAATCAAAGGGGTAACCTAAACATGCATATACGGACTCACACCAGAGATAATTCATTTTGCTGTGGAGACTTTGGGAAAAGATCAATCAGAGGGGGAACTTAACCACGCATATACAAACTCACACGAGAGAATTCATTTCGATGTGGTGACTGTGGGGAAAGCTTCAATGAGAAGGGGCACCTAACTGAACATATTCAGACTCACACAGGAGAGAAACCATACAGGTGTGGTGATTGTGGGAAAAGCTTCATTCAGAAGGCGGACCTAAGGAGGCATATACTGACTCACACAGGAGAGAAACCTCATGGCTGCTCCGTTTGTGGTAAAGGATTCACTCAGAAGTCTCATCTGCTGAGGCATGTGGATAAAGTCCACAAAGGAAGAAAACAAGACAGAAACTGAAAGAGGAAAGAGCATTAGGACAAAGAGATTGTCTGTCAGGTAAGTGAATAAAAAGCAGGATGTGGACAAATCTCTTAGAAAGCAACAGGGATATGTCCCTCATCAAATATGCAGACCACATGGCTCTGGTTGCTTGCCTGGAGGGCAAGTCCATCTCCAGCTAATCCCAGTTCATTGACTGCCTCTTGATGTGGTTTGACAATATCTTAGGAGCTCAGTCTGGGTCTCAACTTACTATTAAAAGTGAGAATAGTAGAATACATCAGGTGCAATTTAGACATTTGGTTGTGCATCAGCAGTTTGTTTGTCACTGACACGATGTCAGCTAACAATTTGTAGATTGGAAGTTAGTCCAGCCAGCTATCTAAACTTAGTAGTAATCATGGCTGAATACCGAACGGGCAGGCAATGTGCCCAGGGGCCCATATTAACATGGAATAAGTCATTGTGGCAGGCCAGTATATGGGCGGCAGGTAGCCTAATGGTTAGAGCATTGGGCCAGTAACCGAAAGGTTGCTAGATCGAATCCCCGAGCTGACATGGTAAAAATCAGTTGTTCTGCCCTGAACAAGGCAGTTAACCCACTGTTCCTAGGCCGTCATTGTAAATAAGAATTTGTTCTTATCGGACTTGCCTAGTTAAATAAAGCTTAAATAAAAAACTACAAAATGTGTAGAATTGCAGGAAATTAGCTGTTAAAACTGCAAGAAATAAATCTCTCCACCCCATGGCAAAATGTGTAGAATAGCAGGAAATGGATTTTAAAACATAAATTTCTCTTCACCATCAGGAGGGGGTACTCAAATGTTTTACCGAGCGGTGGGGGGCACCCCAACCAAATCTCTTAGGGCCTCAAAAGGCGAGAGCCGGCCCTGGATTTATTTTGTCAAACACTAATGATGCTAATGATCAAACACTACAGACTTCCCCTTTTATCCTCACCCCTCTGAAAGAGACACTACAGACTTCCCCTTTTATCCTCACCCCTCTGAAAGAGACACTACAGACTTCCCCTTTTATCCCCACCCCTCTGAAAGAGACACTACAGACTTCCCTTTTATCCCCACCCCTCTGAAAGAGACACTACAGACTTCCCCTTTTATCCCCACCCCTCTGAAAGAGACACTACAGACTTCCCCTTTTATCCCCACTGCTCTGAAAGAGACACTACAGACTTCCCCTTTTATCCCCACTGCTCTGAAAGAGACACTACAGACTTCCCCTTTTATCCCCACCCCTCTGAAAGAGACACATTCAGGAAAGTATTCAGACCCATTTTTCCACATTTTATGTTACAGCCTTATTCTAAAATTGATTAAATATATATTTTCCATCAATCTACACACAATACCCCATAATGACGAAGCGAAAACAGGTCTTTAGCAACTTTTGCTAATTCATTAAAAATAAAAATAGATACCTTGGTTACATACAGTGGGGAAAAAAAGTATTTAGTCAGCCACCAATTGTGCAAGTTCTCTCACTTAAAAAGATGAGAGAGGCCTGTAATTTTCATCATAGGTACACTTCAACTATGACAGACAAAATGAGGAAAAAAAATCCAGAAAATCACATTGTAGGATTTTTTATGAATTTATTTGCAAATTATGGTGGAAAATAAGTATTTGGTCAATAACAAAAGTTTATCTCAATACTTTGTTATATACCCTTTGTTGGCAATGACAGAGGTCAAACGTTTTCTGTAAGTCTTCACAAGGTTTTCACACACTGTTGCTGGTATTTTGGCCCATTCCTCCATGCAGATCTCCTCTAGAGCAGTGATGTTTTGGGGCTGTCGCTGGGCAACACGGACTTTCAACTCCCTCCAAAGATTTTCTATGGGGTTGAGATCTGGAGACTGGCTAGGCCACTCCAGGACCTTGAAATGCTTCTTCTGAAGCCACTCCTTCGTTGCCCGGGCGGTGTGTTTGGGATCATTGTCATGCTGAAAGACCCAGCCACGTTTCATCTTCAATGCCCTTGCTGATGGAAGGAGGTTTTCACTCAAAATCTCACGATACATGGCCCCATTCATTCTTTCCTTTACACGGATCAGTCGTCCTGGTCCCTTTGCAGAAAAACAGCCCCAAAGCATGATGTTTCCACCCCATGCTTCACAGTAGGTATGGTGTTCTTTGGATGCAACTCAGCATTCTTTGTCCTCCAAACACGACGAGTTGAGTTTTTACCAAAAAGTTCTATTTTGGTTTCATCTGACATTCTCCCAATCCTCATCTGGATCATCCAAATGCTCTCTAGCAAACTTTAGACGGGCCTGAACATGTACTGGCTTAAGCAGGGGGACACGTCTGGCACTGCAGGATTTGAGTCCCTGGCGGTGTAGTGTGTTACTGATGGTAGGCTTTGTTACTTTGGTCCCAGCTCTCTGCAGGTCATTCACTAGGTCCCCGTGTGGTTCTGGGATTTTTGCTCACCGTTCTTGTGATCATTTTGACCCCACGGGGTGAGATCTTGCGTGGAGCCCCAGATCGAGGAAGATTATCAGTGGTCTTGTATGTCTTCCATTTCCTAATAATTGCTCCCACAGTTGATTTCTTCAAACCAAGCTGCTTACCTATTGCAGATTCAGTCTTCCCAACCTGGTGCAGGTCTACAATTTTGTTTCTGGTGTCCTTTGACAGCTCTTTGGTCTTGGCCATAGTGGAGTTTGGAGTGTGACTGTTTGAGATTGTGGACAGGTGTCTTTTATACTGATAACAAGTTCAAACAGGTGCCATTAATACAGGTAATGAGTGGAGGACAGAGGAGCCTCTTAAAGAAGAAGTTACAGGTCTGTGAGAGCCAGAAATCTTGCTTGTTTGTATGTGACCAAATACTTATTTTCCACCATAATTTGCAAATAAATTCATTAAAAATCCTACAATGTGATTTTCTGGATTTTTTTTTTCCTCCTTTTGTCTGTCATAGTTGAAGTGTACCTATGATGAAAATTACAGGCCTCTCTCATCTTTTTAAGTGAGAGAACTTGCACAATTGGTGGCTGACTAAATACTTTTTTCCCCCCACTGTAAGTATTCAGCTCCTTTGCTATGAGACTCTAAATTGAGTTCAGGTGCATCCTGTTTCCATTGATCATCCTTGAGATGTTTCTACAATTTGATTGGAGGCCACTTGTGGTAAATTCAATTGATTGGACATGATTTGGAAAAGCACACACCTGTCTATATGACGGCCCGCTTGGAGTTTGCCAAAAGGCACCTAAGGGACTCTCAAACCATGAGAAACAAGATTCTCTAGTGTGATGAAAAGATTGAACTCTTTGGCCTGAATGTCAAGCGTCACGTCTGGAGGAAACCTGGCACCATCCCTACGGTGAAGCATGGGGGTGGCAGCATCATGCTGTGGGGATGATTTTCAGCGACTGGGATCAAGCATCAAGGGTAAGTTGAATGGAGCAAAATACAGAGATCCTTGATGAAAACCTAATCCAGAACGCACAGGACCTCCGACTGGAGTGAAGGTTCACTTTCCAACCGGACAACGACCCTAAGCACTCAGCAGGAGTGGCTTCGGGACAAGTCGCTGAATATCCTTGAGTGGCCCAGCCAGAGCCCGGACTTGAATAGGTCCCCATCCAACCTGCCAGAACTTGAGAGGATCTGCAGAGAAGAATGGGAGAAACTTCCCAAATACAGGTGTGCCAAGCTTGTAGCATCATACCCAAGATGACTCAAGGCTGTAATCGCTGCCAAAGGTGCTTCAACAAAGTCCTGAGTAAAGGGTCTGAATACTTACGTAAATGTGATATTTCTGTTTATTTGTAATCAATTTGATAAAATCTCTAAACCTGTTTTTGCTTTTTTAATATGGGGTATTGTGATGTCTCTATGGGGTATTGTGATGTCATTATGGGGTATTGTGTGTAGATTGATGAGAAAAAAACAGAATACTTTCAGAATGCATTGTATATAGAGGTTGGAGCAGGAGGCTGCCATACTATGACTCCTGTGAAGCAGTTGTTGTGGGAGGTTAAGGGCAGGACAGCATGTATGGCATCTAGGATTTGATAGCAGCAACCACTCACTTCTTGGGATTGGAACTCTCCGCTTGCCTCTTATTTGCCCTCTAAACAGCTGCATATTTTCAAGATATCAAAGTGTCCCACTACAAAAAGGAAAACAATAGGCTTATAACAAATGCAGAATATGGCATTAATTTTTCACATGTAAATATCACTTTTCAGTAGTGCTCAAAGCATGCCAGTCCATGAGCGCAGCATTTATTTTTCAACTCGAATCAATGAGCCCAATCATGCCTCCATGACAGCAAAATCATAAACAGAGTAGGGCTGGCTAATAAATCCTTAGTTTTGGGGTCATGCTCAGGTTAAACAATTAGGCTAATCTATACCTCCATATTTCCAAGTCCTATTCTTGAAGATTAAGGGGTATAATATTTATTGGAATCACTGGAATTCTGATAGACTTTGGTTTTTAATGTAACGATATATTTGAATGGTATTATTATATGTAGTAGAAAGCAATGGGTTAGAAGAAGCCTACATAACCAACCCATAAAGTAAAATGTAACATCCATATATGGCCAGATATGTAATCTTTTTAACATTGATTGATCTTGCAATAGATGTCATTCAATTGGTAACATACAGTTTTGTATTCTTCTAATGCCTCTTAAGGGGAAAGTAATCTAAAAGTAACTAAATGTAATCAGATTACGTTACTGAGTTTGGGTAATCCAAAAGTTACACTACTGATTATAATGTTGGACAGGTAACTAGTAACTAATGGATTACATTTAGAAAGTAACCTATCCAACCCTGAGCATACAGTATGGATAATATCCACAAAGAGAGAAAAACAGACAATAGAAATAAGGTCTTCAGTCAGAAGATGGGAATTAAAGGCAGAATGTGGACAACACTCTTTGGAAAGGAAAGCAACTCCAGACCATTCATACTATGGGTCTCAGATAAATAGATATACTGTACCATAGACTTAATGTTGTAAAACAATGTATGTAAATAAAGTTTCATTTGATTTGAATGACGAAGTAATGATCAAACTGTTTATTTTTTATGTTTTTTATTCCACCTTTATTTAACCAGGTAGGCCAGGTGAGAACAAGTTCTCATTCACAACTGCGACCTGGCCAAGATAAAGCAAAGCAGTGCGACACAAACAACAACACAGAGTTACACATGGAATAAATAAACATGCAGTCAATAATACAATAGAAAATGAGATAGGATAAGGGAGGTAAGGCAATAAATGGGCCATAGTGGAGAAATAATTACAATATAGCAATTAAACATGAGTGATAGATGTGCAGAAGATGAGTGTGCAAGTAGAGATACTGGGGTGCAAAGGAGCAAAATAAATAACAGTATGGGGGATGAGGTAGTTTCCTGGCCATGGACCCAAAATATCGATGTTTTGTTCCCTGAGCCACTTAGTTATCACTTTTGCCTTATAGCAAGGTGCTCCATCATGCTGGAAAAGGCATTGTTTGTCACCAAACTGTTCCTGGATGGTTGGGAGAAGTTGCTCTAGGAGGATGTGTTGGTACCATTCTTTATTCATAGCTGTGTTCTTAGGCAAAATTGTGAGTGAGCCCACTCCCTTGGCTGAGAAGCAACCCCACACATGAATGGCTTTACTGTTGGCATGACACATGACTGATGGTAGCGCTCACCTTGTCTTCTCCAGACAAGCTTTTTTCCGCATGCCCCAAACAATTGGAAAGGGGATTCATCATAGAAAATGACTTTACCCCAGTCCTCAGCAGTCCAATCCCTGTACCTTTTGCAGAATATCAGTCTGTCCCTGATGTTTTTCCTGGAGAGAAGTGGCTTCTTTGCTGCCCTTCTTGACACCAGGCCATCCTCCAAAAGTCTTTGCCTCACTGTGCGTGCAGATGCACTCACACCTGACTGCTGCCATTCCTGAGCAAGCTCTGTACTGGTGGTGCCCCAATCCCGCAGCTGAATCAACTTTAGGAGACGGTCCTGGCGCCCTGAAGCCTTCTTCACAACAATTGAACCGCTCTCCTTGAAGTTCTTGATGATCCGATAAATGGTTGATTTAGGTACAATCTTACTGGCAGCAATATCCTTGCCTGTGAAGCCCTTTTTGTGCAAAGCAATGATGACGGCACGTGTTTCCTTGCAGGTAACCACTATTGACAGAGGAAGAACAATGATTCCAAGCACCACCCTCTTTTTGAAGCTTCCAGTCTGTTATTCGAACTCAATCAGCATGACAGAATGATCTCCAGCCTTGTCCTTGTCAACACTCACGCCTGTGTTAACGAGAGAATCACTGACATGATGTCAGCTGGTCCTTTTGTGGCAGGGCTGAAATGCAGTGGAAATGTTTTGGGGGGATTCAGATAATTTGCATGGCAAAGAGGGACTTTGCAATTAATTGCAATTCATCTGATCACTCTTCATGACATTCTGGAGTATATGCAAATTGCCATCTGAGGCTGCAGACTTTGCGAAAATTAATATTTGTGTCATTCTCTAAACCTTTGGCCACGACTGTACAGGTGCAGTGATCTGTGAGCTGCTCTGACATCTGGTGCTTAAAGTTAGTGAGAGAGATATGAGTCTCCGGCTTCAGTGATTTTTGCAGTTCATTCCAGTCATTGGCAGCAGAGAACTGGAAGGAAAGGCGGCCAAAGGAGGAACTGGCTTTGGGGGTGACCAGTGAGATATACCTGCTGGAGTGCATGCTACGGGTGTGTGCTGCTATGGTGACCAGTGAGCTGAGATAAGGTGATGCTTTACCTAGCAAAGACTTATAGATGACCTGGAGCCAGTGGGTTTGGTGATGAATATGAGAGCATACAGAACGAGAGCATACAGGTCGCAGTGCTGGGTAGTATATGGGGCTTTGGAGACAAAACGGCTGGCACTGTGATAGACTGCATCCATACAAACAGTACATAGTATTGTAGGAAATTCACAGGTCTGCTGTTCAAAGTCTGTTTAATTTGTCCTTTCATTAAAAACAGTCATATCTGGTCATTGGATTTAGGTCAGGCTGATGTAATTGATACATTAAATGAAAAACAATTCCAGAAAAGGTCTCCTTGCATTTGTCCAAGAGTACATCCAATAGTATTTCTCGTAAATTCTGACCTAATGCTGCTCATTCATGATGTTGATTTAATCTTGTATGGAGTAAGGATAAACAGTTGACTCCTGAGGAATAATTGATTCTCCCAGATCATTCTATACTTCTGATAACCACTGTTTGTCTACATGTAGTGATCGTTTTACATGACTACTGGTCTGTAGTCTGCCTTGCCCAGTAAACTCCCATCCAGCTGGCGGCCCTGTTGTGTTTCTGGGTTCGTCACCAACTAGAACAAAGGATGTCCTGAGATTCCTTGACTAGAACACGGAAGGAGGATTGGAAACGAGTTTTATTTTTTCCGTTCCTTGTGTTGAGTAAAGAAAGAACATACTGACTTAACTAAATAGGCTACCCACCTCAAATTGTATTGAAAATGTCTAAACTACAGTTGTTGCGTTTGTTTTTAAATGAGCGTTTAACGACGGCTAATGTGGAGATTTTCGGGGCAGTAGAGAAAACGGTAGTGGAGTACCAGGAGGAGAATGATCGGTTACGGAGACTGCTGAGGAGGACACCGGAGATAAAACTATGTAGAATAGGTTAGTATGTAGATCTACTGATAGTTAGCTATAGTTCTACCTTATTGATAAACTGTTAACTGATCACCACTTCATACATGTTTAAGAAGTTGTTTTAAACTTACCGTGCATGGATATAAACATTGTCATAAAAACAGGAAGTGATTTTAATTTATAATTCAAAAATGGATCAAATTTTGAAATAAATAGCTTCTCTTCAATTACTGAGAAGTAATTGAAAATGGATTCTAGTTTTTAATTATTGAATTGGCATTACAGTTAACCTAGTCTTGAATTTACTGGCTTAAAAATTCAAATTGACCACAACTCTGATGTCTAAAGGCTGTATAGAGCCCCACAGTGGAGGTCTCATAATACCCATAAAACCTAGCGGTCAAACAGGGGAAATGGTTCCAATCGTTTTTCCACCATTCATTTTTCCCATAGGGGATTTTAGAAACACTTAAAATAAGGACGGTGTTTCGCGTAGGGTTACCCCGGCGTGATGTTTTGATAACCATGTAAATCTCTCTCAGACAAGGTGACTTTTAGCAATATATTCAGCAGTGGCGGTCAGTGCTGTTAAAGATAGAGGACAACAATTTTTTTTTATGAGCACGGCCTTATTTCTATTACAGCATATTGGATGACTGTCATTCATATTCCATTCACCCAGCTCAATGTAACATTGATAGGTTTAGGCTACTACATGATAGTCACATTTTCCCTATACCCATCATGAGGTTGCTACAACCTAGTCTAGCCTATGAATAAAAGTTTACAACACAGGTTGAGAAGAATTTGAGTAATCAAGGTGACAGACAGCAACACGATTATTACCGCCTTGCACACTCTTTCCTGCATCTAGCTGATCTAGGGTGTAATCATTAATCCAACATTTGCAAACAAGAGTTTCTATTGGACAAATTCAGGTATGTTTATCCCTGTTCTGTTTGCTTCCGTTTAATAAAGTTTTTCAACAGAATCTGCGGAATGAATACAACCCTGATCACACGCAAACACAGTTCACTTTCGTAGCAGGCAACCAACCGTATGATCACTTTGAACGTTGTAGCTATAATTCCTTCTCGTGTTTACGCGCTCTTGTTATGGAAATTTTGTGCTCAATGTTCACAAACTGAACTTCAATTAAACAAACTCTGTCTGTTACCCAGTATTTGTAAGATACTGGTTGAAATGAGACTAACAGAGGCCCAATCTACAATGGTCAAATGTAAAAATGTTTACTCACGCGAGAGCTCTGATTTTCAAAAGGTGTACACAGTCTTTTTATATTGTACAGGTTGAAATACAAAAGATACAAAGGCCCCACCCTCTCTAGGAAATAGTGTTTTCCCACAGTACCCATTCATTCCTTATCACAATCTTTGCAACATAAGTCAATCTTGGACAGCTCCTAACCGTCCCTCCCGTCCCAAGGACCAGAAGCCTTCCCACATATGTCTGATTAGAACTAAGAATGCTTTGTTGTCACAGACTCCTTCTCGCAAGTCGTACCATCCTGTTCCACTCTCCACACAATATTCATATCTAGACACACACACACATGAATTGAATTACCATTTGTCTTGTAACCCTATCTCTATTGCATACATTTTCAGAATGGAATATTCTTAGTAATATCTTACTAGTACAAACATTTAGTCATTAAAACATATAATCCATAACAGCTCTCCTCCCCTCAACTTTTCCCTTCAGTGCACAACACATAAGCTGTCTGGGACCAGGCAAACAAATATTTTACAACTCAAACCTTTACATCATAACCGCTAACCGATACACACCGCCTACATTGTCACCATTATTAGCTAACGTCATAGTCAACATAGCTACTAGAGCGAACACGTTAGTAAAGCCTCTACAATCATGCAGTACAGTGTACAGTTGGCAAGCAGTTTAGCAGTTACACCGTAGGGCCCTGGTGGCAATACATTAATAAAACCAAAAGCTTACCTTGACATGGAAGAGTTCCAGTGTTGGATACCCATAGCCAGCTAGCTAATGTAACAGTGTTGCTTCTGCCTCTCTCCTCGCCCCAACCTGGGCTTGAACCAGGGACTCTCTGAACACATCAACAACTGTCTTCCACGAAGCATCGTTACCTATCGCTCCACAAAAGCTGCAGCCCTTGCAGAGCAAGGGAAAAAACTACTTCAAGGTCTCAGAGCGAGTGACGTCACCAATTGAAACGCTATTAGGGCGCACCGCTAACTAGCTAGCCATTTCACACTGGTTACACTAACATAGCATTCATCTCTTTTTGAGCTGGGTGTTTTGAGTAAGCTTAACTAGCTAGCTGCATTCGCCAGCTAAGTGGAAGTGAAATATACAAACTATAGCTAGCTCTCTCTCTCTTCTCCTTCATTTTTGAAGATATTAAATAATTCAAAAGTGTTCAACTATTGTTTTTCTCTCTTTGAGTCAACTACTCACCACATGTTATCCAGTGCAGTGCTAGCTAGCTGTAGCTTATGCTTTCAGTACTAGTTTAATTCTCTGGTCCTATGATTGTGTGGACAACATGTCAGTTCATGCTGCAAGAGCTCTGATATGTTGAAGGACGTCGTCCGGAAGTTGTCATAATTACTGTGTAAGTCTATAGAAGGGGGTGAGAACCATGAGCCTCCTAGGTTTTGTATTGAAGTCAATGTACCCAGAGGAGGACGGAAACTAGCTGTCCTCTTGCTACATCATGGTGCTACCTTACAGAGTAGCACACATAGCTGAACACCGCAGCTCAATCAGGTGTAAGAACATTGACTATCCAGTAGCAGCTCACTTTGTTGAAGTTAACCATCCTGTCTCCTCCCTGAGATACACAGGCATTGAGCATGTTGCTCTACCAAGAAGAGGAGGTAACATCGAGATCCTACTGCTACAAAGGGAGGCTTACTGGATATCCTGTCTAAAAACATTGACCCCTAGTGGTCTGAATGTTGACTTTGATCTCAGGCCCTTCTTATAAACATCATATCAAGTATTCATGACATTACTCTGAAGAAGGCACATGTTGCCGAAACGTTGGTGATTTACCCAATAAATAAATCAATAAATTATTTGGTGACATGGATATATTTAATATATTTTTATCTAAAAAGGATAACTTTTTTTTTTTATGTTTCACTATTTTGCAATTCACTGAGTAGGATGGTCCTCCCCTTCCTCTGAGGAGCCTCCACTGATATTTGGCACTATTTACTCTCAGATTCGACAGATTCGAAAAATACTAATTAGCATCAAAGTAGACATCATGCTGAACTACTAATCCCTGCAAGCGCCTGCACGGCATCTCTAGCTGACACCTTTGCTAACAGGTATTTTGTCATTTTAAAACTCGTACAAGACAGTTCACAGAATTGTTAATTTAAGTACATTTTTGCCAGTTTATTCATTACGCCATGATAATCTCTGGATTTAGATAGTAAATCCAGAGATTCTTACCTTTGCCTCGATTCAGCAGTCCCGTCCAGATTATCATGGCGTTTGTAGTTCTTTATGATAGCCACATTAGGAGCTAATTAGCATTTCATTTTGGGGGGGTAAATATAGGCGAAGATATTGATAAAAGTCACCTTGTCCAAGAGAGATTTACACGGTTATCAAAACGTCACGCCAGGGTTAGCCAACACAAAACACAGTCCTTATTTTAAGTCATTGTGAGATCCCTTATGGGAAAAATGAATGGTGGAAAAACGATTAGAACCATTTCCCTGTTTGACCGCTAGGTTTAATGGTTGTAACTTATACTGTGGTTATTTGGTATTTTATTAGAATTCCCATTAGCTGTTGCAAAAGCAGCAGCTACTCTTCCTGGGGTCCACACAAAACATGACATAATACAGAACATTAATAGACAAGAACAGCTCAAGGACAGAACTACATCAATTTAAAAAAAGGCACACTGCCTACATATCAATACATACACACTAAATATCTAGGTCAAATAGAGGAGAGGCGTTGTGAGGTGTTGATTTATCTGTTTTTTTAAACCAGGTTTTCTGTTCATTTGAGCAATATGAGAAGGAACGGAGTTCCATGCAACAATGGCTCTTTATAATACTGTACGCTTTCTTGAATTTGTTCTGGATTTGGGGACTGTGGTGACCTCTGCTCTTCCTCTCCGTCCCTCCAGACTCCCTGCCGCTCTCTGTCTCTGAAGAGGAGGTTCCCCCTGAGCAGCAGCACTGTGAGCAGGAGTGGAGCCCCAGTTTGGGGCAGGAGGACCCAGAGGCCATTCAGATTAAAGAGGAACAGGAGGAAGTCAGGACCAGTCAGGAGGAAGGGAAGCTTCAAGGGGTGGAGCCTGATATCATAGAGTTCATATTTACTCCTCCTTGTGTGAAAAGTGAATGTGATCAGGAGGACCCACGTCAAGAAGCCATACTAGCTGATCACCCAACTCTCAGTCCACTGAAAATGTCTAAACTACAGTCGTTTCGAGAGTTTTTAAATGAGCGTTTAACGGCGTTTGCCGCTGTGGAGATTTCCGGGGCATTTGTGAAAACAGTAGCAGAGTACCAGGAGGAGAATGATCGTCTACGAAGACTGCTGCGGATCACACCTGAGATAAAACTATGTAGAATAGGTTTGTATGTACAGAAACTGAAAGGTGAATAATGTGGGGCCTATCGAATCACCTACCACAGGTGGCCTATCGAATCCCCGAGCCGACTAGGTGAAAAATCTGTATGCACTTGAGCAAGGCACTTAACCCTCATTTCTCCTGTCAGTTGCTGCAGATAAGAGCATTTCAAGTGTAACATTTCAAGTGTAATGTATTGTACTTTTGGAGTCTTTTTTTATTGTAAATAAGAATATAATATGTTTCTTAACACTTCTACATTCATGTGGCTGCTACTATGATTATGGATCATCACGAATAAATCAGGAATAACGAAGATCATATCCTGCAAAATCAGGAATAAAGATAATACACCCCACCTTACCAATAACAGGGGAGGTTAGCATTTCTTTGGGGGGGGGGTGATGGTCTTTATATCTTTTAACTTCCTCACTTGTCGTCGTTGAAGATTTCATTCATAATTATCCAGAAGCATAAATTAGCACAGCCCTTCTGACTCCAATGCATTTCATTAGAGACCGTGAGTACGTTTACGTGAACGCTAATCATTCAATATTATATTGATGATGGCAGTAGGCAGAGTACAGCATCAGTCCTGTAGGCCCCTTACTCTGCTCATCTTAAACGGCGTGAGGTCATAATAGAAGTAAGAATACGGTGATCAAAACATCTAGTTTTCTGGTCTGTCACATTATTAGGACATGTACAAGCTTTATTCCAATATCAGGTTTGGGAACAGTAAAACTCTGTCTGTATTGCACATTATTTTAGCTCTGGTGATTATTTTGGATCAATGCCAAGAAAGACATTTCAATAAAACATCTGAGATCTATAATTCACATGGGATTCAAGTGTTTAATTCTGTGGTATAAAAATAACCTCTACCCTCCTCTCCATCCCTCCAGAATCCCTGCAGCTCTCTGTCTCTGAAGAGGAGGTTCCCCCTGAGCAGCAGCACTGTGAGCAGGAGTGGAGCCCCAGTCTGGGGCAGGAGGACCCAGAGCCCACACAGATTAAAGAGGAACTTGGGACCAGTCAGGAAGAAGAGCAGTTTCAAGGGCTCTTTGATACCAAAGACTCCATATTCACTCCTCCCTGTGTGAAAAGTGAATGTGATCTGGAGGACCCACTTCAGTCCTTGACTCTTCCCCAAACCCAGACTGTGGAGAACAGAGAGAGTCACTCTAAACCAGTAGCTCTCAAACCTCTGTCCAAGCACATGAAGATTCACACAGGAGAGAAATCCTTTAGCTGTGGTGACTGTGGGAAAAGCTTTATTCGGAAGGTGCATCTAACTGAACATCAACTGACTCACACAGTAGAGAAGCCATTCACCTGTGATGACTGTGGGAAGAGCTTTATTCAGAAGAGGGACCTAAGGAGACATGAACTGACTCACACCAGAGAGAAATCATTTAGCTGTGGTGACTGTGGGAAAAGCTTCTGTCTCAATGTGAACCTAACCAGGCATAAACTGATTCACACAGGAGAGAAACCATTCACCTGTGGTGACTGTGGGAAAAGCTTCCGTCTCAAAGGGAGCCTAACCGCTCATAAACTGACTCACACAGGAGAGAAACCATTTAGCTGTGGTGACTGTGGGAAATGCTTCAATCGGAAGGTGAGCCTAACTGAACATAAACTGACTCACACAGGAGAGAAACCCTTCAGCTGTGGTGACTGTGGGAAAAGCTTTATTCGGAAGGTGCATCTAACTGAACACCAACTGACTCACACAGGAGAGAAATCATTCACCTGTGATGACTGTGGGAAGAGCTTTATTCAGAAGAGGCACCTAAAGAGACATATACTGATTCACACAGGAGAGAAACCATTTAGCTGTGGTGACTGCGGGAAAAGCTTCAATCGAAAGTGGCACCTAACCATGCATAAACTGACTCACACAGGAGAGAAACCATTCACCTGTGGTGACTGTGGGAAAAGCTTCAATCGAAAGTGGCACCTAACCATGCATAAACTGACTCACACAGGAGAGAAACCATTCACCTGTGGTGACTGTGGGAAGAGCTTTATTCAGAAGAGGGACCTAAGGAGACATATACTGATTCACACAGGAGAGAAACCATTTAGTTGTGGTGACTGAAGGAAAGCTTAAATCAGAAACAACATGGCTGCTCAGTCTGATAATATATTAATTCAGAAGACTAATCTGCTAACACGTGAAAAACATCCACAAAGAAAGTAAATGAGGACAGAGAGTGGACTAAGAGAGTATTGAGATACACCTGTGGATCTACTCTGGTCCTCCTGATCCTGCTCAGTCCAATGTCACAGTAATGATATAATGGGGCGGTTGTCTGAACCTAGCAGGCAATGTTGCTACTCTTTGTGTATGAAATGGGCAATCTGCACTTCAGACAACCACCACTTTTTAGGTAAACAACTGAGGGATGGTGTTGGAGACTCAATTTCGTAGACAGATATGGATACAAGATGTCCAGATCTAATGCATGTTTCCCAATAGGCCAGTGGGTGATTTTATTTGGCCCCCAAGTTTTCTGAGCAAAACAAGATAATATCTAGAATTTAAATGTTTTGGTTAATTGTTGGATATGTTTAAAATTAATTTAGGGAATCTGTTCCCAAGTATTCCCACGTATAAATAGATTTACAGTACCAGTCAAAAGTTTTAGAACACCTACTCGTTAAAGTTGTGTTGTGACAAGGTAGGGGTGGTATACAGAATATATCCCTATTTGGCAAAAGACCAAGTCCATATTATGGCAAGAACAGCTCAAATAAGCAAAGCGAAATGACAGTCCATCATTATTTTAAGACATGAATGTCAGTCAATCCAGAACATTTCAAGAACTTTAAAAGTTTCTTCAAGTGAAGTCGCAAAAACCCTCAAGCGCTATGATGAAACTGGTTCTCATGAGGACCACCACAGGAAAGGAAGACCCAGAGTGACCTCTGCTGCAGAGGATAAGTTCATTAGAGTTAACTGCCTTCATAGTCAAATTGCTGCAAAGAAACCACTACTAAAGGACACCAATAAGAAGAGACTTGCTTGGGCCAAGAAACACTAGCAATGGACATTAGACCGGTGGAAATCTGTCCTTGGGTCTGATGAGTCCACATTTGAGATTTTTGGTTACAACCGCCGTGTCTTTGTGAGACGCAGAGTAGGTGAACCGATGATCTCTGCATGTGTGGTTCCCACCATGAAGTGTGGGGGTGCTTTGCTGGTGACACTGTCAGGGATTTATTTATAATTCAAGGCACACTTAACCAGCATGGCTACCACAGCATTCTGCAGCGATACGCCATCCCATCTGGTTTCGCTTAGTGGGACTATCATTTGTTTTTCAACAGGACAATGACCCATCACATCTCCAGGCGGTGTAAGGGCTATTTTACCAAGAAGGAGACTGATGGAGTGCTGCATCAGATGACCTGGCCTCCACAATCGCCCGACCTCAACCCAATTGAGATGGTTTGTGATGTGTTGGACCGCAGAGTAAAGGAGAAGCAGCCAACAAGTGCTCCGCATATGTGGGAACTCCTTCAAGACTGTTGGAAAAGCATTCCATGTGAAGCTGGTTGAGAGAATGCCAAGAGTGTGCAAAGCTGTCTTCAAGGAAAAGGGTCGCTACTTTGAAGAATCTAAAATATATTTCTATGTGTTTAACACTTTTTTGGTTACTACATGATTCCATATGTGTTATTTCATAGTTTTGATGTCTTCACTATTATTCTACAATGTTGAAAATAGTAAAAAATTAAGAAAAACCCTTGAATGAGTAGGTGTGTCCAAACTTTTGACCAGTACTGTATGTGATCATATCAACTAGCTCTCACGGTCTCACGTCAGAATGTTTCTTAAACGTAAAATGTGGAAGTTGTCGCGTATGTAATATATGGAAGTGTTTAAGGTTAGGCATTAACGCTGAATGGTTAAGGTAAGGCTTAAGGTTTGGGATTGGCTTAAAACATCACAGAATTCAAACTTGTAACCTTTGGAATCAGAGGCAGAAGCTTACTCCCATCCACCATCCCTCATCCCTGTCCACAAGCCCAAACCTACTTGAAGGTAACAGCGCTCAATGTTGCCTCTAGTGGCTGATTTTCACGTAATCTCCCGACATGGATGGCAGTCGAATACTGATTTGTATCACGGGTAACCTGGCTGGATCTTATCCCCAGTGTTATCATGGTTTGAAATGATTATTTTTCCTTTTTTTGTCAAAATACTATATCTGTTTGGTATTCTTGCAGTCAATTTGGAGTGTACAAATGTATTACTAAATACTATATTACTAAATAAATGTAGAACTATGTTCCGGCCCCCCGGCTGACATGCTTGCCGCTGACATTGGCAGCTTCTCACAGGCCCAAATGTCAAACTGAGCGGCAAGAAGAGTCCCCATTAGGGTTGCAAAGCTACCGGTAATTTACGGAAGTTACTGGAATCTTCAGTAATTTTGGTAGTTAACAGAAAATCTATGGTAAATCTATTGTAACTTTGGTAATTTAGACTTTACATTTTGTATTAATAAATACTGTCCATATTGTCATGAGTTTCTAGTAGATCGACCATATGGCTCAAGAGGTAATAGTCCAATTAATAAAATAAAAAAACATTTTCAATTAACTCTTCCAACTATTGACTGCCACCAGTTTGACGCCAAAACAATACATATTGACATAGTAAAAAAATATAAAGGATAAGTTGTGCTGAAACGCTCATATTAAACACCAAGTTTATGCTTTATTAGTTAGGTTCAACAGCTTTGTCATTCTAATGTATATTTTATTTTTTCATTATTTCGTTTATTTTACATGCCACTCTTCGTCTCAGGTCACTCTCCGTCTCAGGCCACTCTCCATTTCAGGCCACTCTTCGTCTCAGGTCACTCTCCGTCTCAGGCCACTCCGTCTCAGGTCACTCTCCGTCTCAGGCCACTCTCCGTCTCAGGCCACTCTCCGTCTCAGGTCACTCTCCGTCTCAGGTCACTCTCCGTCTCAGGCCACTCTCCGTCTCAGGCCACTCTTCGTCTCAGGTCACTCTCCGTCTCAGGTCACTCTCCATTTCAGGCCACTCCGTCTCAGGTCACTCTCAGTCTCAGGCCACTCTCCGTCTCAGGCCACTCTCCGTCTCAGGCCACTCTCCGTCTCAGGCCACTCTCCGTCTCAGGCCACTCTCCGTCTCAGGCCACTCTCCGTCTCAGGCCACTCTCCGTCTCAGGCCACTCTCCGTCTCAGGCCACTCTCCGTCTCAGGTCACTCTCCGTCTCAGGCCACTCTCCGTCTCAGGTCACTCTCCGTCTCAGGCCACTCTCCGTCTCAGGCCACTCTTCGTCTCAGGTCACTCTCCGTCTCAGGTCACTCTCCGTCTCAGGCCACTCTCCGTCTCAGGTCACTCTCCATTTCAGGTCACTCTCAGTCTCAGGCCACTCTCAGTCTCAGGCCACTCTCAGTCTCAGGCCACTCTCAGTCTCAGGCCACTCTCCGTCTCAGGTCACTCTCCGTCTCAGGTCACTCTCCGTCTCAGGTCACTCTCCGTCTCAGGCCACTCTCCGTCTCAGGCCACTCTTCGTCTCAGGTCACTCTCCGTCTCAGGTCACTCTCCATTTCAGGCCACTCCGTCTCAGGTCACTCTCAGTCTCAGGCCACTCTCCGTCTCAGGCCACTCTCCGTCTCAGGCCACTCTCCGTCTCAGGCCACTCTCCGTCTCAGGCCACTCTCCGTCTCAGGCCACTCTCCGTCTCAGGCCACTCTCCGTCTCAGGTCACTCTCCGTCTCAGGCCACTCTCCGTCTCAGGTCACTCTCCGTCTCAGGCCACTCTCCGTCTCAGGCCACTCTTCGTCTCAGGTCACTCTCCGTCTCAGGTCACTCTCCGTCTCAGGCCACTCTCCGTCTCAGGTCACTCTCCATTTCAGGTCACTCTCAGTCTCAGGCCACTCTCAGTCTCAGGCCACTCTCAGTCTCAGGCCACTCTCAGTCTCAGGCCACTCTCCGTCTCAGGTCACTCTCCGTCTCAGGTCACTCTCCGTCTCAGGTCACTCTCCGTCTCAGGCCACTCTCCGTCTCAGGCCACTCTCCGTCTCAGGCCACTCTCCGTCTCAGGCCACCTCACAGAAGGTGATTTACCTCGGGATCTCCGTAGACTCTCATTTTTATTTAACTAAGCAAGAAGCCTACAGTGAAGCCTACTGACGGTGGCTTCACTGTTGGTTCCACTGGCCACTCTCCGTCTCAGGCCACTCTCCGTTTCAGGCCACTCCGTCTCAGGTCACTCTCCGTCTCAGGTCACTCTCCGTCTCAGGCCACTCCGTCTCAGGCCACTCTCCGTCTCAGGCCACTCTCCGTCTCAGGTCACTCTCCGTCTCAGGCCACCTCACAGAAGGTGATTTACCTCGGGATCTCCGTAGACTCTCATTTTTATTTAACTAAGCAAGATGATTAAGAACAAATTGTTATTTACAATGACGGCCTACCCCGGATGACGCTGGGCCAATTGTGCACTGCCCTATGGGACTCCCAATCACGGCCGGATGTGATATAGCCTGGAATCGAACCAGGGTCTGTAGTGATGCCTCTAGCACTGAGATGCAGTGCCTTAGACCGCTACGCCACTCGGGAGCCGCTCATGAGGGCACTTCTCCCTCAGGTGAGAGTAACAAAATCCTATCCTACCTCAACCGTTTCTGGCTCGGACCAGCTGTGTCGATGTTAAAGAGTGCCAACAGCTACTCAGCCTACTGACGGTGGCTTCACTGTTGGTTCCACTGGCCACTCTCCGTCTCAGGCCACTCTCCGTCTCAGGCCACTCTCCGTCTCAGGTCACTCTCCGTCTCAGGCCACTCTCCATTTCAGGCCACTCCGTCTCAGGTCCGCTATTCATTTTTGTTATGGTGAGAGAGTTCTGGGCCAGAGCCTATCGAAGCAGAGACTCTCACATTGGAATGAGGACAGAATCACTACAGCATATAATCAGGCCATCCAGCCTCTGCCGTCTGCTGTAGTTGTACATTCTCAAATCAAATGTTATTAGTCACATGCGCTGAATACAGCAGGTGTAGACCTAACAGTGAAATGCTTACTTACAAGCCCTTAACCAAGAATGCTGTTTTAAGAAAATAACCACAAAAAAAGTAAGAGATAAAAGTAACAAATAATTAAAGAGCAGCAGTAAAACAACAATGTGGAGTCTTTATACAGGGGGTACCGGTACAGAGTCAATGTTCTGGGGCACCGGTATCAAGGTAATTGAGGTAATATGTACATGTAGGTGGAGTTATTAAAGTGACAGAGAGTAGCAGCAGCGTAGAAGAGGGGGAATGCAAATAGTCTGGGTAGACATTTGATTAGATGTTCAGGAGTCTTATGGCTTGGGGGTAGAAGCTGTTGAGAAGCCTCTTGTACCTAGACTTGGCGCTCCGGTACCGCTTGCCGTGCGGTAGCAGAGAGAACAGTCTATGACTAGGGTGGCTGGAGTCTGACACTTTTTAGGGCCTTCCTCTGACACTGCCTGGTATAGAGGTCCTGGATGGCAGGAAGCTTGGCCCCGGTGATGTACTGGGCCGCACGCACTACCCTCTGTAGTGCCTTGCGGTTGGAAGCTGAGCTGTTTCCATACCAGGCGGTGATGCAACCTGTCAGTATGCTCTCGATGGTGCAGCTGTAGAACCTTTTGAGGATCTAAGGACCAATGCCAAATCTTTTCAGTCTCCTGAGGGGGAATAGGTTTTGTCGTGCCCTCTTAATGACTGTCTTGGTGTGCTTGGACCACGTTAGTTTGTTGGTGATGTGGACGCCAAGGAACTTGAAGCTCTCAACCTGCTCCACTACAGCCCCGTCAATGAGAATGGAGGCGTGCTCGGTCCTCCTTTTCCTGTAGTCCACAATTATCTCCATTGTCTTGATCATGTTGAGGGATAGGTTGTTGTCCTGGCACCACACGGCCAGGTCTCTGACCTCCTCCCTATAGGCTGTCTCATCGTTGTCGGTGATCAGGCCTACCACTGTTGTGTCATCGGTAAACTTAATGATGGTGTTGGAGTCGTGCCTGGCCGTGCAGTCATGAGTGAACAGGGAGTACAGGAGGGGACTGAGCACACACCCCTGAGGGGCCGCTGTGTTGAGGATCAGCGTGGCGGATGTGTTGTTACCTACCCTTACCACCTGGGGGCGGCCCATCAGGAAGTCCAGGATCCAGTTGCAGAAGGAGATGTTTAGTCACAGGGTCCTTAGCTTAGTGATGAGGGCACTATGGTGTTGAACGCTGAGCTGTAGTCAATGAATAGCATTCTCACATAGGTGCTCCTTTTGTCCAGGTGGGAAAGGGCGGTGTGGAGTGTAATAGAGATTGCATCATCTGTGGATCTGTTGGGGCGGTATAATAATTGGAGTGGGTCTAGGGTTTCTGGGATAATGGTGTTGTGAGCCATGACCAGCCTTTCAAAGCACTTCATGGCTACAGACGTGAGTGCTACGGGTCGGGTCAGTAGTTATTTAGGCAGGTTACCCTAGTGTTCTTGGGCACAGGGACTATGGTGGTCTGCTTGAAACATGTTGGTATTACAGACTCAGACAGGGAGAGGTTGAAAATGTCAGTGAAGACACTTGCCAGTTGGTCAGGGCATGCTCGGAGTACACGTCCTGGTAATCCGTCTGGCCCCGCAGCCTTGTGTATGTTGACCTGTTTAAAGGTCTTTCTCACATCGGCTGCGGAGAGCGTGATCATGCAATCATCCGAAACAGCTGATGATCTCATGCATGTTTCAATGTTACTTGCCTCGAAGCGAGCATAGAAGTTATTTAGCTCGTCTGGTAGGCTCGTGTCACTGGGCAGCTCTCGGCTGTGCTTCCCTTTGTAGTCTGTAATAGTTTGCAAGCCCTGCCACATACGACGAGCGTCAGAGCCGGTGTAGTACGATTCGATCTTAGTCCTGTATTGACGCTTTGCCTGTTTGATGGTTCATCGGAGGGCATTTCTTATAAGCTTCCGGGTTAGAGTCCCACTCCTTGAAAGCAGCAGCTCTACCCTTTAGCTTATTCCGAATGTTGCCTGTAATCCATGGCTTCTGGTTGGGGTATGTACGTACAGTCACTTTGGGGACGACGTCATTGATGCACTTATTGATGAAGCCAGTGACTGATGGTGTACTCGCCAATGCCATCGGAGGAATCCCGGAACATATTCCAGTCTGTGCTAGCAAAACAGTCCTGTAGTTTAGCATCTGCTTCATCTGACTAGTTTTTTATTGACTGAGTCACTGGTGCTTCCTACTTTAGTTTTTGCTTGTAAGCAGGAATCAGAAGGATATAATTATGGTCAGATTTGCCAAATGGAGGGCGAGGGAGAGCTTTGTATGCGTCTCTGTGTGTGGAGTAAAGGTGGTCTAGAGTTTTTTTCCCTCTGGTTGCACATTTAACATGCTGATAGAAATGAGTTAAAAAAGGATTTAAGTTTCCCTGCATTAAAGTCCCCGTCCTCTAGGAGCGCAGCCTCTGGATGAACGGTTTCCTGTTTGCTTATGGCGGTATACAGCTCACTGAGTGCGGTTTTAGTGCCAGCATTAGAGGAGAAGCTACATCTTGGTGTTCTGCTCTAGTGGTATATTCTACTAGAGGAGAAGCTACATCTTGGTGTTCTGCTCTAGTGGTATATTCTACTAGAGGAGAAGCTACATCTTGGTGTTCTGCTGTAAGGGTACATTCTACTAGAGGAGAAGCTACATCTTGGTGTTCTGCTGTAGTGGTATATTCTACCAGAGGAGAAGCTACATCTTGGTGTTCTGCTCTAGTGGTATATTCTACTAGAGGAGAAGCTACATCTTGGTGTTCTGCTCTAGTGGTATATTCTACTAGTGGAGAAGCTACATCTTGGTGTTCTGCTGTAGTGGTATATTCTACTAGTGGAGAAGCTACATCTTGGTGTTCTGCTCTAGTGGTATATTCTACTAGTGGAGAAGCTACATCTTGGTGTTCTGCTGTAGTGGTACATTCTACTAGAAGAGAAGCTACATCTTGTCATTGAGAGGTCCCCTCAATAACATTGTCTAGCACCTTTTCTAAGTACTACCGAGTCAATGTTGACCCCGACAATGAGGTCGAGACGGCTGTGCTGGGTGTTGCCTCTGCTTGCCTGAGTGGGAACAGAGGGACACAGCAACTATGACTGGTCTGAGCTCAGTCCTACGGGACTTTGCTCTCTGTCTGGCCCCGATCCAGTTCACCGATTTTAAAGCTGCAATATGTAACTTTTTGGATGACCTGGCCAAATTCATTCATGAGTTATAGATCTGTCATTCTCATCGAAAGGTCTAAGAAGCAGTTCTATGTGCGCTATTTCTATTCTTCCGTTAAGTTTATTTTTTGTGTCTTTTACTTTTGACCTTAAACAGTCTAAAATACAATATTTTGGGTTATGGAAAATATATTTCGCAGTGATTTAAATGGTACAATGATTCTCTACACTAGACTTGCTTGTTTTGTCACAAACTGAAATTAGGCAAACTATTAGAATTTTAGCAACCAGGAAATGGCGGAGGGATTTCTGCATATTGCACCTTTAATCTGGTATTGTGATACCATAATAGGGAAAGGGGGATACCTGGTCAGTTGTACAACTGAATGTCTTCCGCATTTAACCCAACTCCTCTGAACCAGAGAGGTGCGGGGGGGCTGCCATAATCAACATCCACGTCTTCGGCAACAGTGGGTTAATTAACAGTGGGTTAACTGCCTTGCTAAGGGGCAGAAGGACCGATTTTTACCATGTCAACTCTGGGATTCCATCCAGCAATACAGTGCTATACAGTGCTACATAACGAAGGCTGCAAATGTAACCACGGTTATGTGAGCTATTGGATCACTCCAGACCTCTTTGTCGACAGTGGTGGAAAACTGTTAAGTACAGATACCCCCAAAAAACGACTTAAGTACTTTACGCCACTGCCTCGAAAAAGGCACACGAGGTGGAAGTAGTGCGGCAGCAGCTTGTTAACGGGATCAGCTGGAGCACTCCCCAGTACACGGGACTAATCTGAAAATCCTTACTCGGAATGTATCCTGCCGTGCGGAAGGATACCATGTAGTGTTTCAATAGCTCACATAACCGTGGTTACATACGTAACCTTCGATTGTCCCATTTTTGTCTCCAATCTTACTTCCGTGTTTTAGTCAAGAAATTTTGGAAAACTCCTTCATTCTAGCTGGTTGTGAGCCCAGAAACGCACAACAGGGCCATCAACTGGATGGAGGTTTACTGTGCAAGGCAGCCTAAAGACCAGTAGTAAAGTAAAACGATAACTACATGTAGACAAACAGTGGAGTCGACTGTATATCATTACTCTATCTATACGAGATTAAATCAACATCATGAATAAGAATCATTAGGTTAAAACTAATGAAAAAAAACTAGTGAACAAATGCAAGATGTTTTCTGAAAACTACATTTGAAATCAACATATAAATCAGTATCAATAACCTGGGGTTTTACTACAAGGTACAGACCAGTGATAATGGATATAGATTCTAACTGAATAGAAGGACAGGAAATTGTAACACATGTGACTCCGGACAGCTGCTACAGCTTGGGACTGATGGGACAGCGTGCACTAAACCAGAGAATTCAGTTTAAGAGATATAGAGAATGTTGTTGAACTGGGTCTGGAAGAACAGTGTAGTTCACTAAAAACAGAGTTTACACTTATACAAAATGCACTTATCAGGAGTCGACTGTATATCATTACTTCCTGAAAGATTAAATCAATATCCTGAATGAGCAGAATTAGGACAATCTATGATAAATACTCTTGGACAGATGGAAGGAGATATTTTTTATGTATCAATAACACCAGTCTGACCATTCTCTCATCAAAACAAACAAATCAGGAATTTCAATTTTTAAAACATCAAGAGACTTTGAACAGGGGACTTGTGAGTTTCCTATAATACTTTCCTCCAACAGGCGGTAGGTAGCCTAGCGGTTAAGAGAGGCAAGACCGCAAGCGGGAGGTTCCAATCCCGTTGGACAAGAAGTGAGTGGTTGCTGGTATCAAAATCTAGATGCCATACCTGCTGTCCTGCCCTTGAGCAAGGCACTTAAACCCCCACAACAACTGCATCACAGGAGCCGTAGCATGGCAGCTCCAACCTCTGTATACACAGTCCAATAGGAAGAAGTACATTCAGAAAAATATTCAGACACCTAGACTTTTACACATTGTTACAGCCTTATTCTAAAATAAAATTGTGTTTTTCTCAACAATCTACACACAATACCCCATAATGAAAAAGCAAAAACTGATTTTTACAAACTAGCACTGAAATATCAGAAATATCACATCTACATAAGTATTTAGACCCTTTACTCAGTACTCTGTTGAAGCACCTTTGGCAGCAACTACAGCATTGAGTCTTCTTGGGTATGACCCTACAAGCTTGCCACACCTGTATTTGGGGAGTTTCTCCTATTCTTCTCTGCAGATCCTCTCAAGCTCTCTCAGGTTGGGTGGGTAGCATCGCCGCACAGCTATTTTCAGGTCTCTCCAGAGATGTTAGATCGGGTTCAAGTCTGGGCTCTGGCTGGGCCACTCAAGGACATTCAGAGACTTGTCTCGGAGCCACTTCTGCCCCAGTCTGAGGTCCTGAGTGCTCTGGAGCAGGTTTTCATCAAGGATCTCTCTGTATTTTCCTCTGTTCATCTTTCCCTTGATTCTGACTAGTCTCCCAGTCCCTGCCGCTGAAAAATATCCCCACAGCATGATGCTGCCTCCCCCATGCTTCACCGTAGGGATGGTCCCAGGTTTCCTCCAGACGTGCCGCTTGACATTCAGGCCAAAGAGTTCAATCTTGGTTTCATCAGACCAAAGAATCTGGTTTCTCATGGTCTGAGAGTCCTTTAGGTACCTTTTGACAATCCCCAAGCTGGCTGTCATGTGCCTTTTACTGAGGAGTGGCTTTCGTACTGCCACTCTACCATAATGACTTGATTGGTGGAGTGCTGCAGAGATGGTTGTCCATCTGGAAGGTTCTCCCATCTCCACATAGGAACTCTGGAGCTCTGTCACGCAGACCATTGGGTTCTTGGTCACCTCCCTGACCAAGGCCCTTCTCCCCCGATTTCTCAGTTTGGCCAGGCAGCCAGCTATAGGAAGAGTCTTGGTGGTTCCAAACTTCTTCCATTTAAGAATGATGGAGGCCACTGTGTTCTTGGGGACCTTCAATGCTGCAGATATGTTTTTGGTACCCTTCCTCAGATCTGTGCCGACACAATCCTGTCTTGGAGCTCTACGGACAATTCCTTCGACCTCATGGCTTGGTTTTTGCTGGCATGCACTGTCAACTGTGGGACCTTATATAGACAGGTGTGTGCCTTTCCAACTCATGTCCAATCAATTGAATTTATCACAGGTGGACTCCAATGAAAATGTAGAAACATCTCAAGGATGATCAATTGAAACAGGATGCACCTGAGCTCAATTTAGAGTCTCATAGCAAAGGGTCTGAATACTTACGTAAACAAGGTATCTCTTTAAAAAAAAAAAAACATGCAAAAATGTCTAAACCTGTTTTTGGCTTGTTATTATGGGGTATTGTGATGTCATAATGGGGTATTGTGTGTAGATTGACGAGGGGAAAAAATTTATTTAATCAATTTTAGAATAAAATGTCGAAAAAGTCAAGGGGTCTGAATACTTTCCCAATACACTGTAAGAAAACAATTTTTGGTCACATTATAACGTTTTTGCAATTCTTACAGCCTGGGTTACCTGGGTTACCTTCAGACGATTCCTCTGGAGCTTGTGTGCGTTGTAAAGCAGAACAACCGACACCTTCGCGTTCGTGAGAGTTTTCAATATTGCCAGTGGTGGGAAAAGTACCCAGTTGTCATACTTGAGTACTAGTAAAGATACCTTAATAGAAAGTTACTCAAGTAAAAAGTGAAAAGTCCCCAGTAAAATACTACTTGAGGAAAAGTCTAAAAGTACTTGGTTCTAAATATACTTACGTACATAAAGTAAAAGTATAAATCATTTCAAATTCCTTATATTAAGCAAAGCAGATGGCACCATTTTCTTGTTTTTAAAATGTACGGATAGTAAGGGGGTACACTCCAACATTATTCACAAACAATGCATTTGTATTTAGTGAGTCCGCCAGATCAGAGGCAGTAGGGATGACCACGTGTTCTCTTGATACGTGTGTGAATAATGTACCCTACCAAGTACATTATTTTCATTAGGAATGTAGTGAAGTAAAAGTAAAAGTTGTCAAAAATATAAATAGTAAAGTACAGATACCCCCCAAAAAACAACTTAAGTAATACTTTAAAGTATTTTTACCTAAGTACTTTACAGCACAAAATATTAGTGACATTTGTTTGTAACACCAATGGTTTGGTTGGAACAGTCGATTTTGTGACACCTCTTCGAAATGACGTAGTCCGCGACAGAGTTCAGAGGACTGCCGTAAAGCTTGTAGATGTCATCGAGCCAAACAAAGTCTCTCCTTTCGATATTGGTGACATTAGTTTGTAGCTCTCACGGTTTGGGTTTAACACACGATTCTGAGAATATTTTCTTGTCCAGATCTTCTCATGTGTAGAAAAAGTCCGCCTTCACAAGCCCCATGTTATGGAATAGCTGCAAACTTTATGTCGGCGGAAAGAGGGGATTGAGCTGCAGCCACTACAATAAATACACAGGGAGCTATTCTATATTCAAAACGACGTCGCCGTGTGACGCACAGGTGCGTCAATGAACTCTAGGGGGGTTTTAAGGGGCAATCTGTGAATGTTACATCGAATTTTGGACTTTGGACAGTCATACCCCACTAAAACACAAAACATATGAACCTAAAATGTCAACCAAACACTGTATAGCCACATAACATGGTTAAAACTATTATTTTGATCTCATGGGTGATCACTCCTGGCATCCAAAGATCTGTCTGAATATTTACATTTCTCCAACCCCATCCCTCAGTTGTTTACCAAAACAGTGGCAGGTTTCCCACTTTGTTCTTGTTTGAACTGCAGAGGGGCACACTACAAAGCAGGCTCAATGAGCCAGATAACTTTGATAAGCAACCAGAAATAACTAGAGATCTTCTGGTTCATTAAGAAACGTACACTTACGTACGTTGTTTGGTTGTTGAGTCAATGAGACCACGCCCATTTGGTGTTTATCTTTCTCCATAGAAAGTTGATTTAGTTAAGTAGCTAACTAAATCTCTAGCTAACTAAATCTCTAGCTAACTAAATCTCTAGCTAACTAAATATTGCATTGTAGTATACACCTCTGATTGTCCCTTTAATGAACAAAGTAGCAACATGCAAATTTGATATCTGTCTATGAATTTGAGTATTTACAATTCTCCAACCACATTCCTCAGATGTTTGGGTGTCTGCTTTGTTGTTGTCTGAACTGCAGATATCCCCTTTAATAGCCAACATATATATATACACATATATACACACACACACACACACACACACACACACACACATTATATCATTACTGTGACATTGGACTGAGCAGGATCAGGAGGACCAGTCAGAGTTGGTCCACAGGTGATCTTGGGTGTATCTCAATACTCTCTTAGTCCCCTCTCTGTATCCTCATTTACTTTCCTTCTTTCTTTGTCTTGCTTTCATTCTTTGTGGTTGTTTTTGACATGCCTCAGCAGATTAGTCTTTTGAATGAATCCTTTACCACAGACTGAGCAGCCATGTTGTTTCTCTCCCGTGTGAGTCAGTTTGTGCTTAGTTAGGTTCCTATTGACACTGAAGCTTTTCCCACAGTCACCACAGCTATATGGTTTCTCTCCTGTGTGAGTCCGTATATGTTCAATTAGTGTCTTCTTGAGATTGAAGCTTTTCCCGCAGTCACCACAGCTAAAAGGTTTCTCTCCTGTGTGAATCATTATGTGCCTGGATAGATGCCCTTTTTGTTTGAAGATCTTTCCACAAACTGGACAGGTGCAGGGTTTCCCACTGTGACAGAATCGGACATGGGCCTTCAGTTTACAGGTGGAGTTGTAGTGTTGTTTGCAGAAGTGGCATTCACTGGGTATCTTACTGAAGAGAGTAACATGCCTCCGCAGCTCAGCTTTCAGAGCAAACGTTTCACCACAGTCACGGCAGTGGTGAGTTTTTCTATATGTGGTGATGGGTTTGGAACAGTGTTTCCTCAATGGTTGGTTGGGATCCAATGGTGGGCTGCTGTCAAGTCCTACTGTGTCGCTGCTTATGGCTGAGCTGTGGCTGGAGGCATTGTTCTGATTATCTGGAGGGTCACAGGGAATGTAGAGACCCTTTAGGTGGGTCACAGTGCCAAAAGGTTCAGGATCCACTGGTTTAGAGTGACTCTCTCTGTTCTCCACAGTCTGGGTTTGGGGAAGAGTCAAGGACTGAAGTGGGTCCTCCTCATCACATTCACTTTTTACACAAGGAGGAGTGAATATGAACTCTATGATATCAGGCTCCACCCCTTGAAGCTGGTCTTCCTCCTGACTGGTCCTGACTTCCTCCTGTTTGTCTTTAATCTGTGTGGTCTCTGGGTCCTTTTGCCCCAGACTGGGGCTCCAGTCCAGCTCACAGTGCTGCTGCTCAGGGGGAACCTCCTCTTCAGAGACAGAGAGTGGCAGGGATTCTGGAGGGACGAAAAGGAGGAGCAGAGGTCACCACAATCCCCAAATCCAGAACAAATTCAAGAAAGCGTACAGTATTATAAAGAGCCATTGTTGCATGGAATCCGTAGTTCTGTCCTTGAGCTGTTCTTGTCTATTAATGTTCTGTATTATGTCATGTTTCATGTGGACCCCAGGAAGAGTAGCTGCTGCTTTTGCAACAGCTAATGGGAATTCTAATAATATACCAAATACCAAATTACCACAGTATGAGTCATAACAACCATAAAACCTAACGGTCAAACAGGGAAATGGGTCTAATCGTTTTTTCCACCATTTCCCATAGGGGATTTTACAATGACTTAATAAGGAGGCTTACCCTGGCGTGACGTTTTGATTACCGTGTAAATCTCTCTAGGACAAGGTGACTTTTATCAATATATTTGCCTATATTTACCCCCCCCCCCAAAATGAAATGATAATTAGCTCATAATGTGGCTATCATAAAGAACTACAAACGCCATGATAATCTGGACGGGACTGTTGAATCGAGGCAAAAGTAAGAATCTCTGGATTTACTATCTAATGTTATCTAAAATGTAGTAATGAATAAATTGGCTACATTTCTTTAAATTAACAATTCTGTGAACTGTCTTGTACGAGTTTTAAAAGGACAAAATACCTGTTAGCAAAGGTGTCAGCTAGAGATGACATGCAGGCGCTTGCAGGGATTTGTAGTTCAGCATGATGTCTACTTTGATGCTAATTAGAATTTTTCGAATCTGTCGAATCAGAGTAAATAGAGCCGAATATCAGTGAAGGTTCCTCAGAGGAAGGGGAGGAAAATCCTACTTAGTGAATTTCATTTTTTTTTTAAGTTATCCTACTTAGATAAAACTATACTAAATATATTGACATCACCAAATAATTGATTAAAACACACTGTTTTGCAATGAAGGTCTACAGTAGCCTCAGCAGAACTCTGTAAGGTACCACCATGGTGTAGCCGGAGGACAGCTAGTTTCCGTCCTCCTCTGGGTAAATTGACTTCAATACAAAACCTAGTAGGTTCATGGTTCTCACCCCCTTCTACAGACTAAAACAGTAATTATGACAACTTTGAGACGATGTCCTCCAACCTATCAGAGCTCTTGCAGCATGAACTGAAATGTTGTCCACACAATCATAGGATCAGATAATTAAACTGATACTGAAAGCATAAGCTACAGCTAGCTAGCACTGCAGTGCATAAAATGTGGTGAGTAGTTGTCTCAAAGAGAGAAAAACAATAGTTGAACACTTTTGAACATATTCATTTCTTAAAAAATGAAGAGAGAGAGCTAGCTATATTTCATATTTTTTCACTTCCACTTTCACTTACTTAGCGAATGTAGCTAGCTAGTTTAGCCTACTCAAACAGAAATGGATGCTATGTTAGCTAACTGGCTATGGGTATCCAACACTGGAACTCTTCAAAGCCAAAGTAAGCTTTTGGTTTAATGAATGTATCGTCACTGGGGCCCACCGGTGTAACTGCTAAACTGCTTGCTGACTCCACTGTCCTGCATGATTGTAGAGGAGGATGAGGGAGGAGGATGTCTTCCCTGTAACACACAGCGTTGAGATTGCCTGCAATGACAACAAGCTCAGTCCGATGATGCTCTGACACACCGCCCCAGACCATGACAGACCCTCCACCTCCAAATCGATCCCGCTCCAGAGTACAGGCCTCTGTGTAACGCTCATTCCCTCGGTGTAACGCTCATGAACGCAAATCCAACCATCACCCCTGGTCAGAAGAAAATGTGACTCGTCAGTGAAGAGCACTTGTTGACAGTTCTGTCTGGTCCAGCGACGGTGGGTTTGTGCCCATAGGCGACGTTGTTGCCGGTGATGTCTGGTGAGGACCTGCCATACAACAGGCCTACAAGCCCTCAGTACAGCCTCTCTCAGCCTATTGCGGACAGTCTGAGCACTGATGGAGAGATTGTGCGTTCCTGGTGTAACTCTGGCAGTTGTTGTTGCCATCCTGTACCTGTCCTGCAAGTGTGATGTTTGGATGTACCGATCCTGTGCAGGTGTTGTTACACGTGATCTGCCACTACGTGTCTTAAAGACCGTTCCACAGGTGCATGTTCATTAATTGTTTATGGTTCATTGAACAAGCATGGGAAACAGTGTTTAAACCCTTTACAATGAAGTTCTGTTAAGTTATTTCGATTTTAAAGAATTATCTTTGAAAGACAGGGTGCTGAAAAAGAGACGTCTCTTTTTTTTGCTGAGTTTATGGTGTATACTTTCATTCATAGGCTAGGCTAGGCAGTAGCAACCTCATGATGGGTACAGGGAAAATGTGAGTATGTAGTAGCCTAAACCCATTAATGTTACAATGAGCTGTGTGAATGGAATATGAATGATAGTCATCCAATATGCTGTAATAGAAATAAGGCCGTGGCCATAAAAAATTAAAAAAGATTGTCCTTGACCGCCACTGCCAAATATATTGCTAAAAGTCACCTTGTCTGAGAGATTTACATGGTTATCAAAACGACATGTCGGGGTAAGCCTACATGAAACGCAGTCCTTATTTTAAGTGTTCTAAAATCCCCTATGGGAAAAATGAATGGTGGAAAAACGATTGGAACCATTTCCCTGTTTGACCGCTAGGTTTTATGGGTATTATGAGACCTCCACTGTGGGGCTCTATACAGCCTTTAGACATCAGGGTTGTGGTCAATTAGAATTTTTAAGCCAGTAAATTCAAGACTAGGTTAACTATAATTCCAATTCAATAATTAAAAACAATAATTTATTTTCAATTATTTCCCAGTAATTGAAGATAAGTTATTTCTAAAGTTTATCCATTTTTTAACTATAAATTAAAATCACTTCCTGTTTTTATCCATGCACGGTCAGTTTAAAAACAACTTCTTAAACATGTATGAAGTGGTGATCAGTTAACAGTTTATTAATTCAGTATAACTATAGCTAACTATCAGTATTTACATACTAACCTATTCTACATAGTGGTATCTCCGGTGTCCTCCCCAGCAGTCTCCGTAACCGATCATTCTCCTCCTGGTACTCCACTACCGTTTTCTCTACTGCCCCGAAAATCTCCACAGCAGCCGCCGTTAAACGCTCATTTAAAAACAAACGCAACAACTGAAGTTTAGACATTTTCAATAAAATTTGAGTTGGGTAGCCAATTCAGTATGTTCTTTCTTTACTCAACACAAGGAACGGAAAAAATAAAACTCGTTTCCAATCCTCCTTCCGTGTTCTAGTCAAGGAATCTCAGGACATCCTTTGTTCTAGTTGGTGACGAACCCAGAAACACAACAGGGCCGCCAGCTGGATGGGAGTTTACTGGGCAAGGCAGCCTACAGACCAGTAGTCATGTAAAACGATCACTACATGTAGACAAACAGTGGTTATCAGAAGTATAGGATGATCTGGGAGAATCAATTATTCCTCAGGAGTCAACTGTTTATCCTTACTCCATACAAGATTAAATCAACATCATGAATGAGCAGCATTAGGTCAGAATTTACGAGAAATACTATTGGAAATATTCTTGGACAAATGCAAGAAGACCTTTTCTGGAATTGTTTTTCATTTAATGTATCAATTACATCAGCCTGACCTAAATCCAATGACCAGATATGACTGTTTCTAATGAAAGGACAAATTAAACAGACTTTGAACAGCAGACCTGTGAATTTCCTACAATACTATGTACTGTTTGTATGGATGCAGTCTATCACAGTGCCAGCCGTTTTGTCACCAAAGCCCCATATACTACCCAGCACTGCGACCTGTATGCTCTCGTTGGCTGGCCCTCGCTTCATATTCGTCACCAAACCCACTGGCTCCAGGTCATCTATAAGTCTTTGCTAGGTAAAGCCCCACCTTATCTCAGCTCACTGGTCACCATAGCAGCACCCACCCGTAGCATGCACTCCAGCAGGTATATCTCACTGGTCACCCCCAAAGCCAATTCCTCCTTTGGCCGCCTTTCCTTCCAGTTCTCTGCTGCCAATGACTGGAACGAACTGCAAAAATTACTGAAGCTGGAGACTCATATCTCCCTCACTAACTTTAAGCACCAGCTGTCAGAGCAGCTCACAGATCACTGCACCTGTACATTTGCAAAAGTTTAGAGAATGGCACAAATATTAATTTTCACAAAGTCTGCTGCCTCAGTTTGTATGATGGCAATTTGCATATACTCCAGAATGTCATGAAGAGTGATCCGATGAATTGCAATTAATTGCAAAGTCCCTCTTTGCCATGCAAATTAACTGATTACCCCCAAAACCTTTCCACTGCATTTCAGCCCTGCCACAAAAGGACCAGCTGACGTCATGTCAGTGATTCTCTCGTTAACACAGGTGTGAGTGTTGACGAGGACAAGGCTGGAGATCACTCTGTCATGCTGATTGAGTTCGAATAACAGACTGGAAGCTTCGAAAAGTGGGTGGTGCTTGGAATCATTGTTCTTCCTCTGTCAGTAATGGTTACCTGCAAGGAAACACATGCCGTCATCATTGCTTTGCACAAAAAGGGCTTCACAGGCAAGGATATTGCTACCAGTAAGATTGTACCTAAATCAACCATTTATCGGATCATCAAGAACTTCAAGGAGAGCGGTTCAATTGTTGTGAAGAAGGCTTCAGGGCGCCCAAGAAAGTCCAGCAAGCGCCAGGACCGTCTCCTAAAGTTGATTCAGCTGCGGGATCGGGGCACCACCAGTACAGAGCTTGCTCAGGAATGGCAGCAGGCAGGTGTGAGTGCATCTACACGCACAGTGAGGCGAAGACTTTTGGAGGATGGTCTGGTGTCAAGAAGGGCAGCAAAGAAGCCACTTCTCTCCAGGAAAAACATCAGGGACAGACTGATATTCTGCAAAAGGTACAGGGATTGGACTGCTGAGGACTGAGGTAAAGTTGGCTGGACTAAGTCATTTTCTCTGATGAATCCCCTTTCCGATTGTTTGGGGCATGCGGAAAAAAGCTTGTCTGGAGAAGACAAGGTGAGCGCTACCATCAGTCATGTGTCATGCCAACAGTAAAGCCATTCATGTGTGGGGTTGCTTCTCAGCCAAGGGAGTGGGCTCACTCACAATTTTGCCTAAGAACACAGCCATGAATAAAGAATGGTACCAACACATCCTCCGAAAGCAACTTCTCCCAACCATCCAGGAACAGTTTGGTGACGAACAATGCCTTTTCCAGCATGATGGAGCACCTTGCTATAAGGCAAAAGTGATAACTAAGTGGCTCGGGGAACAAAACATCAATATTTTGGGTCCATGGCCAGGAAACTCCCCCGACCTCAATCCCATTGAGAACTTGTGGTCAATCCTCAAGAGGTGGGTGGACAAACCAAACCCCCCATATTCTGACAAACTCCAAGCATTGATTAAACAAGAATGGGCTGCCATCAGTCAGGATGTGGCCCAGAAGTTAATTGACAGCATGCCAGGGCGGATTGCAGAGGTCTTGAAAAAGAAGGGTCAACACTGCAAATATTGACTCTTTGCATCAACTTCATGTAATTGTCAATAAAAGCCTTTGACAGTTATGAAATGCTTGTAGTTATGCTTCAGTATTCCATAGTAACATCTGACAAAAATATATTCATATTTGTGTCATTCTCAAAACTTTTGGCCACAACTGTACATAGCCCATCTGTAAATAGCCCATCCAACTACATCACCCCCATACTGTTATTTATTTTGCTCCTTTGCACCCCAGTATCTCTACTTGCACACTCATCTTCTGCACATCTATCACTCCACTGTTTAATTGCTATATTGTAATTATTTCGCCACTTATGGCCTATTTATTGCCTTACCTCCCTTATCCTATCTCATTTGCACACACTGTATATAGACATTTTCTATTGTATTATTGACTGCATGTTTGTTTATTCCATGTGTAACTCTGTGTTGTTGTTTGTGTCGCACTGCTTTGCTTTATCTTGGCCAGGTCGCAGTTGTGAATGAGAACTTGTTCTCACCTGGCCTACCTGGTTAAATAAAGGTGGAATAAAAAACATATAAAAAATAAACAGTTTGATCATTACTTCGTCATTCAAATCAAATGAAACTTTATTTACATACATTGTTTTACAACATTATGTCTATGGTACAGTATATCTATTTATCTGAGACCCATAGTATGAATGGTCTGGAGTTGCTTTCCTTTCCTAAGAGTGTTGTCCACATTCTGCCTTTAATTCCCATCTTCTGACTGAAGACCTTATTTCTATTGTCTGTTTTTCTCTCTTTGTGGATATTATCCATACTGTATGCTCAGGGTTGGGTAGGTTACTTTCTAAATGTAATCCATTACAGTTACTAGTTACCTGTCCAAAATTGTAATCAGTAGTGTAACTTTTGGATTACCCAAACTCAGTAACGTAATCTGATTACATTTAGTTACTTTTAGATTACTTTCCCCTTAAGAGGCATTAGAAGAATACAAAACTGTATGTTACCAATTGAATGACATCTATTGCAAGATCAATCAATGTTAAAAAGATTACATATCTGGCCATATATGGATGTTACATTTTACTTTATGGGTTGGTTATGTAGACTTCTTCTAACCCATCGCTTTCTACTACATATAATAATACGATTCAAATATATCTTTACATTAAAAACCAAAGTCTATCAGAATTCCAGTGATTCAAAAAAATATTATACCCCTTAATCTTCAAGAATAGGACTGTGAGTGTGAGTGGTTGCTGCTATCAAATCCTAGATGCCATACATGCTGTCCTGCCCTTAACCTCCCACAACAACTGCTTCACAGGAGTCATAGTATGGCAGCCTCCTGCTCCAACCTCTATATACAATGCATTCTGAAAGTATTCTGTTTTTTACTCATCAATCTACACACAATACCCCATAATGACATCACAATACCCCATAGAGACATCACAATACCCCATATTAAAAAAGCAAAAACAGGTTTAGAGATTTTATCAAATTGATTACAAATAAACAGAAATATCACATTTCCGTAAGTATTCAGACCCTTTACTCAGTACTTTGTTGAAGCACCTTTGGCAGCGATTACAGCCTTGAGTCATCTTGGGTATGATGCTACAAGCTTGGCACACCTGTATTTGGGAAGTTTCTCCCATTCTTCTCTGCAGATCCTCTCAAGTTCTGTCAGGTTGGATGGGGACCTATTCAAGTCCGGGCTCTGGCTGGGCCACTCAAGGACATTCAGCGACTTGTCCCGAAGCCACTCCTGCTGAGTGCTTAGGGTCGTTGTCCGGTTGGAAAGTGAACCTTCACTCCAGTCGGAGGTCCTGTGCGTTCTGGATTAGGTTTTCATCAAGGATCTCTGTATTTTGCTCCATTCAACTTACCCTTGATGCTTGATCCCAGTCGCTGAAAATCATCCCCACAGCATGATGCTGCCACCCCCATGCTTCACCGTAGGGATGGTGCCAGGTTTCCTCCAGACGTGACGCTTGACATTCAGGCCAAAGAGTTCAATCTTTTCATCACACTAGAGAATCTTGTTTCTCATGGTTTGAGAGTCCCTTAGGTGCCTTTTGGCAAACTCCAAGCGGGTCGTCATGTGCCTTTTACTGAGCAGTGGCTTCCGTCTGGCCACTCTACAGTAAAGGCCTGATTGGTGGAGTGCTGCAGAGATGGTTGTCCCATCTCCACAGAGGAACTCTGGAGCTCTGTCAGACTGACCATCGGGTTCTTGGTCACCTCCCTGACCAAGGCCCTTCTCCCCCGATTTCTCAGTTTGGCCAGGGGGCCAGCTCTAGGAAGAGTCTTGGTGGTTCCAAACTTATTCCATTTAAGAATGATGGAGGCCACTGTGTTCTTGGGGACCTTCAATGCTGCAGAAATGCTTTGGCACCCTTCCCCAGATCTGTGCCTCGACAAAATCCTGTCTCGGAGCTCAATTCCTTCGACCTCATGGCTTGGTTTTTGCTCTGACATGCACTGTCAACTGTGGGACCTTATATAGACAGGTGTGTGCTTTTCCAAATCATGTCCAATCAATTGAATTTACCACAAGTGGCCTCCAATCAAATTGTAGAAACATCTCAAGGATGATCAATGGAAACAGGATGCACCTGAACTCAATTTAGAGTCTCATAGCAAAGGAGCTGAATACTTATGTAACCAAGGTATCTATTTTTATTTTTAATGAATTTGCAAAAGTTGCTAAAGACCTGTTTTCGCTTCGTCATTATGGGATATTGTGTGTAGATTGATGGAAAATATATATTTAATCAATTTTAGAATAAGGCTGTAACATAACAAAATGTGGAAAAAGGGGTCTGAATACTTTCCGAATGCCCTGAATGTGGGAAGTCTGTATGTGTCTCTTTCAGAGGGGTGAGGTTAAAAGGGGAAGTCTGTAGTGTCTCTTTCAGAGGGGTGGGGATAAAAGGGGAAGTCTGTATGTGTCTCTTTCAGAGGGGTGGGGATAAAAGGGAAGTCTGTAGTGTCTCTTTCAGAGGGGTGGGGATAAAAGGGAAGTCTGTAGTGTCTCTTTCAGAGGGTGGGGATAAAAGGGAAGTCTGTAGTGTCTCTTTCAGAGGGTGGGGATAAAAGGGAAGTCTGTAGTGTCTCTCAGAGGGGTGGGGATAAAAGGGGAGGTCTGTAGTGTCTCTTTCAGAGGGGTGGGGATAAAAGGGGAAGTCTGTAGTGTCTCTTTCAGAGGGGTGGGGATAAAAGGGGAAGTCTGTAGTGTCTCTTTCAGAGGGGTGGGGATAAAAGGGGAAGTCTGTAGTGTCTCTTTCAGAGGGGTGAGGATAAAAGGGGAAGTCTGTAGTGTCTCTTTCGGAGGGGTGGGGATAAAAGGGGAAGTCTGTAGTGTCTCTTTCAGAGGGTGAGGATAAAGGGAAGTCTGTAGTGTCTCTTTCAGAGGGTGAGGATAAAGGGAAGTCTGTAGTGTTTGATCATTAGCATCATTAGTGTTTGACAAAATAAATCCAGGGCCGGCTCTCGCCTTTTGAGGCCCTAAGAGATTTGGTTGGGGTGCCCCCCACCGCTCGTTAAAACATTTGAGTACCCCCTCCTGATGGTGAAGAGAAATTTATGTTTTAAAATCCATTTCCTGCTATTCTACACATTTTGCCATGGGGTGGAGAGATTTATTTCTTGCAGTTTTAACAGCTAATTTCCTGCAATTCTACACATTTTGTAGTTTTTTATTTAAGCTTTATTTAACTAGGCAAGTCCGATAAGAACAAATTCTTATTTACAATGACGGCCTAGGAACAGTGGGTTAACTGCCTTGTTCAGGGGCAGAACAACTGATTTTTACCATGTCAGCTCGGGGATTCGATCTAGCAACCTTTCGGTTACTGGCCCAATGCTCTAACCATTAGGCTACCTGCCGCCCATATACTGGCCTGCCACAATGACTTATTCCATGTTAATATGGCCCCTGGGCACATTCCCTGCCCGCTCGGTATTCAGCCATGATTACTACTAAGTTTAGATAGTCCAGCCAGCTAACTTCCAATCTACAAATTGTTAGCTGACATCGTGTCAGTGACAAACAAACTGCTGATGCACAACCAAATGTCTAAATTGCACCTGATGTATTCTACTATTCTCACTTTTAATAGTAAGTTGAGACCCAGACTGAGCTCCTAAGATATTGTCAAACCACATCAAGAGGCAGTCAATGAACTGGGATTAGCTGGAGATGGACTTGCCCTCCAGGCAAGCAACCAGAGCCATGTGGTCTGCATATTTGATGAGGGATATATCTCTGTTGCTTCCTAAGAGATTTGTCCACATCCTGCTTTTTATTCACTTACCTGACAGACAATCTCTTTGTCCTAATGCTCTTTCCTCTTTCAGTTTCTGTCTTGTTTTCTTCCTTTGTGGACTTTATCCACATGCCTCAGCAGATGAGACTTCTGAGTGAATCCTTTACCACAAACGGAGCAGCCATGAGGTTTCTCTCCTGTGTGAGTCAGTATATGCCTCCTTAGGTCCGCCTTCTGAATGAAGCTTTTCCCACAATCACCACACCTGTATGGTTTCTCTCCTGTGTGAGTCTGAATATGTTCAGTTAGGTGCCCCTTCTCATTGAAGCTTTCCCCACAGTCACCACATCGAAATGAATTATCTCTTGTGTGAGTTTGTATATGCGTGGTTAAGTTCCCCCTCTGATTGAAGCTTTTCCCACAGTCTCCACAGCAAAATGAATTATCTCTGGTGTGAGTCCGTATATGCATGTTTAGGTTACCCCTTTGATTGAAGCTTTTCCCACAGTCACCACAGCTAAATGGTTTCTCTCCTGTGTGAGACAATATATGTATCTTAAGGGACCCCTTATGCCTGAAGCTTTTCCCACAGTCACCACAGATAAATGGTTTCTCTCCTGTGTGAGTCCGTATATGCATGGTTAAGACCTCCTTGCGATTGAAGCTTTTCCCACAGTCACCACAGCTAAATGGTTTCTCTCCTGTGTGAGTCAGTTTATGCATGGTTAGGTGCCGCTTGAGCCCAAAGCTTTTCCCGCAGTCACCACAGCTAAAAGGTTTCTCTCCTATGTGAGTCAGTTTATGAATGCTTAGGTTCCCCTTCTGACTGAAGCTTTTCCCACAGTCACCACAGCTAAAAGGTTTCTCACCTGTGTGAGTCAGTTGATGCACAGTAAGGTGTCCCTTCTTATTGAAGCTTTTCCCACAGTCACCACAGCTAAATGGTTTCTCTCCTGTGTGAGTCCGTATATGATCCGTTAGTGTCTTCTTGAGACTGAAGCTTTTCCCACAGTCACCACAGCTAAATGGTTTCTCTCCTGTGTGAGTCAGTATATGTTCGGTTAGGTTCCCCTTCTGAGTGAAGCTTTTCCCACAGTCACCACAGCTGAATGGTTTCTCTCCTGTGTGAATCCTTATGTGCTTGGAAAGATAACCTTTGTATTTGAAGGTCTTTCCACAAACAGGGCAGGTGCAGTGTTTCCCACTGTGACAGCGTCGGACATGGGCCTTCAGTTTACAGGTGGAGTTGTAGCGTTTTTTGCAGAATCTACATTCACTGGGTCTCTTCTTGGGGAGAGTCACATGTCTCTGCAGGTCAGCTTTCAGAGGAAACGTTTCACCACAGTCACGGCAGTGGTGAGTTATTCTAGATGTGGTGCTGGGGGGTTTGGAACAGTGTTTCTCCAATAGTGAGTTGAGATCCAATGGTTGGCTGCTGTCAAATTCTACTGGGTTGCTGCTTACGGCTGAGCTGTGGCTGCAGGCATTGCTGTCATTATCTGGAAGGTGAAGACCACTTAAGTGGGTCACATTGACATAAGGTTTGAGATCCACTGGTTTAGAGTCACTCTCTCTGTTCTCCACAGTCTGGGTTTGGGGAAGAGTCAAAGACAAAAGTGGGTCCTCCAGATCACATTCACTTTTTACACAAGGATGAGTGAAATTAAACTCTATGATATCAGGCTCCAGACCTTGAAGCTGCTCTTCCTCCTGACTGGTCCTGACTTCCTCCTGTTCCTCTTTAATCTGTGTGGCCTCTGGGTCCTTCTGCCCCAGACTGGGGCTCCACTCCTGCTCACAGTGCTGCTGCTCAGGGGGAACCTCCTCTTCAGAGACAGAGAGCTGCAGGGAGTCTGGAGGGAAGGAGAGGAGGAGCAGACATTATTTATCACAGAATTTGAAATCTCTCATGAATTAAAGATCTCTATGACTTTCAATGTGCTTCCTTAGCATGGATCTCTATGATCTATACAGCCTGAGTGCAGATAGCTAGCTAGGGTATTTGCTTTCCTTCACACAAGCCATATAGGTGGTGGGTTAACATGCCTACTACTGAACACACTGTGGCCAATGTGTACAAAAGTTCCACTCTGTCTAACCCTTAACAATCCATGCACAACTGAAAAATAGTGTCTGTTGTAGAGGATGGAAGGACCATGATTGGAATAAGAACTTTAGGTTAAGCTTAGCAACCACTACAGCATGTCTGACCAGAACAGGGATGAAGCAGATGTCCAGGTTATGGAGGGTTTAATGGGAAGAGATGTCCAGGTTAAGCGGGGTTAAATGGAAGGAGATGTCCAGGTTAAGGAGGGTTTAATGGGAAGAGATGTCCAGGTTAAGGAGGGTTTAATGGGAAGATATGTCCAGGTTAAGGGGGATTTAATATAAATATGTGTCCAGGTTAAGGAGGGTTTAATGGGAAGATATGTCCAGGTTAAGGAGGGTTTAATGGGAAGATATGTCCAGGTTAAGGGGGATTTAATAGAAATATGTGTCCAGGTTAAGGAGGGTTTAATGGAAAGAGATGTCCAGGTTATAGAGGGTTTAATGGGAAGAGATGTCACGGTTAAGAGGGATTTAATAGAAATATATGTCCAGGTTAAGAGGGGTTTCATGGGATGAGATGTCCAGGTTAAGGAGGGTTTAATGGGAAGAGATGTCCAGGTTAAGGAGGGTTTAATGGGAAGAGATGTCCAGGTTAAGAGGGATTTAATTGAAATATATGTCCAGGATAAGGAGGGTTTAATGGGAAGAGATGTCCAGGTTAAGGAGGGTTTAATGGGGTGAGATGTCCAGGTTAAGGAGGGTTTAATGGGAAGATATGTCCAGGTTAAGGGGGATTTAATAGAAATATATGTCCAGGTTAAGGAGGGTTTAATGGGAAGAAATGTCCAGGTTAAGGAGGGTTTAATGGGGTGAGATGTCCAGGTTAAGGAGGGTTTAATGGGAAGAAATGTCCAGGTTAAGGAGGGATTAATGGGAAGAGATGTCCAGGTTAAGAGGGATTTAATAGAAATATATGTCCAGGATAAGGGGGTTTAATGGAAAGAAAGCTACCGGTTAAAGGGGTGTTTAATTGAAGGAAACGGCTAACATCGCTAACCAGCTTGCCAACTGCCCATTCATTCTTAATGCAAATGCTAACGCTAACGGGAGTGTGTGAGCTAGCTAACGCGTTAGATCCACTATAAGCGGCACGTTGCTATGCAACATCGCGTTCTACCAGCGACACAGCGCGTGTTGTTTTGAGAACGGAGCAGAGGGGGAACCTCTCTATTTTATGTTCCTCTACTGTACCATAATCATGTTTATTTTATGGTAAAGAGATGTTGTATGTTTCTGGACGATGCACCATGCTGCCTTGTTGACAACATGACCAAGCAGCACAGATTACTGTTCCATTTGAGAAGGGATCTCCTCCCTTCCCGCTTTCAACCGTGGGGTACCGGTCAAAGACCGTGTGGGTCTTTGACCGGTACCCCACGGCTCAGCATAATCCCATTGATTTCAAAGGAAGCATTCCCTCAATGGCTGATATCTACACGGCAACGCTGGATGCCCGATGGCTGATATCTACACAGAAACGCTGGATGCCCGATGGCTGATATCTACACAGAAACGCTGGATGCCCGATGGCTGATGTCTACACAGAAACGCTGGATGCCCGATGGCTGATGTCTACACAGAAACGCTGGATGCCCGATGGCTGATATCTACACAGAAACGCTGGATGCCCGATGGCTGATGTCTACACAGAAACGCTGGATGCCCGATGGCTGATGTCTACACAGAAACGCTGGATGCCCGATGGCTGATGTCTACACATAAACGCTGGATGCCCGATGGCTGATGTCTAGACGGCAACGCCGGATGCCCGATGGCTGTAGTGTAGCAGGGCCACAACGAGCTCAACACAATATACAGTGAGGGAAAAAAGTATTTAATCCCCTGCTGATTTTGTACGTTTGCCCATTGACAAAGAAATGATCAGTCTATAATTTTAATGGTAGGTTTATTTGAACAGTGAGAGACAAAATAACAACAACAAAAAATCCAGAAAAACGCATGAAAAATGTTATAAATTGATTTGCATTTTAATGAGGGAAATAAGTATTTGACCCCCTCTCAATCAGAAATATTTCTGGCTCCCAGGTGTCTTTTATACAGGTAACGAGCTGAGATTAGGAGCACACTCTTAAAGGGAGTGCTCCTAATCTCAGTTTGTTACCTGTATAAAAGACACCTGTCCACAGAAGCAATCAATCAATCAGATTCCAAACTCTCCACCATGGCCAAGACCAAAGAGCTCTCCAAGGATGTCAGGGACAAGATTGTAGACCTACACAAGGCTGGAATGGGCTACAAGACCATTGCCAAGCAGCTTGGTGAGAAGGTGACAACAGTTGGTGCGATTATTCGCAAATGGAAGAAACACAAAAGAACTGTCAATCTCCCTCGGCCTGGGGCTCCATGCAAGAGCTCACCTCGTGGAGTTGCAATGATCATGAGAACGGTGAGGAATCAGCCCAGAACTACATAGGAGGATCTTGTCAATGATCTCAAGGCAGCTGGGACCATAGTCACCAAGAAAACAATTGGTAACAGACTACGCCGTGAAGGACGGAAATCCTGCAGCGCCCGCAAGGTCCCCCTGCTCAAGAAAGCACATATACATGCCCATCTGAAGTTTGCCAATGAACATCTGAATGATTCAGAGGACAACTGGGTGAAAGTGTTGTGGTCAGATGAGACCAAAATGGAGCTCTTTGGCATCAACTCAACTCGCCGTGTTTGGAGGAGGAGGAATGCTGCCTATGACCCCAAGAACACCATCTCCACCGTCAAACATGGAGGTGGAAACATTATGCTTTGGGAGTGTTTTTCTGCTAAGGGGACAGGACAACTTCACCGCATCAAAGGGACGATGGACTGGGCCATGTACCGTCAAATCTTGGGTGAGAACCTCCTTCCCTCAGCCAGGGCATTGAAAATGGGTCGTGGATGGGTATTCCAGCATGACAATAACCCAAAACACACGGCCAAGGCAACAAAGGAGTGGCTCAATAAGAAGCACATTAAGGTCCTGGAGTGGCCTAGCCAGTCTCCAGACCTTAATTCCATAGAAAATCTGTGGAGGGAGCTGAAGGTTCGAGTTGCCAAACGTCAGCCTCGAAACCTTAATGACTTGGAGAAGATCTGCAAAGAGGAGTGGGACAAAATCCCTCCTGAGATGTGTGCAAACCTGGTGGCCATCTACAAGAAACGTCTGACCTCTGTGATTGCCAACAAGGGTTTTGCCAACAAGTACTAAGTCATGTTTTGCAGAGGGGTCAAATACTTATTTCCCTCATTAAAATGCAAATCAATTTATAAAATTTTTCACGTGTTTTTCTGGATCTTTTTGTTGTTATTCTGTCTCTCACTGTTGCAATAAACCTACCATTAAAATTATAGACTGATCATTTCTTTGTCAGTGGGCAAACGTACAAAATCAGCATGGGATCAAATACTTTTTTCCCTCACTGTAATTATTTACAACAGATTCTACTTGGCTCCAAACCCACAAGACAAAGATCTCTTGGAACTGAAGTTCAGCTGCACGCTAAAAAAAACAGAACAGAAAGTGTATGTGACATCAGAAGGACAAGTAGCAGGAGAGGGAAAATGTAGTGGCCGTCAGGAAAGAAACAGAAACGGGAAGACACATTTCAGTTGAATGTATTTAGTCGTGCAACAGACTAGGTATCCCCCCCCCTTTTCCCAGAAAGCACATTTCTGATATCTGCTCTGCTCAAAGACAGTGCAGTATGCTCAAAGATATTTCTAACTAACTAACCCTAAGATCGTTTACAGTGCAGTATGCTCAAAGATATTTCTAACTAACTAACCCTAAGATCGTTTACAGTGAAGTGGGAGATAGTGATGTTACGCTTGATGCCGGAGCTAACGTCCTCGATCACACCAACAGCTTCATTTGCGTTTTGGTACACCAGAAGTACATTCATCTCCAATGGAACTCTGTGTTTGTCTTGCAGCATTGCATTGCAGAGGCAGTTGCAGTGCGTTCTGTGTGGTGAATACGTTGTATTTATCGAACATATCCATCAAATAGTATGCATAGACGGCTTGACAGAAATGGTAGCAGAAGGTGAATGTTGAACTTTTGTTGCACACATATCCAGATGATGCTGCTTACCATTTTGCGCTATGTAGGTGTGATTGAGGCATAAGCAGTGTACTTCGAAGCAGTGTGCTCATGCTTGTATCACTTTATCAGAAGCACGTGATCAATGACGTCTGAAGCTTCGTTTCGTCGAACAACCACCTGATTGGTTTGGTAGAAGAAAAAAAGGCTACGCCGGCAGGGATGTCCTTGTCCCATCGCGCACTAGCGACTCCTGTGGCGGGCCGGGCGCATTGCACGCTGACACGGTCGCCAGGTATACGGCGTTTCCTCCAACACATTGGTGCGGCTGGCTTCCGGGTTAAGCGGGCATTGTGTCAAAAAGCAGGTGACTTGGCTGTGTTTTGTTTCGGAGGACGCACGGCTCTCGACCTTCGCCTCTCCCAAGTCCGTACGGGAGTTGCAACGATGGGACAAAACTGTAACTACCAATTGGATACCACGAAATTGGTGAGAAAAAGGGGTAACAAAAAAATCATAATAATAATTTGGCTGCTCTAAAAACAATTCACCAGCAGGTACCACTACTGTACACTGTTGATCAAAGCCTCAAATAATTTACCTATTTTCGGTACAATTGGCTGGAAAACCTTAAGGAAGCTTTGTTTCCCCACCCTAGTGGGTGCAAATGAAGCATAGGGTCAGAACAAGCAAGGAGGGGGGCAGAGCCAAGCACGAGCTAGCGAGAGCCTATTGGCGCGTTGTAGAATGTATTTGCATATTTCCGTTAGGGAACACTTCCTCTGTGAAGTCAATCAATCAAATGTATTTTTTAAAGCCCTTTTTACATCAGCAGATGTCACAAAGTGCTGTACAGAAACCCAGCCTAAAACCCCAAACAGCAAGCAGATGTAGTTGCACGGTGGCTTGGAAAAACTCCCCAGAAAGGCAGGAATCTAGGAGGAAACCTAGAGAGGAACCAGGCTCTGAGGGGTGGCCAGTCCTCTTCTGGCTGTGTCGGGTGGAGATTATAAGAATATGTGGCCATTTAAGGCCAGATTGTTCTTCAAGATGTTCAAACGTTCATAGATGACCACCAGGGTTAAATAATAATCAGTGGTTGTAGAGGGTGCAACAGGTCAGTACCTCAGGAGTAAATGTCTGTTGGCTTTTCATAGCCGAGGATTCATAGGTTGAGACAGCAGGTGCGGTAGAGAGAGTGAGAGAGTCGAAAACAGCCCGTCTGGGACAAGGTAGAACATCCGGTGAACAGGTCAGGGTTCCCTAGCCGACGGCAGAACAGTTGAAACTGGAGCAGCAGCACGACTAGGTGGACTGGGACACCCAGGAGTCATCAGGCCAGGTAATCCTGAGGCATGATCCTAGGGCTCAGGTCCTCCGGGAGGTCGAGGGAGAGAGAATTAGAGGGAGCATACTTAAATTCACACAGGATACCAGATAAGACAGGAGAATTGCACCAGATATAACAGACTGACCCTAGCCCCCTAGGCACATAGACTATTTTAGCATAGATACTGGAGAATGAGACAGGGGTGAGTCGGGGGACACTGTGGCCCCGTCCGACGATACCCCCAGACAGGCCCAACGACTAGTCTGGGTTTCTCTTTCTGTCTGTGATATGCTCACAGAGTTTCTAAACCCAGAGGCGCAACATCGCAAGACTTCTGGGAACGCTTGCGAAACAGACCAAGCAGGGGTTTGAGAAGTCAATGAGAGAAGTGAACAATTCTTCCTTAGATGTTAATTTTCTTGAAATCTGAAGGCACAACCTAGATTCGAGCCGATGTCTTAAATAGTTGAACATGTTATTACTCAGACCTCGTGAAAGTGACAAACTGACAGTTTCATTTTCGTCAAAAAACAACTTTATATCGAAAGAGTGCCTTTGATTTGACGGGCCTGCACATGCGCAGTTTGGCACGAGATGACCGTTAGAAACACGTCATTGGGTCTACGCATGAGCTTAGCTAGCCAACATCATCTACAAGTGTGATCGTGGATTTCTATTGGAGAAGCAGTTTCTGTCATACTGTACTGTCTTTGGTATGCTCTTGCTGGGGTCCTATACTGAACATCCCGGGAATATTGACTGCTGATAGGCTAAGATAATACTGACTAGTGTGACCTTGGCCAATAAGAACTAAAGGAAATTGGTGGTCCTCTTATGGGAGACTAACATGATGACCACATCGCCCACGTTGTGTGTGCGAGCTTTCCAAAATAAAAGTACACATACATGTTATTCAATCATTTCATCCAAACTTCTCTCGCGCATCTGCGTAGCCAGGCGCTACAATATAACTTGGTTCTATTTTTACGCTTCACGCACTCCAAGTCCCTCCTCTCCCATCTCCTCATTGGTTTTTTAGGAGCATTTACCCACGTCGGAGATTGAAAGATGAACTGAGGTACACACTCCAGTCCAGTTGGTAACACACCTTAGAGTTGGTTGCCAACCGTCATAAGTCCACAGACGAAGAAGCCTGAAGGAGGAGAGATTACTAGAAACTAACTAGCTTTCCCCTTTTATCTGTGGATTCATTGTCGGAGTAGAGAACACACAATTCTGTGTGACTCAAAATGGGTCAAAATTCTACAAAGATCCAGAAAAAAAAAGGACCTTGTGCATTTCAGGTAAAATAATATCCCAGGACAAATTAGCTGTCCATGAATGTTTCATGTGTTTCGACCTGTCCCCAAATGAATACAGTTGGTTCAGAGTTCATTTTGATATTTCAACCTGCGTGTCCTGATCGCGTCTGGTGTAGATGGACAAAATTGACATGCGCGCGATGGTGCACACGGACGTGTAAACTGCTTGACTAGAACTAACCAGAAGGAATAACTAGAATATTTTTTACAACAACTATTTTGAAAACCTTAGAAACTTTACTTTCATATCACCGTAGCACAGGAGGCTGGTGAAGGGAAGGACGGCTCATAATAATGTCCGGAACGGAGCAAATGGAATGGCGTCAAACACATGGAAACCGTGATTTATTTGATATTCCACTAATTCCGCTTCAGTCATTACCACGAGCCCATCCTCCCCAATTAAGGTGCCACCAACCTCCTGTGCACCGCAAAATAATTTTACAAATATAAAAAGATACACTCACCGTGTACTGTTTTAACACATTACCACAGAGGTGTTTTGAGTTGCACGTCACCCTGAATTACAACACTTCCTGCGCTAATGGCAACTCGGGAGGGAACACAAAAAAGAAACTCTGGAAATCTGTTTTAAAACAGCTAACAGTAAGCGCATATTTTGTTTTTGTAAAGTTATTTTGGATGATAATTAAGTTGAAGGTGTTCAAGGTTTACAAAACCGTATCACAATCAAGGATCAACTGTTTCTAGATAAAACGTTTAACACAATCAAAATGGATGTTGAATAACTAATGTAGCACTGGAGTCAGAAGTGCAAAATAAAGACCAACTTTCTGGGAAAGTTAAAATAGAATTTTACTCAACATTTGTGGCAGGCAGGGGACATATAGGTTTTTGTAATTGAAAAAATGTGAAGCTGCTGTCTAAGTCCCCCCTTAACCTGGACATCTCCTTCCATTAAACCCCCCTTAACCTGGACATCTCCTTCCATTAAACCCCCCTTAACCTGGACATCTCCTTCCATTAAACCCCCCTTAACCTGGACATCTCCTTCCATTAAACCCTCCTTAACCTGGACATCTCCTTCCATTAAACCCTCCTTAACCTGGACATCTCTTTCCATTAAACCCCCCTTAACCTGGACATCTCATTCCATTAAACCCCCCTTAACCTGGACATCTCTTTCCATTAAACCCCCCTTAACGTGGACATCTCTTTCCATTAAACCCCCCTTAACCTGGACATCTCTTTCCATTAAACCCCCCTTAACCTGGACATCTCTTTCCATTAAACCCCCCTTAACCTGGACATCTCTTTCCATTAAACCCCCCTTAACCTGGACATCTCCTTCCATTAAACCCCCCTTAACCTGGACATCTCTTTCCATTAAACCCCCCTTAACCTGGACATCTTTCCATTAAACCCCCCTTAACCTGGACATCTCCTTCCATTAAACCCCCCTTAACCTGGACATATCTTTCCATTAAACCCCCCTTAACCTGGACATCTCTTTCCATTAAACCCCCCTTAACCTGGAAATCTCTTTCCATTAAACCCTAGGTTGTCCAAGCAAGGGAAAGCATTGACACATCAGGGCTATTATCATCCATTCAAAGTAAAAGTAAAGATAATACAAATAAAATGCTTACATTTTTTAAATGGTGATCACAAAGCCTGAACAGTTTATTAGTTTTACTAGAGCTATAGCTAACTATCAGTAGATCTACATACAAACCTATTCTACATAGTTGTATCTCCGGTGTGATCCGCAGCAGTCTCCGTAGAAGATCATTCTCCTCCTGATACTCTGCTACTGTTTTCTCAACCGCACCAAAAATCTCCACAGCAGTAGAAGCCGTTAAACATTCATTTAACAACACACGAAACGACTGTAGTTTAGACATTTTCAGTGGACTGAGTGTTGGGTATTCAGCTCGTATGGCTTCTTGACATGGGTCCTTCTGATCACATTCACTTTTCACACAGCAAGGAGTGAATATGGAGTCTTTGGTATCAACGAGCCCTTGAAGCTGCTCTTCCTCCTGACTGGTCCTGACTTCCTCCTGTTCCTCTTTAATCTGTGTGGGCTCTGGGTCCTCCTGCCCCAAACTGGGGCTCCACTCCTGCTCACGGTGCTGCTGCTCAGGGGGAACCTCCTCTTCAGAGACAGAGAGCTGCAGGGAGTCTGGAGGGATGGAGAGGAGGACCAGAGGTTACCTATACAGCCTTTAGACATGCCTGAGTGCACAATGACATTTCAAAATGCTTTTGTTGACACAGACAATTTTTTAAATATCTTTCCTATACAGGAAAACAGATATACAAACATTGACATTCAATGTAGTGTTGAATGGAATCACAAATGTAGAGGAACAAAACATCACATATTCAGAAAAAAGGTGGTCCATATTATGAACAGTCAGCGCATCGTCATAAAGCCACATCGACTCGGTACTGGTACCCCGTGTATATAGCCATACTGGTACCCCGTGTATATAGCCATACTGGTACCCCGAGTATATAGCCATACTGGTACCCCGAGTATATAGCCATACTGGTACCCCGAGTATATAGCCATACTGGTACCCCGTGTATATAGCCATACTGGTACCCCGAGTATATAGCCATACTGGTACCCCGAGTATATAGCCATACTGGTACCCCGAGTATATAGCCATACTGGTACCCCGTGTATATAGCCATACTGGTACCCCGAGTATATAGCCATACTGGTAGCCCGTGTATATAGCCATACTGGTACCCCGTGTATATAGCCATACTGGTACCCTGATTATATAGCCATACTGGTAGCCCGTGTATATAGCCATACTGGTACCCCGTGTATATAGCCATACTGGTACCCTGAGTATATAGCCATACTGGTAGCCCGTGTATATAGCCATACTGGTAGCCCGTGTATATAGCCATACTGGTACCCCGAGTATATAGCCATACTGGTACACCGAGTATATAGCCATACTGGTACCCCGAGTATATAGCCATACTGGTACCCAGTATATAGCCATACTGGTACCCCGAGTATATAGCCATACTGGTACCCCGAGTATATAGCCATACTGGTACCCCGTGTATATAGCCATACTGGTACCCCGAGTATATAGCCATACTGGTACCCTGTGTATATAGCCATACTGGTACCCCGAGTATATAGCCATACTGGTACCCCGAGTATATAGCCATACTGGTAGCCTGTGTATATAGCCATACTGGTACCCCGTGTATATAGCCATACTGGTACCCCGAGTATATAGCCATACTGGTACCCCGAGTATATAGCCATACTGGTACCCCGAGTATATAGCCATACTGGTACCCCGTGTATATAGCCATACTGGTACCCCGAGTATATAGCCATACTGGTACCCCGTGTATATAGCCATACTGGTACCCCGTGTATATAGCCATACTGGTACCCCGTGTATATAGCCATACTGGTACCCCGAGTATATAGCCAAGTTACAGTATCGTTACTCATTGTCAGGGTTCTCCCCAGGTGATCCATATAACGTCAACACAGTCATTTTTTGCAGGGATCAATTTTAGGGCCTCTCTTGCTTTCTGCTGGTGATTCAGACATACTGGTATCAGGGAAGGATACAGTTTACATAGAGGACACCCTGAGTAAGGAATTGCACTTTTGTTACAGACTGACAGGTTGACTGACAAAAAGAAATTCACTACATTTGGGAAAAACGTAATCGATTTTGTTTGGAACAAAACGTAGATTGCTTAAGGCTGACAAGATAAAGGGAAACTGTGCAGGCAAGGAGATTGAATCTATAACAAGTGTAACTTATCTTGGTGTGTCCCTAGATCAATCCCTTTCTGGAGAACTGATTGCTGCTAAAATTATTTCTCAAAACGACGAACAAATTGACATTTGTATATCATAACACTAGATATTTGTATATCATAACACTAGATATTTGTATATCATAACACTAGATATTTTTACATCAAAGTTAATAAACTGCTTGTCTCAACCTTGATTCAGTGTCATTTTGATTATGCCTGCTCTGCTTGGTATAGTGGGCTATCAAAACAGCTGAACAAGAGAATGCAGGTCATGCAAAATAATGTTATTAGGTATATGCTGAATGTCCCCCTTAGGACCCACATAATGTTATTAGGTATATGCTGAATGTCCCCCTTAGGACCCACATAATGTTATCAGGTATATGCTGAATGTCCCCCTTAGGACCCACATAATGTTAATAGGTATATGCTGAATGTCCCCCTTAGGACCCACATAATGTTATTAGGTATATGCTGAATGTCCCCCTTAGGACCCACATAACGTTATTAGGTATATGCTGAATGTCCCCCTTAGGCCCATACATAGGTACTGGAGCTCCGGGAGGTGGGCTTGTTGCCTTGGAGTCCAGAGTGGACCAACTTAAACTTAATCATATGTTTGACATCTTAAATGGTCGTGCCCCAGGTTACATGAAAAACCACATTGATATGGTCTATAACCAACACAGTCACAATACCAGAGCTAGTGTTGTGTCTTGTAAAATCCCAAGCGTAAACAGCCTCCCCCTGGAGATCAAGCAGAGAAAAAGTAGAAATATCTTTAAAAAGTAGGCAAAGGTTTTCATTTGGACAACTTTGTCTAAGAGTAAACACTCCACTGCCCCCTACTGCTGGTCAGGTGTATTTATTTTAATCAAATCAAATCACTTATTGGTCACATACAAGTGTTTAGCAGATGTTATTGCGCAATGCCTTTATAACACATAAAAACGAATTACTGCAAAGTTGCCTTGGAGCTAGATGCACGGCTGCCCTATCTATCGGCGCAATTTTCTATATATGTATGATAGGTTTGTGCAATTAATAGATTGTTTTAATGTGAAATGAATATGGTTGATTTTTAAGGTTTAGGGAAAAATGCGGTAAATAGTTCCACTTTTTAGGATGTCAATATAAATGAATGTATTTATGGTTGTTTGTAATTTTGTCTTGCCTTTTAATCATTGTGTGTGTTATTGTTTTTACCATCGAGGAACAGTTCGGAAACAAGCGTTTTAATTAATACTTGTAAGTGATATCCTATGGGTCCACATTGTACATGTCTGTTACCCAAAATAAATTAAATTCAATGCAATGTAGTTAAATACAAATAAATATAGAGTGGAGTACAGCACAGAGTAACAACAGATCATCAACCCAGTTGTGAAGGGGTATTGTACCATTTATCCAGTATCGGCTGACATATTTTGTAAAACATTGGACTTCTATTGGATGGATTGTATCGAATATTTTCCATATGCATTACATTCCCTAAATCCCGTAATCACATTTCAAAATGTAAGTAGTTTCCTATTTCCAAAATTGCAATATGAGCCGTTTGTCTAACAAGAGTACAGAGCGAGACAGCCTTCCATTCCTGGTTATTCCCATCAATTGAATCAATCAGACCGATCTGTGGGTCTGGGCCTGACTATATCTATATCTTTAGATAAGTAATCAAATATGCAGACAACTATTTCATCATACATAACAATTGTTTCAATGATTTATTACATCTTCTAGGCTACACATTCGCAGCTAAAAGCTTAATTGATGTATAACAATTATTAGCTACAGTAGCTAGCTAGCCATCCAGGTAGGTAGGTAGGTAACTAATCAAAAGTAAAACATTTAAATACAATGTTTTAAAAATGGTTAAACTTGTGATTTTGTCTAACCAGTTTATTAATTCAGTGGAACTATAGCTAACTATCAGTAGATCTACATACTAACCTATTCTACATAGTGGTATCTCCGGTGTCCTCCTCAGCAGTCTCCGTAACCGATCATTCTCCTCCTGGTACTCCACTACCGTTTTCTCTACTGCCCCGAAAATCTCCACAACAGCCGCCGATAAACGATCATTTAAAAACACACGAAACAACTGTAGTTTAGACATATTTTAGACAGCAGTTGGGTAGATAATTTAGGTCAGTCAGTAAGTCTTTGTTTACTCCACAAAAATAGTGTTTGATATCAAAACAGTCACCTCCAATCCTGAATCTAGCCACAATAAGGATGAACCACAATAGTGGAATTTCCGGTTCGCATTCAAAATAAAAGTCCCCCATTGAAACTGATCCAAACGGATACAAATAGTGAAATAATGCCAAATTTGCACTAGATAATTGTCAACATGTTTAGAATGTTGTTTATATAACTTAAAAATGAATACAATAATTATAATATGACAAACAGTAAATAAAAATGCAACATGTAAAGTGTTGGTCCCATGTTTCTTGAGCTGAAACAAAAAATCCCATGTAGTGTACCTTTAAAAAAGGTAGGGGCGTGGATCAGAATCCAGTCAGTATCTGGTGTGACCACCATTTACCTCATGCAGAGTGACACGTCTACTTTGCATAGAGTTGATCAGGCTGTTGATTGTGGCCTGTGGAATGTGGTCCCATTCCTCTTCCATGGCAGAGCGAAAGTTGCTGGATATTGGTGGGAACTGTAACACGCTGTCGTACACATTGATCCAGAGCATCCCAAACATGCTCACTGGGTGACATGTCTGGTGAGTATACAGGCCATGGAAGAACTGGGACATTTTCAGTTTCCAGTAATTGGTTACAGATCATTGTGACATGGGGTCGTGCATAATCATGCTGAAACATGAGGTGATGGCGGTGGATTAATGGCATCACAATGGGCCTCAGGATATCGTCACGGGACCCCTGTGCATTCAAATTGCCATTGCTAAAATGCAATTGTGTTTGTTGTCCGTAGCTTATGCCTACCCATACCATAACCACACCACCACCATGGCACACTCGGTTCACAACGTTGACATCAACAAACCGCTTGCCCACACAACACCATACACATGGTTTGCGGTTGAGGCCGGTTGGACGTACTGCCAAATTCTCTAAAACGACGTTGGAGACTGCTTATGGTAAAGATATTAACATTCAGTTATCTGGCAACAGTTCTGGTGGACATTCCTGCAGTCAGCATGCCAATTGCACGCTCCCTCAAAACTTGAGACATCTGTGGCATTGTGTCACAAAAATGCACATTTTAGAGTGTCCTTTTATTGTTCTCCGCACAAGGTTCACCTGTGTAATAATCATGTTGTTTAGTCAGCTTCTTGATATGCCACACCTGTTATTTTGGTGATTTCTGACAACTGTAACCGCTTGGGACTGATGTGACAGCGTGCACTAAACCAGAGAATGCAGTTATCAAGAGAAATTATAAAGAATGTTGTTGAATTGGGACTAGAGTTCACTTAAAACAGAGTTTGTAGTTATACAAAGTGTACTTATCAGGAGTCAACTGTATATCATTACTCAAAAAATTCTAACAATATCATGAATGAGCAACGTTGAGACAAAACGGATGAGAAATACTCTTGGAGAAATGGAAGGAGATTTTCAGGAAAGTATATATATTTTTAATGTATCAATAACCACTACCTCGTGGCAAAACATTTCAGTGCTTTCATCACGATATGTGATAACAAATGTAATTGTACTTCTTAAACAGAGGGAGTTACTACAGAGGAAAGGTTCAGAAAGACCTTTAGTCAGAGGCCGGGACTATAAATCAATTGTGTGAAGAGGCCGCCTGAGGCCGGGACTATAAATCAATTGTGTTAAAGGAGTCAAAGTTTTGACGAGACAAACTCTTGGCTGGTGTAAATTAGGAAATTTGGAACATGCTAAAGTATAATTATAAAGGGAATAGCTAAATTGGGGGAAAGGAGCAATCTAACTAGCTATGGACTTTACTGCATCCTCATAATCCCAGTGTGACAATGACTCAGAGTAAGCCCCTCGTGCTTCCTGGCAGCCAATGGTGTAGCGTCTACCTGGGTTCTCTGTCAAATTGGAGTCTAGGTACAGTGTCAGATATATGTTTCTAATTTTGTCAGAAAGTTGTTTTCAATGCAAGTTAAGGCTTGCAGTTAGCTAGCCAGCTGGAGTTCGATGGCTGGCTTGCTGGTTAACATTGAACCTAACTTATTCGGTTAACTTAGCTATGACAATCGGTTTGTATTGCTAGAAACATTACTCTATGGATTGGGATTATAGTTCATTTGTTAGCTAGCTAACATTAACGTTACATGTCTAAACAAAAGACCCCAAGTTATAGTTTGCCGTTAGCTAGCTAACATTAATTTACATGTATGAATATGTGTGTAACGTTAGTGATGTTTTCTCAGAATGCCATTTCGCATTGCTAGTTATAGCCTAATGTTAGCTAGCTAACATTGAACCTATTTCGTTAACTTTAGGTAGTTATGACAAATCGGTTTGTATTGCTAGTTATAGCTTGCTGTTAGCTAGCTAGCTAACATTACGTGTATGAACTGTGTGTAGTGATGGTCTCAGAATGCCATTTCGCATCTATTGTATAATAATGCTAAAATATTTGTATCTGTAATTTGTCTTTCAGCATCAGTAGAACATGCCTGACTCTCCTCCACCAGTCATACAAGGACAATGGTCTAATGCCTCCCATTAAAAAAGAGAGCTGGCCCAAACAAGCAAAGGCAGCATCGCAGTCATCAACTACATGCCCCATTTCTTCACCAACTACTGAGTTGGGGAAACACATGTGGATCTGAACTGTGATAACTGCAGTAGCCAAAACAATAACAAGTTTGTGCTCTGGTATTGTACCTGGTGGACCATGCACCAGCTCCACCACAGTCTGAACCTTCACTCACTATCACAGGCCACACCAAGTTTGCCCCCGACTGGAGCTTCGGCCTCATCAAGCAGCGCTTCAGAAAGACCAGAGTGAACACTTTGTCTGAGATTGCTGGTGTTGTGAAGGACAGCACTGTGACAGGGGTCAACATCCCACAGCTGGTTGGACTGGAGGATGGTACGGTGCTGGTGGAAAGCTATGACTGGCAACAACACCTGACTCCGTACTTCAGGCCGCTGCCACAGATCAAGCAGTACCAGCACTTCAGGTGAAAATAAATTTCAAAGCATTGTATGAGGTTATTCTTCCAATCTAAACTTGGGAGGTGAATTGATGTTGTGCAGGGTTGTAATGTCTTCTGATTTTGTTGTTGTTGTTATTTCTTGTTTTACAGCTTCATTGCTCTGGAGCCTGGTGTTGTTGTCGCCAAGGAGCACTTGGACTGTCAGGACCAGGTTTCAGCTGCTGTGCATCGCTGACATCCTTCCTCCCATAGATGGTCTGCCTGTACAAGCACCACCTGGACTGGACACAGCTAGACAAATGTATGTTTTTGAGAAGATCAGGGAGTTTTGCGACGAAGAGGCTATGGACATCACATGCCCTGCACCAAAGTCAAGGGCAGGACAGAAACAGGCTCTCCCGAATATAAACTCAGCAAAAAACTCCTCTCACTGTCAACTGCGTTTATTTTAAGCAAACTTAACATGTGTAAATATTTGTATGAACATAACAAGATTCAACAACTGAGACATAAACTGAACAAGTTCCACAGACATGTGACTAACAGAAATTGAATAATGTGTCCCTGAACAAAGGGGGGGGGTCAAAATCAAAAGTAACGGTCAATATCTGGTGTGGCCACCAGCTGCATTAAGTACTGCAGTGCATCTCCTCCTCATGGACTGCACCAGATTCGCCAGTTCTTTCTGCTCTTCCACCAAGGCACCTGCAAGTTCCCGGACATTTCTGGGGGGAATGGCCCTAGCCCTCACCCTCCAATCCAACTGGTTCCAGACGTGTTCAATGGGATTGAGATCCGGGCTCTTTGCTGGCCATGGCAGAACACTGACATTCCTGTCTTGCAGGAAATCACGCACAGAACGAGCAGTATGGCTGGTGGCATTGTCATGCTGGAGGTTCATGTCAGGATGAGCCTGCAGAAAGGGTACCACATGAGGGAGGAGGATGTCTTCCCTGTAACGCACAGCGTTGAGATTGCCTGCAATGACAACAAGCTCAGTCCGATGATGCTGTGACTCACCACCCCGGACCATGACGGACCCTCCACCTCCAAATCGATCCCGCTCCAGAGTACAGGCCTCGGTGTAACGCTAATTTCTTTGACGATAAACGCAAATCCGACCATCACCCCTGGTGAGACAAAACCGTGACTCGTCAGTGAAAAGCACTTTTTGCCAGTCTTGTCTGGCCCAGCGACGGTGTGTTTGTTCCCATAGGCGACGTTGTTGCCGGTGATGTTTGGTGAGGACCTGCCTTACAACAGGCCTACAAGCCCTTAGTCCAGTCTCTCTCAGCCTATTGCGGACAGTCTGAGCACTGATGGAGGGATTGTTCGTTCATGGTTTAACTCGGGAAGTTGTTGTTGCCATCCTGTACCTGTCCCGCAGGTGTGATGTTCAGATCTACCGATCCTGTGCAGGTGTTGTTACACGTGGTCTGCCACTGCGAAGACGATCAGCTGTCCGTCCTGTCTCCCTGTAGCGCTGTCTTAGGGGTCTCACAGTACGGACATTGCAATTTATTTCCCTGGCCACATCTGCGGTCCTCACATCTTTTGGTGTTTTTCAGAGTCAGGAGAAAGGCCTCTTTAGTGTCCTAAGTTTTCATAACTGTGACCTTATTTGCCTACCGTCTGTAAGCTGTTAGTGTCGTATCGACCGTTCCACAGGTGCATGTTCATTAATTGTTTATGGTTCATTGAACAAGCATGGGAACAGTGTTTAAACCTTTTACAATGAAGATCTGGGAAGTTATTTGGAATTTTACGAATTATCTTTGAAAGACAGGTCCTGAAAAAGGTACGTTTCTTTATATGCTGAGTTTATATGGCTACTAAACGTTACAACCAGCCATCTAAAGCTAGGTTTACCAGCAGGCATTAGCACAGGGCCTCCCGAGTGATCTAAGGCACCTCCCATGCGATCTAAGGCACCACTACAGACCCGAGTTCGATCCCGGGCTGTGTCCCGGCCGCGACCGGGAGACCCATGAGGCGGCATACAATTTGCCCAGCGTCGTCCGGATTACCGCGACTGGGAGACCCATGAGGCAGCACACAATTGGCCCAGCGTCGTCTGGGTTAAGGGAGGGTTTGGCCGGCCGGATGTCCCTGTCCAATCGCGCTCTAGCGACTCCTTGTAGTGGGCTGGGCGCATGCACGCTGACTCGTGTCGCCAGTTGTACGGTGATTCCTCCGACACATTGGTGCGGCTGGCTACCGGGTCAAGCGAACAGTGTGTCAAGAATCAGTGCGGCTTGGCAGGGTTTTGTTTCGGAGGACACATGGCTCTCAACCTTCGCCTCTCCCGAGTCTGTACGGGAGTTTCAGCAATGGGACAAGACTGTAACTACCAATTGGCCATCACGAAATTGGGGCTAAAAAGTCCCAAAAAATAAATAAAAACTTAGGACATGACTGGAGTTGGCTAGCTAGTTAGCCTGGCGCATGCTATCTTGTTATGCGTCATGCCTCGCGTTTGTAACTTGTTTGCAAACATGTAACAACTGTACGTATTAGAACTAGCTAGCTATGTTACATAGTTGTCGAAGGTTGACATTGGTTATGATTATGACCGTGGATGAATTTCAATCTCACACAATTATAAGCATGATGCAATAGAGGATTCCAAACAGATGTAAATAACAATTATAGGATATCCAGCTAGCTAGCTAAGTTTACTAGCTAACATTGAGGAGAAACAATAATGCAACAATTGACTGTTGTAAATCTCTAACTAAAAAGATAGTTTTACTATAAAATATTTGGCTTACCAGGCCTGATAGACATGGATGTAGCTTGATACCGTCTGTCTACATACCTACAGTAGGTACATTTGTAAGGTCTGGTCACTGCAAAAGTTGACGATTATGCTATATTTCTTTCTAGATATTGTTCTAAATGTAATCTCTGTGACTGTACACATGTATGCATGTTCAACTGTTCTACCATAATGCTGATGTTATGCTGGCACAGTCGTTCAAACTGAACAAAAGAGTATATTTTATATTTTTTTGTCTTGGTGCCTGCGCTTCTTCCTGGAGTGGATTCTAGATGGAGAGAAACAGAATTCCTTTGTGTGTCATTGTAGCAGAACTGTATCCAGTGAACTGTATCTCTCTTGATGGATAGGACATTATGCTGGATTTCAAGCAGACGATTACTCAAGAGGAGCTGAATGGCAGTGTGATCATAACACTCCTCCCACAGCTGTGTAAGTATTCCAGGACCTTTACTACACTGATCATAATGTGTTTTCTTACCGTGTTTCTTTGTGAATGGGGAAGGGGGTGTGTGTGAATTATTAGACAGGTTCCGTATCATTGATCATCAACACCCCCACAGTGGGTATGCACAGATGTAGGATCTTAATTTGATCATTTTCTCACAGCAGGTAAATAATCCTGCAGCAACAGAAAAGGTGAATTATTGTGTGGATTATAATTAATAGTAATTTTTGTAGGGGTTGATACATTTTTCGTTAGGGCAAATCAAGTCTGAAATGTTAATTAAAGTGGACATTACAAACTTAAAGAAGCCAAATACACTACAAGTTTGCATTTCCTGTTGTCGCGGGTGTTTTGCAAATACTATTTAATGAAGCTGCAAGTTGAGGACTTGTGAGATGTCTGTTTCTCAAACTAGACACTCTAATGCACTTGTCCTCTTGCTCAGTTGTGCACCGGGGCCTCCCACTCCTCTTTCTATTCTGGTTAGAGCCAGTTTGTGTTGTTCTGTGAAGGGAGTAGTACACAACATTGTATGAGATCTTCAGTTTCTTGGCAGTTTCTTGCATGGAATTGCCTTCATTTCTCAGAACAAGAATAGACTGACGAGTTTCAGAAAAAAGTTCTTTGTTTCTGGCCATTTTGAGCCTGTAATCGAACCCACAAATGCTCCAGATACTCAACGAGTCTAAAGGAGGCCAGTTTTATTGCTTCTTTAATCAGAACAACAGTTTGCAGCTGTGCTAACATAATTGCAAAAGGGTTTTCTATTGATTAATTAGCCTTTTAAAATTATAAATTTGGATTAGCTAACACAACATGACATTAGAACACAGGAGTGATGGTTGCTGATAATGGGTCCCTGTACGCCTATGTAGATATTCAATTAAAAATCTGCCGTTTCCAGCTAAAATAGTCATTTACAACAGGATCTGCCCTTTTTTTCAATTTTTGCCTAAAATGACATACCAAAATCTAACTGCCTGTAGCTCAGGCCCTGTACCATTTGAAAGGAAACACTTTGAAGTTTGTGGAAATGTGAAAGGACTGTAGGAGAATATAACACAATAGATCTGGTAAAAGATAATACAAAGAAAAAAACAACCATTCTTTTTCTTTCTGGGGATGATTAGGTGGCCCTGATGGTATGAGGGCCAGATTGGGAATTTAGCCAGGACACCGGCATTAACACCCCTACTCTTACGATAAGTGCCATGGCATCTTTTAGCGACCACAGAGAGTCAGGATACCCGTTTAACGTCCCGTCCGAAAGAGGGCACCTTACACAGGGAAATGTCCCCAATCCCTGCCCTAATATATACAGTATATACAGGGCATTAGGAAAGTATTCAAGCCCCTTGACTTTTTCCCACATTTTGTTAAGCTATAGCCTTATTCTAAAATGTATTCAATTGTTTTTCCCCCCTCATCAATCTACACACAATACCCCAAAATGACAAAGCAAAACACTTTTATATACATTTTTGCAAATGTATAAAAAAACTATAATAGTGGAAATATTACATTTACATAATTATTCAGACCCTTTTCTCAGTACTTTGTTGAAGCACCTTTGGCAGCGATTACAGCCTTGAGTCTTCTTGGGTATGACGCTACAAGCTTGGCACACCTGCTCAGCATTTAACACCATAGTACCCTCCAAACTCGTTATTAAGCTTGAGACCCTAGGTCTCGACCCAGCCCTGTGCAACTGGGTCCTGGACTTCCTGACGGGCCGGCCCCAGGTGGTGAGGGTAGGAAACAACATCTCCACCCGCTGATCCTCAACACTGGGGCCCCACAAGTGTGCGTTCTCAGCCCTCTCCTGTACTCCCTGTCTACCCATGACTGCGTGGCTAAGCACGCCTCCAACTCAATCATCAAATTTGCTGACGACACTACAGTGGTAGACTTGATTACCAACAACGACGAGACGGCCTACAGGGAGGAGGTGAGGGCCCTTGGAGTGTGGTGTGGAAAATAACCTCTCACTCAACGTCAACACAACTAAGGAGATGATCGTGGACTTCAGGAAACAGCAGAGGGAGCACCCCCCTATCCACATCGACGGGACAGTAGTGGAGAAGGTGGAAAGCTTCAAGTTCCTCGGCGTACACATCACGGACAAACTGAAATGGTCCACCCACACAGACTGCATGGTGAAGAAGGCGCAACAGCGCCTCTTCAACCTCAGGAGGATGAAGAAATTCGGCTTGTCACCAAAAACACTCACAAACTTCTACAGATGCACAATCGAGAGCATCCTGTCAGGCTGTATCACCGCCTGGTACGGCAACTGCTCTGCCCACAACCGTAAGGCTCTCCAGAGGGTAGTGAGGACTGCACAACGCATCACCGGGGGTACACTACCTGCCCTCCAGGACACCTACACCACCCAATGTCACAGGAAGGCCAAAAAGATCATCAAGGACAACAACCACCCGAGCCACTGCCTGTTCACCCCGCTATCATCCAGAAGGCGAGGTCAGTACAGGTGCATCAAAGCTGGGACCGAGAGACTGAAAAACAGCTTCAATCTCAAGGCCATCAGACTGTTAAACAGCCACCACTAACATTGAGTGGCTGCTGCCAACATACTGACTTAAATCTCTAGCCACTTTAAATATTAGAAAATTGGATGTAACAAATGTATCACTAGCCACTTTAAACAATTTTGTATATAATGTTTACATATCCGACATTACTCAGATCAAATGTGTACACTGTACTCTATACCGTTTACTGAATCTTGCCTATGCCGTTCGGCCATCGACTCAAATCTCTAGCCACTTTATTAATTAAAAAGTGGATGTAATAAATGTACCACTAGCCACTAAACAATGCCATTTATATAATGTTTACATATTCTACATTACTCATCTCACATGTATATACTGTACTCTATACCATCTACTGCATCTTGCCTATGCTGGTCAGCCATTGCTCATCCATATATTTATATGTACATACTCATATTCATTCCTTTACACTTGTGTGTATAAGGTAGTTGTTGTGAAATTGTTAGGTTACTTGTTAGATACTACTGCATGGTCGGAACTAGAAGCACAAGCATTTCGCTACACTCGCATTAACATCTGCTAACCATGTGTATGTGACAAATAAAATGTGATTTGATTTGATAGGTGTGTGCCTTTCCAAATAATGTCCAATCAATTGAATTTACCTCAGGTTGACTACAATCAAGTTGTAGAACGTTGTAGTAGTCTCAAAGCAAAGGGTCTGAATACCTATGTAAATAAGGTATTTTTATTATATTTATTTAGTATATTGTTGTATGTTTTATTGCTTTGTCATTATGGGGTATTGTGATGTCATTATGGGGTATTGTGTGTAGATTGATGAGGAACATTTTGTATTTAATCCATTCTAGAATTAGGCTGTAACGTAACAAAATCTGGAAAGGGAAGGGGTCTGAATACTTTCCAGAATGCACTGTGTATACTGTATATACAGTATGTCAATCTCCAATAAGCTACTCAGGAAGAAGAAGAAAATGCCCATATTAATATATGTAGCCTTAGAAATAGGGTTTTTGAAATCAATTGCTAACATCAGATAACATTCATATATTTGGCATTCTCTGAGACTCACTAAGGATAATTCCTTTGATGATAAAGCAGTAGCAATACAGGGATATAACATCTACAGAAAATGCAGTAATGTTCATGGTGGTTGTGTTGCTGTGTTGTTCAGTGCCATATTCCTGTTCATCTTAGAGGATCTCATGTCTAACGCTGTTGAAGTGTTGTTCAGTGCCATATTCCTGTTCATCTTAGAGGATCTCATGTCTAACGCTGTTGAAGTGTTGTGGTTGCAGGTTCACCTGCCTCATCTAAAGCCTCTTCCTTTGGGATGCTGCTATAGGCCACCAAGTGCTAACATCCATTATCTGGATAATATGTGTGCAATGCTTGATAATGTGTGTGGATGTTAACAGAGAGGTCTATTTTCTGGGTAACCTGAATATAGACTTGTTTTGTTTTTTATCAATCTGTACGCTCGAGATAGCTGCTCACTGTAACCAGAGCCTGTAATCTGGTTCAGGTTATTAATCAACCTACCAGGGTTTTACAAACTGTACAGGAACTATATCATCCATTAGTACTGATCACATGTCTTACTAATGCTACAAAACTCTGCTCTAAAGCTGTACCCATTGGATGTACTGACCATAATAAAGTGCCCATATTTAGAAAAGCCAAAGTTCCAAAGGCTGGGCCTAATATTGTGTATAAGAGATCACACAAAACGTTCTGTACTGATTACTATGTTGAAAATAAAAGTATATATTTGTTGGTCTGATGTGTGTACTGAGGAGCATCCAGACGCTGCACTTTATGCATTCAGGAAATTGCATGGGGTTAGAGCCACATGATTGGTCAGTGGGGTGTGGGGTTAGACCCACATGATTGGTCAGTGGGGGAGTGGGGTTAGAGCCCCATGATTGGTCAGTGGGGGAGTGGGGTTAGAGCCACATGATTGGGCAGTGGGGGAGTGGGGTTAGAGCCACATGATTGGTCAGTGGGGGAGTGGGGTTAGAGCCATATGAGCAAATAGAATTAAAAGGTTTCCATCTTCCTGTCTGAGGGTGGTTTTACCTTCCAGACTTGGAATTATATCAACTCCCTACCGAAGGCTTTTGCTTGCGACTTATAGTCATATATAAATAGTTACATCTTCTGGACATCAGAGCAACCTTGAGGGAATCTTATTTGAGTCAGAAAATGATGTTCATTTGATAGGTAAGATATACAACACCTCACAGAGAGCACATCCAACTGACTATCTCTTTGAAAGAAATATATGAACTATTGGAACCAAAACTTAAAAAGAACTGATGTTGTCACAAGAAGGAGGGAAAGCTGGAGCATAGTTAACGAAATCACAGTTAACTAAAATGTACGCTTGATCCAGTATAAAGTAATACTGGAATTTATTATACAAAGAGACAAAATTCACAAATTTTACAGCACAGCTCTAATAATGACTTAATAGTCCATGCTTTCTGGGAATACTATAAAGAGTTAGAAAGTTGGCTATCAGAAGTATTACAATTTAAATGTACGTTTTAATCTGTCTGTCTGCATATTTCAAGACATGGCATATGGGGGCATAGGGGGAGACCCAATAGGCTGGAAGATTCTCTGCTCATCACTCATCTTGAAAAAACCTATACTAAAAACGTAGAAATTGATCTGCCATCAATCAAATTATTTATTATCAAAATGTTGAAATATCATGGGCAACCGAGAAAAACGAATTGGTACAATTTAAGGCTGTGGCAAAAAATTATACAGGCACTAGGGATGGAGGTGTGGTCAGGGCAGACACTAGGGATGGAGGTGTGGTCAGGGCAGGCACTAGGGATGGAGGTGTTGTCAGGGCAGGCACTAGGGATGGAGGTGTGGTCAGGGCAGGCACTAGGGATGGAGGTGTGGTCAGGGCAGACACTAGGGATGGAGGTGTGGTCAGGACAGACACTAGGGATGGAGGTGTGGTCAGGGAAGACACTAGGGATGGAGGTGTGGTCAGGGCAGGCACTAGGGATGGAGGTGTTGTCAGGGCAGGCACTAGGGATGGAGGTGTGGTCAGGGCAGGCACTAGGGATGGAGGTGTTGTCAGGGCAGGCACTAGGGATGGAGGTGTGGTCAGTGCAGGCACTAGGGATGGAGGTGTGGTCAGTGCAGGCACTAGGGATGGAGGTGTGGTCAGGGCAGACACTAGGGATGGAGGTGTGGTCAGGGCAGGCACTAGGGATGGAGGTGTGGTCAGGGCAGGCACTAGGGATGGAGGTGTGGTCAGGGCAGGCACTAGGGATGGAGGTGTGGTCAGGGAAGGCACTAGGGATGGAGGTGTGGTCAGGGCAGACACTAGGGATGGGTTCAGGTCAGAGGAGATGTAGTCATTGCTTGTGTGCGTCTGTAAGTGATTGTTTGTATCTGGAGTAAAACTTTATTTTGTATTTTTTTAAGTTGGTCAGGTAAGTGAATAAAAAGCAGGATGTGGACAAATCTCTTAGGAAGCAACAGAGATATATCCCTCATAAAATATGCAGACCACATGGCTCTGGTTGCTTGCCCGGAGGGCAAGTCCATCTCCAGCTACTCCCAGTTCATTGACTGCCTCTTGGTTAGACGTGGTTAGACAATAGCTTCCTTGACCTTAATGTCACCAAGACTAAACTGTGCCTTAGAGGAAAGAAAGCTGGGGAAAACGGAAGCCCTTCTCTCGAGCATGTCGCCATGGAAGGACAGGACATGGAGCAAGTCACACGCTTTCTTTCCTCAAAGGCACTTGGGGCCAATTTTAGACCACAAACTTCCAGTAAAAAAAACACTGACCTCATCTACAAATAGGCAAGGCAGCTTATTTCCCTACTTAAAGAAACAATGTTTTTTAATGCAAGCAAACACACTGTTCATGGTGTACAAATCCCTTATCGAGTGTTCTTAATTACAACATCCCCTTCTGGTATGGGAACCTCTCAGTGAGGAACAGGAGTTAACTGGCACAAGTTGTCCCAGGCCAGCAAAACTGTCCGCAGCAAACAGCCACAACTCCAAGAACTGTACACACAAACATCACAAGGAAAACCGCAAGCATCCTTACAAATGCTGCTGTCAGGTCGGAGACGACAGGTGGAGCTCACAATGAAGAATGGCCTAAAAAATATTGGATCCCCTCTGCAGTGACAATCCTTATTAAGACTGATGAATGGACATGTAAAGGTTTAATTTGTTTCATTCTGAAATTTAATTCTGACATGTAAATATTTAATTTGTTTTATTCTGACACTTCATTCTGACATGTAAATATTTAATTAGTTTCATTCTGACATGTAAATGTTTAATTTGTTTCATTCTGACGTGAATATTTAATTTGTTTCATTCTGACATGTCAATGTTTAATTTGTTTCATTCTGACATTAAATTCTGACATGTAAATATTTAATGTGTTTCATTCTGACATTTCAGTCAGACATGTAAATGTTTAATGCGTTTCATTCTGACATTTCAGTCAGACATGTAAATGTTTAATGTGTTTCATTCTGACATTTCATTCTGACATGTAAATATTTAATGTGTTTCATTCTGACATGTCAGTCTGACATGTAAATGTTTAATGTGCTTCATTCTGACATTTCAGTCTGACATGTAAATGTTTAATGTGTTTCATTCTGACATTTCATTCTGACATTTCAGTCTGACATGTAAATGGTTAATGTGTTTCATTCTGACATATCAGTCTGACATGTAAATGTTAAATGTGTTTCATTCTGACATTTCATTCTGACATGTAAATGTTAAATGTGTTTCATTCTGACATGTCAGTCTAACATGTAAATGTTTAATGTGTTTCAATCTGACATTTCAGTCTGACATGTAAATGGTTAATGTGTTTCATTCTGACATTTCAGTCTGACATATACATGTTTAATGTGTTTCATTCTGACATTTCAGTCTGACATGTAAATGGTTAATGTGTTTCATTCTGACATTTCAGTCTGACATGTACATGTTTAATGTTTTTCATTCTGACATTTCAGTCTGACATTTCAGTCTGACATGTAAATGTTTAATGTGTTACATTCTGACATTTCAGTCTGACATGTAAATGTTTAATGTGTTTCATTCTGACATTTCAGTCTGACATGTAAATGTTTAATGTGTTTCATTCGGACATTTCATTCTTACATTTCAGTCTGACATGTAAATGTTTAATGTGTATGTTTTAACGACACTTTTGTCATTCTGTTTAAAAGTAATAGACAATAAAGTTGGTATTTTCTCATTATCTTAAAGCCAGGATCTTTCATGCTTTGAGTTACAGAAAATCTAATTTAACACTAAGTAATTGTACAAAAGAAGTCAGACTTCGACTTTTATCTCAACCCCCCTGAAAGAGACACATACAGAGAGGTTGGAGCAGGGGGCTGCCATACTACAGTGCCTGTGGAGAAATTGTTGTGGGTGGTTATGTGCCTTGCTCAAGGGCACAACGGCAGGTATGGCATCTAGGATTTGATACCAGAAACCACTTCCTGTCTGTCTCCCAGGGTGATGAGAGAATGGTCTTGCTGAAGTTACCACTTACTTCCTGTCTCCCAGGGTGATGAGAGAATGGTCTTGCTGATGTTACCACTTACTTCCTGTCTCCCAGGGTGATGAGAGAATGTCTTGCTGATGTTACCACTTACTTCCTGTCTCCCAGGGTGATGAGAGAATGTCTTGCTGATGTTACCACTTACTTCCTGTCTCCCAGGGTGATGCGAGAATGGTCTTGCTGATGTTACCACTTACTTCCTGTCTCCGAGGGTGATGAGAGAATGGTCTTGCTGATGTTACCACTTACTTCCTGTCTCCCAGGGTGATGAGAGAATGGTCCTGCTGATGTTACCACTTACTTCCTGTCTCCCAGGGTGATGAGAGAATGGTCTTGCTGATGTTACCACTTACTTCCTGTCTCCCAGGGTGATGAGAGAATGGTCTTTCTGATGTTACCACTTACTTCCTGTCTCCAAGGGTGATGAGAGAATGGTCTTGCTGATGTTACCACTTACTTCCTGTCTCCCAGGGTGATGAGAGAATGGTCTTGCTGATGTTACCACTTACTTCCTGTCTCCCAGGGTGATGAAAGAATGGTCTTGCTGATGTTACCACTTACTTCCTGTCTCCCTGGGTGATGCGAGAATGGTCTTGCTGATGTTACCACTTACTTCCTGTCTCCCAGGGTGATGAGAGAATGGTCTTGCTGATGTTACCACTTACTTCCTGTCTCCCAGGGTGATGAGAGAATGGTCCTGCTGATGTTACCACTTACTTCCTGTCTCCGAGGGTGATGAGAGAATGGTCTTGCTGATGTTACCACTTACTTCCTGTCTCCCAGGGTGATGAGAGAATGGTCTTTCTGATGTTACCACTTACTTCCTGTCTCCAAGGGTGATGAGAGAATGGTCTTGCTGATGTTACCACTTACTTCCTGTCTCCCAGGGTGATGAGAGAATGTCTTGCTGATGTTACCACTTACTTCCTGTCTCCCAGGGTGATGAGAGAATGGTCTTGCTGATGTTACCACTTACTTCCTGTCTCCAAGGGTGATGAGAGAATGGTCTTTCTGATGTTACCACTTACTTCCTGTCTCCAAGGGTGATGAGAGAATGGTCTTGCTGACGTTACCACTTACTTCCTGTCTCCCAGGGTGATGAGAGAATGGTCTTGCTGATGTTACCACTTACTTCCTGTTTCCCAGGGTGATGAGAGAATGGTCTTGCTGATGTTACCACTTACTTCCTGTCACCAAGGGTGATGAGAGAATGGTCTTGCTGATGTTACCACTTACTTCCTGTCTCCCAGGGCGATGAGAGAATGGTCTTTCTGATGTTATTGATGCATTCAAATCTCTTTCCATCGGTCCTCATTCATTTTGACCAAATGCTGCTCACTCAGGATATTGTTTGAATATTTTGGGAGTAATGATATACAGTCGACTCCTGATAAGTGCATTTTGTATAAGTGTAAACTCTGTTTTTAGTGAACTACACTGTTCTTCCAGACCCAGTTCAACAACATTCTCTATATCTCTTAAACTGCATTCTCTGGTTTAGTGCACGCTGTCCCATCAGTCCCAAGCTGTAGCAGCTGTCCGGAGTCACATGTGTTACAATTTCTTGTCCTTCTATTCAGTTAGAATCTATATCCATTATCACTGGTCTGTACCTTGTAGTAAAACCCCAGGTTATTGATACTGATTTATATGTTGATTTCAAATGTAGTTTTCAGAAAACATCTTGCATTTGTCCACTAGTTCTTTTTCATTAGTTTTAACCTAATGATTGTTATTCATGATGTTGATTTAATCTCGTACAGATAGAGTAACAATATACAGTCGACTCCACTGTTTGTCTACATGTAGTTATCGTTTTACTTTACTACTGGTCTTTAGGCTGCCTTGCACAGTAAACCTCCATCCAGTTGATGGCCCTGTTGTGCGTTTCTGGGCTCACAACCAGCTAGAATGAATGAGTTTTCCAAATTTTCTTGACTAAAACACAGAAGTAAGATTGGAGACAAAAATGGGACGATCGAAGGTTACGTATGTAACCACGGTTATGTGAGCTATTGAAACACTACATGGTATCCTTCCGCACGGCAGGATACATTCCGAGTAAGGAGTTTCAGATTAGTCGTGTGTACTGGGGAGTGCTCCAGCTGATCCCCTTAACAAGCTGCTGCCGCACTACTTCCACCTTGTGTGCCTTCGAGGCAGTGGCGTAAAGTACTTAAGTAGTTTTCTGGGGGTATCTGTACTTTATAGTTTTCCACCACTGTCGACAAAGAGGTCTGGAGTGATCCAATAGCTCACATAACCGTGGTTACATTTGTAGCCTTCGTTATGTAGCACTGTATAGCACTGAATTGCTGGATGGAATCCCCGAGTTGACATGGTAAAAATCTGTCCTTCTGCCCCTTAGCAAGGCACTTAACCCACTGTTAACCCACTGTTGCCGAAGACGTGGATGTCGATTATGGCAGCCCCCCGCACCTCTCTGGTTCAGAGGAGTTGGGTTAAATGCGGAAGACATTCAGTTGTACAACTGACCAGGTATCCCCCTTTCCCTATTATGGTATCACAATACCAGATTAAAGGTGCAATATGCAGAAATCCCTCCGCCATTTCCTGGTTGCTAAAATTCTAATAGTTTGCCTAATTTCAGTTTGTGACAAAACAAGCAAGTCTAGTGTAGAGAATCATTGTACCATTTAAATCACTGTGAAATATATTTTCCATAACCCAAAATATTGTAGTTTAGACTGTTTAAGGTCAAAAGTAAAAGACACAAAAAAGAAACTTAACGGAAGACTAGAAAAAGCGCACATAGAACTGCTTCTTAGACTTCCTTTCGATGAGAATGACAGATCTATAACTCATGAATGAATTTGGTCAGGTCACCAAAAAATGTACATATTGCAGCTTTAAAATCGGTGAACTGGGTCGGGGCCAGACAGAGAGCAAAGTCCCGTAGGACTGAGCTCAGACCAGTCATAGTTGCTGTGTCCCTCTGTTCCCACTCAGGCAAGCAGAGGCAACACCCAGCACAGCTGTCTCGACCTCATTGTCGGGGTAAACATTGACTCGGTAGTACCTAGAAAAGGTGCTAGACAATGTTATTGAGGGGACCTCTCAATGACAAGATGTAGCTTCTCCTCTAGTAGAATGTACCACTAGAGGAGAACACCAAGATGTAGCTACTCCTCTAGTAGAATGTACCACTAGAGCAGAACACCAAGATGTAGCTTCTCCTCTAGTAGAATATACCACTATAGCAGAACACCAAGATGTAGCTTCTCCTCTAGTAGAACATACCACTACAGCAGAACACCAAGATGTAGCTTCTCCTCTAGTGGAATATACCACTACAGCAGAACACCAAGATGTAGCTTCTCCTCTGGTAGAATATACCACTACAGCAGAACATCCAGATGTAGCTTCTCCTCTAGTAGAATGTACCACTACAGCAGAACACCAAGATGTAGCTTCTCCTCTAGTAGAATATACCACTACAGCAGAACACCTAGATGTAGCTTCTGCTCTAGTAGAATGTACCACTACAGCAGAACACCAAGATGTAGCTTATCCTCTAGTAGAATATACCACTACAGCAGAACACCAAGATGTAGCTTCTCCTCTAGTAGAATGTACCACTACAGCAGAACACCAAGATGTAGCTTCTCCTCTAGTAGAATATACCACTACAGCAGAACACCAAGATGTAGCTTCTCCTCTAGCAGAATGTTCCACTACAGCAGAACACCAAGATGTAGCTACTCCTCTTGTAGAATATACCACTACAGCAGAGGACCAAGATGTAGCTTATCCTCTAGTAGAATATACCACTACAGCAGAACACCAAGATATAGCTACTCCTCTTGTAGAATATACCACTACAGCAGAGGACCAAGATGTAGCTTATCCTCTAGTAGAATATACCACTACAGCAGAACACCAAGATGTAGCTACTCCTCCTCTGGTATGATGTCGCCGGAGAGGATGGCTGTCGTTTTATTGTCTCTTAACCAACCGTGCTATTTTGTTTGTTTTTTCGCATTGTTTGTAACTTATTTTGTACATAATGTTGCTGCTAACATCTCTTATGACCGAGAAGAGCTTCTGGACATCAGAACAGCGATTACTCATCCTCGAATTGGGCGAATAATTTTTCTTTAATGAGTCGGACGGGAAGGATATACTCCAAACACCCGAACGGGCCCTCATCCCCGTAATTTGCAGGAGAAATAAACCGATTTCGTGGAAGGAGATCGGGCTGCCTTGTGAGGATCAGGTGACGAGCAGCTAATCTGCCTTTGCCATCCACACTATTGGCCAATGTTCAATCGCTGGAAAATAAATGGGACGAACTAAGAGCACGTATATCCTACCAACGGGACTTGTAATATCTTATGTTTCATCGAGTCCGTGGCTGAACAACGACATTAATAACATACAGCTGGCGGGTTATACACTCCATCAGCAGGATAGAACAGCAGCCTCTGGTGAGAGAAGGGGTGGCGGCCTATGTATATTTGTAAACAACAGCTGGTGCACGATATCTAAGGAAGTCTCGAGGTTTTGCTCACCTGAGGTAGAGTATCTCATGATAAGCTGTAGACCACATCATCTACATAGATAGTTTTCGTAGCTGTCTACATACCACCACAGACTAATGCTGGCACTAAAACCGCACTCAATGAGCTGTATACCGCCATGAGCAAACAGGAAACTGCTCATCCAGAGGCGGCGCTCCTAGAGGACGGGGACTTTAATGCAGGGAAACTTAAATCCTTTTTAACTAATTTCTACCAGCATGTTAAATGTGTAACCAGAGGGGAAAAAAACTCTAGACCACCTTTACTCCACACACAGATACCCGTACAAAGCTCTCCCTCGCCCTCCATTTGGCAAATCTGACCATAATTATATCCTTCTGATTCCTGCTTACAAGCAAAAACTAAAGTAGGAAGCACCAGTGACTCAGTCAATAAAAAAGTGGTCAGATGAAGCAGATGCTAAACTACAGGACTGTTTTGCTAGCACAGACTGGAATATGTTCCGGGACTTCTGATGGCATTGGCGAGTACACCACATCTGTCACTGGCTTCATCAATAAGTGCATCAATGACGTCATCCCCAAAATGACTGTACGTACATACCCCAACCAGAAGCCATGGATTACAGGCAACATTCGGACTGAGCTAAAGGGTAGAGCTGCTGCTTTCAAGGAGCGGGACTCTAACCCGGAAGCTTATAAGAAATCCTGCTATGCCCTGCGACGAACCATCAAACAGGCAAAGCATCAATACAGGACTAAGATCGAATCGTACTACACTGGCTCTGACGCTCGTCGTATGTGGCAGGGCTTGCAAACTATTACAGACTACAAAGGGAAGCACAGCCGAGAGCTGCCCAGTGACACGAGCCTACCAGACGAGCTAAACAACTTCTATGCTCGCTTCGAGGCAAGTAACATTGAAACATGCATGAGATCATCAGCTGTTCCGGATGATTGCATGATCACGCTCTCCGCAGCCGATGTGAGTAAGACCTTTAAACAGGTCAACATACACAAGGCTGCGGGGCCAGACGGATTACCAGGACGTGTACTCCGAGCATGCGCTGACCAACTGGCAAGTGTCTTCAGTGACATTTTCAACCTCTCCCTGTCTGAGTCTGTAATACCAACATGTTTCAAGCAGACCACCATAGTCCCTGTGCCCAAGAACACTAGGGTAACCTGCCTAAATGACAACTGACCCGTAGCACTCACGTCTGTAGCCATGAAGTGCTTTGAAAGGCTGGTCATGGCTCACAACACCATTATCCCAGAAACCCTAGACCCACTCCAATTATTATACCGCCCCAACAGATCCACAGATGATGCAATCTCTATTGCACTCCACACTGCCCTTTCCCACCTGGACAGAAAGAGCACCTATGTGAGAATGCTATTCATTGACTACAGCTCAGCGTTAAACAGCTCATCACTAAGCTCAAAGCTCATCACTAAGCTAAGGACCCTGTGACTAAACACCTCCTTCTGCAACTGGATCCTGGACTTCCTGACGGGCCACCCCCAGGTGGTAAGGGTAGGTAACAACACATCTGCCACGCTGATCCTCAACACAGGGGCCCCTCAGGGGTTTGTGCTCAGTCCCCTCCTGTACTCCCTGTTCACTCATGACTGCACGGCCAGGCACGACTCCAACATCATCATTAAGTTTACCGATGACACAACAGTGGTAGGCCTGATCACCGACAACGATGAGACAGCCTATAGGGAGGAGGTCAGAGACCTAGCCGTGTGGTGCAACGACAACAACCTATCCCTCAACATGATCAAGAAAATGGAGATAATTGTGGACTACAGGAAAAGGAGGACCGAGCACGCACCCATTCTCATTGACGGGGCTGTAGTGGAGCAGGTTGAGAGCTTCAAGTTCCTTGGCATCCACATCACCAACAAACTAACGTGGTCCAAGCACACCAAGACAGTCATTAAGAGGGCACGACAAAACCTATTCCCCCTCAGGAGACTGAAAAGATTTGCCATTGGTACTTAGATCCTCAAAAGGTTCTACAGCTGCACCATCGAGAGCATACTGACAGGTTGCATCACCGCCTGGTATGGCAACAGCTCAGCCTCCAACCGCAAGGCACTACAGAGGGTAGTGCGTACGGCCCAGTACATCACCGGGGCCAAGCTTCCTGCCATCCAGGACCTCTATACCTGGCAGTGTCAGACTCCAGCCACCCTGTCATAGACTGTTCTCTCTGCTACCGCAGGCAAGCGGTACCGGAGCGCCAAGTCTAGGTCCAAGAGGCTTCTGAACAGCTTCTAGCCCCAAGCCATAAGACTCCTGAACATCTAGTCAAATGGCTACCCAGACTATTTGCATTGCTCTCTCTCATGAAGGTGCCATTCCTATTGGTAACAGCCAACAGGAATGCCACCTTCATGGATAGGTGCTTCAAAGACATCGACTGTAGGTGCTCGAGGGCCAGAGACGGAGAGTGGCCTGAGACGGAGAGTGACCTGAGACGGAGAGTGGCCTGAGACGGAGAGTGGCCTGAGACGGAGAGTGACCTGAGACGGAGAGTGGCCTGAGACGGAGAGTGACCTGAGACGGAGAGTGGCCTGAGACGGAGAGTGGCCTGAGACGGAGAGTGGCCTGAGACGGAGAGTGGCCAGTGGAACCAACAGTGAAGCCACCTTCAGTAGGCTGAGTAGCTGTTGGCACTCTTTAACATCGACACAGCTGGTCCGAGCCAGAAACGGTTGAGGTAGGATAGGATTTTGTTACTCTCACCTGAGGGAGAAGTGCCCTCATGAGCGGCTCCTGGGTGGCGTAGCGGTCTAAGGCACTGCATCTCAGTGCTAAAGGCATTACTACAGACCCTGGTTCGATTCCAGGCTATATCACATCCGGCCGTGATTGGGAGTCCCATAGGGCAGCGCACAATTGGCCCAGCGTCATCCGGGGTAGGCCGTCATTGTAAATAACAATTTGTTCTTAATCATCTTGCTTAGTTAAATAAAAATGAGAGTCTACGGAGATCCCGAGGTAAATCACCTTCTGTGAGGTGGCCTGAGACAGAGAGTGACCTGAGACGGAGTGACCTAAGACGGAGAGTGGCATGTAAAATAAACGAAATAATGAAAAAATAAAATATACATTAGAATGACAAAGCTGTTGAACCTAACTAATAAAGCATAAACTTGGTGTTTAATATGAGCGTTTCAGCACAACTTATCCTTTATATTTTTTTACTATGTCAATATGTATTGTTTTGGCGTCAAACTGGTGGCAGTCAATAGTTGGAAGAGTTGCAGAGTTAATTGAAAATGTTTTTTTATTTTATTAATTGGACTATTACCTCTTGAGCCATATGGTCGATCTACTAGAAACTCATGACAATATGGACAGTATTTATTAATACAAAATGTACGGTCTAAATTACCAAAGTTACAATAGATTTACCATAGATTTTCTGTTAACTACCAAAATTACTGAAGATTCCAGTAACTTCCGTAAATTACCGGTAGCTTTGCAACCCTAATGGGGACTCTTCTTGCCGCTCAGTTTGACATTTGGGCCTGTGAGAAGCTGCCAATGTCAGCGGCAAGCATGTCAGCCGGGGGGCCGGAACATAGTTCTACATTTATTTAGTAATATAGTATTTAGTAATACATTTGTACACTCCAAATTGACTGCAAGAATACCAAACAGATATAGTATTTTGAGAAAAAAAAGAAAAAATAATCATTTCAAACCATGATAACACTGGGGATAAGATCCAGCCAGGTTACCCGTGATACAAATCAGTATTCGACTGCCATCCATGTCGGGAGATTACGTGAAAATCGGCCACTAGAGGCAACATTGAGCGCTGTTACCTTCAAGTAGGTGTGGGCTTGTGGACAGGGATGGCGGATGGGAGTAAGCTTCTGCCTGTGATTCCAAAGGTTACAAGTTCAAATTCTGTGATGTTTTAAGCCTATCCCAAACATTAAGCCTTACCTTAACCATTCAGCATTAATGCCTAACATTAACCTTAAACACTTCCATATTTTACGTACACGACAACTTCCACATTTTACGTTTAAGAAACATTCTGACGTGAGACCGTGAGAGCTAGTTGATATGATCACATATACAGTACTGGTCAAAAGTTTGGACACACCAACTCATTCAAGGGTTTTTCTTAATTTTTTACTATTTTCAACATTGTAGAATAATAGTGAAGACATCAAAACTATGAAATAACACATATGGAATCATGTAGTAACCAAAAAAAGTGTTAAACAAATAAAAATATATTTTGGATTCTTCAAAGTAGCGACCCTTTTCCTTGAAGACAGCTTTGCACACTCTTGGCATTCTCTCAACCAGCTTCACATGGAATGCTTTTCCAACAGTCTTGAAGGAGTTCCCACATATGCTGAGCACTTGTTGGCTGCTTCTCCTTCACTCTGCGGTCCAACACATCACAAACAATCTCAATTGGGTTGAGGTCGGGTGATTGTGGAGGCCAGGTCATCTGATGCAGCACTCCATCACTCTCCTTCTTGGTAAAATAGCCCTTACACAGCCTGGAGGTGTGTTGGGTCATTGTCCTGTTGAAAAACAAATTATAGTCCCACTAAGCGAAACCAGATGGGATGGCGTATCGCTGCAGAATGCTGTGGTAGCCATGCTGGTTAAGTGTGCCTTGAATTATAAATAAATCCCTGACAGTGTCACCAGCAAAGCACCCCCACACTTCATGGTGGGAACCACACATGCAGAGATCATCGGTTCACCTACTCTGCGTCTCACAAAGACACGGCGGTTGTAACCAAAAATCTCAAATTTGGACTCATCAGACCCAAGGACAGATTTCCACCGGTCTAATGTCCATTGCTAGTGTTTCTTGGCCCAAGCAAGTCTCTTCTTATTGGTGTCCTTTAGTAGTGGTTTCTTTGCAGCAATTTGACTATGAAGGCAGTTAACTCTAATGAACTTATCCTCTGCAGCAGAGGTAACTCTGGGTCTTCCTTTCCTGTGGTGGTCCTCATGAGAGCCAGTTTCATCATAGCACTTGAGGGTTTTTGCAACTTCACTTGAAGAAACTTTTAAAGTTCTTGAAATGTTCTGGATTGACTGACATTCGTGTTTTAAAATAATGATGGACTGTCGTTTCTCTTTGCTTATTTGAGCCGTTCTTGCCATAATATGGACTTGGTCTTTTGCCAAATAAGGATATATTCTGTATACCACCCCTACCTTGTCACAACACAACTGATTGTCTCAAATGCATTAAGGAAATACATTTCACAAATTAACTTTTAACAAGGCACACCTGTTAATTGAAATGCATTCCAGGTGACTCATGAAGCTGGTTGAGAGAATGCCAAGTGTGCAAAGCTGTCATCAAGGCAAAGGGTGGCTACATTGAAGAATCTCAAATATATTTTTATTTGTTTACTACTTTTGGTTACTACAAGATTCCATAGATATTATTTCATAGTTTTGAGGTCTTCACTATTACTCTACAATGTAGAAAATAGTAAAACATTTTTAAAAAACTTTAACAAGTAGGTGTTCTGAATTTTTGACTGGTACTGTAAATCTATTTACACGTGGAAATACTTGGGAACAGATTCCCTAAATACATTTTTTAAAAATCCAACAATAAACCAAAAAAATTAAATTCTAGATATTATCTTGTTTTGCTCAGAAAACTTGGGGGCCAAATAAAATCACCCATGGGCTGCCTATTGGGGAACATGCATTAGATCTGGACATCTTGTATCCATATCTGTCAACGAACTTGAGTGTTTACAACTCTCCAACACCATCCCTCAGTTGTTTACCTAAAAAGTGGTGGTTGTCTGAACTGCAGATTGTCCATTTCATACACAAAGAGTAGCAACATTACCTGTTAGGTTCAGACAACAGCCACATTATATCATTACTGTGACATTGGACTGAGCAGGATCAGGAGGACCAGTTAGAGTAGATCCACAGGTGTATCTCAATACTCTCTTAGTCCACTCTCTGTCCTCATTTACTTTCTTTGTGGATGTTTTTCACGTGTTAGCAGATTAGTCTTCTGAATGAATATATTATCAGACTGAGCAGCCATGTTGTTTCTGATTGAAGCTTTTCCCTCAGTCACCACAACTAAATGGTTTCTCTCCTGTGTGAATCAGTATATGTCTCCTTAGGTCCCTCTTCTGAATAAAGCTTTTCCCACAGTCACCACAGGTGAATGGTTTCTCTCCTGTGTGAGTCAGTTTATGCATGGTTAGGTGCCCCTTTCGATTGAAGCTTTTCCCACAGTCACCACAGGTGAATGGTTTCTCTCCTGTGTGAGTCAGTTTATGCATGGTTAGGTGCCACTTTCGATTGAAGCTTTTCCCGCAGTCACCACAGCTAAATGGTTTCTCTCCTGTGTGAATCAGTATATGTCTCCTTAGGTCCCTCTTCTGAATAAAGCTCTTCCCACAGTCACCACAGGTGAATGGTTTCTCTCCTGTGTGAGTCAGTTGATGTTCAGTTAGATGCACCTTCCGAATAAAGCTTTTCCCACAGTCACCACAGCTAAAGGGTTTCTCTCCTGTGTGAGTCAGTTTATGTTCAGTTAGGCTCACCTTCCGATTGAAGCTTTTCCCACAGTCACCACAGCTAAATGGTTTCTCTCCTGTGTGAGTCAGTTTATGAGCGGTTAGGTTCCCTTTGAGACGGAAGCTTTTCCCACAGTCACCACAGGTGAATGGTTTCTCTCCTGTGTGAATCAGTTTATGCCTGGTTAGGTTCACATTGAGACAGAAGCTTTTCCCACAGTCACCACAGCTAAATGATTTCTCTCTGGTGTGAGTGAGTTTATGTCTCCTTAGGTCCCTCTTCTGAATAAAGCTCTTCCCACAGTCATCACAGGTGAATGGCTTCTCTCCTGTGTGAATCCTCATGTGCTTGGACAGAGGTTTGAGAGCCACTGGTTTAGAGTGACTCTCTCTGTTCTCCACGGTCTGGGTTTGGGGAAGAGTAAAGTTCTGAAGTGGGTCCTCCAGATCACATTCACTTTTCACACAGGGAGGAGTGAATATGGAGTCTTTGGTAACAAAGAGCCCTTGAAACTGCTCTTCTTCCTGACTGGTTCCAAGTTCCTCTTTAATCTGTACGGTCTCTGCGTCCTCCTGCCCCAGACTGGGGCTCCACTCCTGCTCACAGTGCTGCTGCTCAGGGGGAACCTCCTCTTCAGAGACAGAGAGCTGCAGGGATTCTGGAGGGATGGAGAGGAGGGCAGAGGTTATTTTTATACCACAGAATTAAACACTTGAATCCCATGTGAATTATAGATCTCAGATTTTTTATTGAAATGTCTTTCTTGGCTTTGATCCAAAATAATAACCGGAGCTAAAATAATGTGCAATACAGACAGAGTTTTACTGTTCCCAAACCTGACATTTGAATAAAGCTTGTACATGTCCTAATAATGTGACAGATCAGAAAACTAGATGTTTTGATCACCGTATTCTTACTTCTATTATGACCTCACGCCGTTTAAGATGAGCAGAGTAAGGGGCCTACAGGACTGATGCTGTACTCTGCCTACTGCCATCATCAATATAATATTGAATGATTAGCGTTCACGTAAACGTACTCACGGTCTCTAATGAAATGCATTGGAGTCAGAAGGGCTGTGCTAATTTATGCTTCTGGATAATTATGAATGAAATCTTCAATGACGACAAGTGAGGAAGTTAAAAGATATAAAGACCATCACCCCCCCCCCAAAGAAATGCTAACCTCCCCTGTTATTGGTAAGGTGGGGTGTATTATCTTTATTCCTGATTTTGCAGGATATGATCTTCGTTATTCCTGATTTATTTGTGATGATCCATAATCATAGTAGCAGCCACATGAATGTAGAAGTGTTAAGAAACATATTATATTCTTATTTACAATTTAAAAAATGACTCCAAAAGTACAATACATTACACTTGAAATGTCTGTCATTTAGCAGACGCTCTCATCTCCTGCAATTCACAGGAGAAATTAGAGTTAAGTGCATAGACAGACTTTTCACCTAGTCGGCTCGGGGATTTGATTGGCCACCTGTGGTAGGTGATTCGGTAGACCCCACACTATTCACCTTTCAGTTTCTGTACATACAAACCTATTCTACATAGTTGTATCTCAGGTGTGATCCGCAGCAGTCTCCGTAGACGATCATTCTCCTCCTGGTACTCTGCTATTGTTTTCACAAATGCCCCGGAAATCTCCACAGCGGCAAACGCCGTTAAACGCTCATTTAAAAACTCTCGAAATGACTGTAGTTTAGACATTTTCAGTGGACTGAGAGCTGGGTGATCAGCTAGTATGGCTTCTTGACGTGGGTCCTCCAGATCACATTCACTTTTCACACAGGAAGGAGAAAATATGAACTCTATGATATCGGGCTCCAGCCCTTGAAGCTGCTCTTCCTCCTGACTGGTCCTGACTTCCTCCTGTTCCTCTTTAATCTGTGTGGGCTCTGGGTCCTCCTGCCCCAAACTGGGGCTCCACTCCTGCTCACGGTGCTGCTGCTCAGGGGGAACCTCCTCTTCAGAGACAGAGAGCTGCAGGGATTCTGGACGGACGGAGAGAAGGAGCAGAGGTCACCACAGTCCCCAAATCCAGAACAAATTCAAGAAAGCGTACAGTATTATAAAGAGCCATTGTTGCATGGAACTCCGTTCCTTCTCATATTGCTCAAATGAACAGCAAACCTGGTTTAAAAAAACAGATAAATCAACACCTCACAACGCCTCTCCTCTATTTGACCTAGATATTTAGTGTGTATGTATTGATATGTAGGCTGTGTGCCTTTTTTTAAATTTATGTAGTTCTGTCCTTTAAATGTTCTGTATGATGTCATGTTTTGTGTGGACCCCAGGAAGAGTAGCTGAAGCTTTTGAAACAGCTAATGGGAATCCAAATAGAATACCAAATAACCACAGTATAAGTTACAACCATAAAACATAACGGTCAAACAAGGAAATGGTTCTAATTGTCTAATTAGCTCCTAATGTGGCTATCATAAAGAACTACAAACGCCATGATAATCTGGACGGGACTGCTGAATCGAGGCAAAGGTAAGAATCTCTGGATTTACTATCTAATGTTATCTAAAATGTAGTAATGAATAAATTGGCTACATTTCTTTAAATGAACAATTCTGTGAACTGTCTTGTACGAGTTTTAAAATGACAAAATACCTGTTAGTAAAGGTGTCAGCTAGAGATGCCGTGCAGGAGCATGCTGGGATTTGTAGTTCAGCATGATGTCTACTTTGATGCTAATTAGCATTTTTCGAAATCTGTCGAATCTGAGAGTAAATAGTGCCAAATATCAGTGGAGGCTCCTCAGAGGAAGGGGAGGACCATCCTACTCAGTGAATTGCAAAATAGTGAAACATAAAAAAAAAAAGTTATTCTTTTTAGATAAAAATATATTAAATATATCCATGTCACCAAATAATTTATTGATTTATTTATTGGGTAAATCACCAACGTTTCGGCAACATGTGCCTTCTTCAGAGTAATGTCATGAATACTTGATATGATGTTTATAAGAAGGGCCTGAGATCAAAGTCAATATTCAGACCACTAGGGGTCAATGTTTTTAGATAGGATATCTAGTAAGCCTCCCTTTGTAGCAGTAGGATCTCCATGTTACCTCCTCTCCTTGGTCAAAGTCAAAGTCAAAGTCACCATTATTAGTCAGTTGTACAACCGAATGCCTTCAACCGAAATGTGTCTTCCGCATTTAACCCAACCCCTCTGAATCAGAGAGGTGCGGGGGGCTGCCTTTAATCGACATCCACGTCTTCGGCGCCCGGGGAACAGTGGGTTAACTGCCTTGTTCAGGGGCAGAACGACAGATTTTTACCTTGTCAGTTCGGGGATTTGAACTTGCAGCCCTCCGGTTACAAGTCCAACGCTCTAACCACTAGGCTACCTGCCACTAGGCTACCTGCCGCCCCTAAATGGTAGAGCAACATGCTCAATGCCTGTGTATTTGAGGGAGGAGACAGGATGGTTAGCTTCAACAAAGTGAGCTGCTACTGGATAGTCAATGTTCTTACACCTGATTGAGCTGCGGTGTTCAGCTATGCGTGCTACTCTGTAAGGTAGCACCATGGTGTAGCCAGAGGACAGCTAGTTTCCATCCTCCTCTGGGTACATTGACTTCAATACAAAACCTAGGAGGCTCATGGTTCTCACCCCCTTCTATAGGCTATAGGCAGTAATTATGACAACTTCCGGACGACGTGCTATCAGAGTTCTTGCAGCATGAACTGACATGCTGTCCACACAATCATAGGATCAGAGAATTAAACTAGTACTGAAAGCATAAGCTACAGCTAGCTAGCACTGCAGCGCATAAAATGTGGTGAGTAGTTGACTCAAAGAGAGAAAAACAATAGTTGAACACTTTTGAACGATTTAATATCTTAAAAAATGAAGGAGAAGGGAGAGAGAGCTAGCTATAGTTTGTATATTTTCACTTCCACTTAGCTGGCGAATGCAGCTAGCTAGTTAAGCTTACTCAAAACACCCAGCTCAAAAAGAGATGAATGCTATGTTAGTGTAACCAGTGTGAAATGGCTAGCTAGTTAGCGGTGCGCCCTAATAGCGTTTCAATTGGTGACGTCACTCGCTCTGAGACCTTGAAGTAGTTCTTTCCCTTGCTCTGCAAGGGCTGCAGCTTTTGTGGAGCGATAGGTAACGATGCTTCGTGGAAGACAGTTGTTGATGTGTTCAGAGAGTCCCTGGTTCAAGCCCAGGTTGGGGCGAGGAGAGGGGCAGAAGCAACACTGTTACATTAGCTAGCTCGCTATGGGTAAACACAAGAAGGAATTATAGCTACAACGTTCAAAGTGATCATACGGTTTGTTGCCTGCTACGAAAGTGAACTGTGTTAGCGTGTGATCAGGGTTGTATTCATTCCGCAGATTCTGTTGAAAAACTTTATTAAACGGAAGCAAACAGAACAGGGATAAACATACCTGAATTTGTCCAATAGAAACTCTTGTTTGCAAATGTTGGCTTAATGATTACACCCTAGATCAGCTAGATGCAGGAAAGAGTGAGCAAGGCGGTATTAAACGTGTCGCTGTCTGTCACCTTGATTACTCAAATTCTTCTCAACCAGTGCATCTATGTTGTATACCTTCATTCATAGGCTAGGCTAGGTTGTAGCAACCTCATGATTGGTATAGGGAAAATGTGAGTATCATGTAGTAGCCTAAACCCATCAATGTTACATTGAGCTGGGTGAATGGAATATGAATGACAGTAACCTAAACCTATCAATGTTACATTGAGCTGGGTGAATGGAATATGAATGACAGTCATCCAACATGCTGTAATAGAAATAAGGCCGTGCTCATAAAAAAAATTGTTGTCCTCTATCTTTAACAGGACTGACCGCCACTGCTGAATATATTGCTAAAAGTCACCTAGTCTGAGAGAGATTTACATGGTTATCAAAACATCACGCCGGGGTAACCCTACGCGAAACACCGTCCTTATTTTAAGTGTCTCTAAAATCCCCTATGGGGAAAATGAATGGTGGAAAAACGATTGGAACCATTTCCCTGTTTGACCGCTAGGTTTTATGGGTATTATGAGACCTCCACTGTGGGGCTCTATACAGCCTTTAGACATCAGAGTTGTGGTCAATTTGAATTTTTAAGCCAGTAAATTCAAGACTAGGTTAACTATAATGCCAATTCAATAATTAAAAACTAGAATCCATTTTCAATTACTTCTCAGTAATTGAAGAGAAGCTATTTATTTCCAAATTTGATCAATTTTTGAATTATAAATTAAAATCACTTCCTGTTTTTATGACAATGTTTTTATCCATGCACGGTAAGTTTAAAAACAACTTCTTAAACATGTATGAAGTGGTGATCAGTTAACAGTTTATCAATAAAGTGGAACTATAGCTAACTATCAGTAGATCTACATACTAACCTATTCTACATAGTTTTATCTCCGGTGTCCTCCCCAGCAGTCTCCGTAACCGATCATTCTCCTCCTGGTACTCCACTACCGTTTTCTCTACTGCCCCGAAAATCTCCACAGCAGCCGCCGATAAACGATCATTTAAAAACACACTCAACAACTGTAGTTTAGACATTTCAATAAAATTAGAGTTGGGTAGCCTTTTCAGTATGTTCTTTCTTTACTCAACACAAGGAACGGAAAAAATAAAACTCGTTTCCAATCCTCCTTCCGTGTTCTAGTCAAGGAATCTCAGGACATCCTTTGTTCTAGTTGGTGACGAACCCAGAAACACAACAGGGCCGCCAGCTGGATGGGAGTTTACTGGGCAAGGCAGCCTACAGACCAGTAGTCATGTAAAACGATCACTACATGTAGACAAACAGTGGTTATCAGAAGTATAGGATGATCTGGGAGAATCAATTCTTCAACTGTTTATCATTACTCCATACAAGATTAAATCAACATCATGAATGAGCAGCATTAGGTCAGAATTTACGAGAAATACTATTGGATATACTCTTGGACAAATGCAAGGAGACCTTTTCTGGATTTTTTTTTTATTTCATGTATCAATTACATCAGCCTGACCTAAATCAAATGACCAGATATTGCTGTTTCTAATGAAGATAAAAATTAAACAGACTGAACAGCAGAACTGTGAATGTCCTACAATACTCTGTACTGTTTGATCATTACCTCATAATTCAAATCAAACTTTATTTACATACATTGTTTTACAACATTAAGTCTATGGTACAGTATATCTATTTATCTGAGACCCATAGTATGAATGGTCTGGAGTTGCTTTCCTTTCTTAAGAGTGTTGTCCACATTCTGCCTTTTAATTCCCATCTTCTGACTGAAGACGTTATTTCTATTGTCTGTTTTTCTATTTTTGTGGACAGATGTTTGAAGGTCTTGCCATAAAAGGGGCAGGTGCAGGGTTCCCCCATTAGGGGGGTTCGGATTCAATGGTGGGCTGAAATCCAATGGTGGGCTGCTGTCAAGTTCTACAGGGTTGCTGCTTATGGCTCAGCTGTGGCTGTAGGCATTGTTCTTATTTTCTGGAATTTCGAAACCCTTTAGGTGGGTCACAGTGGCAAAAGGTTTGAGATCCAGTGGTTTAGAGTCACTCACACACAATACCACAGAAATAGAACACCTGAATCATACAGATGAATTATACATCTATGATCTATGCAGCCTTTAGATGTGCCTGAGTGCAAACAGCTAGGACCAGATTCCAAGTTTTTAGATTTGTACAAACTCCATTTTTATACAGAAACACTAAACAATAATTTAGATACACTTAGTAACAAGCTGATTGACAAAGTCATGACACATTTGAATAATTGAATGCTACCACCCCTCCAAAATCAAGAAATCAAGTTCTGGATTTGGGGACTGTGAGGTGGCATGTCTGGTGGGGTAAGTTTGTGTGTCAGTGCTGTCTGTAAGTTGACCATTCAAACAATTTGGAATTTACAACACATTCATATTTCTTATAAAAATAAGAAGTGATGCAGTCAGTCTCTCCTCTACGTTTGGCCAAGAGAATGCATGTTATTGATATCAGCCCCCTGATTACAGTGAAGAGCAAGATGTGCCGCTCTGTTCTGGGCCAGCTGCCGTTTTTTAAGTCCTTCTTTGCAGCACCTGACCACATGACTGGGCAGTAATGAAGATAAAATAAGATTAGAGCCTGCAGGACTTTCTTTGTGGAGTGTGGTGTCAAAAAAGCAGAGCATCTCTTTAATCACGGACTCTCCCCATCTTCGCAAACATTGAATCGAAATGTTTTGACCATGACAGTTTACAATCCAAGATAACACTAAGTCATTTAGTCTACTCAACTTTCTCAATAGCCACATTATTCATGACCAGATTCAGCTGAGGTGATTTGTACCAAATACAATGCTCTTAGTTTTAGAGATGTTCAGGACTAGTTTATTACAGGCCACCCATTCTAAAACTGACTGCAACTCTCTGTTTAGTGTTGCAGTGATTTCACTAGCTGTGGGTGCGTATAGGGTTGAATCATCAGCATACATGGACACACAGGCTTTGTGTAATGCCAGTGGCAGGTCATTAGTAAAAAATGTGAAACAGTAGAGAGCCAAGAGAGCTGTCTTGCGGTACACCACACTTTACAATGTTTAACATTAGAGAAACTTCCATTAAAGAAAACCTTCTGCGTTCTATTAGATAGATGGCTCTGAATCGACGATATGACAGAGGTTCAAAAGCCATAACACTATTTTTTTGTGTTATGGTCAATAATATCAAAGGCTGCACAGAAATATAACAGTACAGCTCCCACAATCTTCTTATTATCAATTTCTTTCAACCAATCATCAGTAATTTGTGTAAATGCAGTACATGTTGAATGCCCCTCTCTATAACCATGCTGAAAGTCTGTTGTTAATTTGTTTCAGAGAAATAGCATTGTATCTGGTCAAAACCATTTTTTTCCCCCCATACATTTGCTAAGGGTTGGCATCAAGCTAATTGGTCCATCCTCAGTATCTTTCCGTTAAAGTTGTCAATACCAGGTGGTTTCTCATTATTGATGGACAACAATTATTTTCCCACGTCACCCACACTAACTTTACAAAATTCGAAATTATAATGCTTTTCCTTCATTATTAGGTATTTTACGCGTGGAAATGATGGCTCACAGATTGTTGTTGGCATTTCATGCCTAAGTTTGCTCACTGCCAATTAAAAAGTCTTTGAAGTAATTGCCAACATCAAAAGGTTTTGTGATAAATGAGCCATCTGATCCAATGAACGATGGAGTTGAATTAGTATTTAATTTAATCATTTATCTAATTTATCATTTAATTTAAAGTATTCCAAAGCTTTTTCCCATTATATTTTATCTTTGTTTCATAGTACAGTTTCTTCTTTTTGTTTAGTTTAGTCACATGATGTCTCAATTTACAGTACGTTTGCCAATCAATACTAATGGAAGATATAGTTCCTGTACAGTTTGTAAAAGCATTGCACACATATTATCCAGATAATGAATGTTATAGCAGAACCCCAAAGGAAGAGGCTTTAGATGAGGCAGGTGAACCTGCAACCACAACACTTCAACAGCGTTAGACATGAGATCCTCTAAGATGAACAGGAATATGGCACTGAACAACACTTCAACAGCGTTAGACATGAGATCCTCTAAGATGAACAGGAATATGGCACTGAACAACACAGCAACTCAACCACCATGAACATTACTGCATTTTCTGTAGATGTTATATCCCTGTATTGCTACTGCTTTATCATCAAAGGAATTATCCTTAGTGAGTCTCAGAGAATGGCAAATATATGAATGTTATCTGATGTTAGCAAGTTATTGATTTCAAAAACCCTATTTCTAAGGCTACATATATTCATATGGGCATTTTCTTCTTCTTCCTCAGTAGCTTATTGGAGATACTGTATATATACAGTGGGGCAAAAAAGTATTTAGTCAGCCACCAATTGTCCAAGTTCTCTCACTTAAAAAGATGAGAGAGGCCTGTAATTTTCATCATAGGTACACTTCAACTATGACAGACAAAATGAGGAAAAAAATCCAGAAAATCACATTGTAGGATTTTTTATGAATTTATTTGCAAATTATGGTGGAAAATAAGTATTTGGTCAATAACAAAAGTTTATCTCAATACTTTGTTATATACCCTTTGTTGGCAATGACAGAGGTCAAACGTTTTCTGTAAGTCTTCACAAGGTTTTCACACACTGTTGCTGGTATTTTGGCCCATTCCTCCATGCAGATCTCCTCTAGAGCAGTGATGTTTTGGGGCTGTCGCTGGGCAACACGGACTTTCAACTCCCTCCAAAGATTTTCTATGGGGTTGAGATCTGGAGACTGGCTAGGCCACTCCAGGACCTTGAAATGCTTCTTCTGAAGCCACTCCTTCGTTGCCCGGCGGTGTGTTTGGGATCATTGTCATGCTGAAAGACCCAGCCACGTTTCATCTTCAATGCCCTTGCTGATGGAAGGAGGTTTTCACTCAAAATCTCACGATACATGGAGCCATTCATTCTTTCCTTTACACGGATCAGTCGTCCTGGTCCCTTTGCAGAAAAACAGCCCCAAAGCATGATGTTTCCACCCCCATGCTTCACAGTAGGTATGGTGTTCTTTGGATGCAACTCAGCATTCTTTGTCCTCCAAACACGACAAGTTGAGTTTTTACCAAAAAGTTCTATTTTGGTTTCATCTGACCATATGACATTCTCCCAATCCTCATCTGGATCATCCAAATGCTCTCTAGCAAACTTCAGACGGGGCTGAACATGTACTGGCTTAAGCAGGGGGTGTCACGAACCCCCGGTCGTGACTCTTCCTGCTTGCTGTTCTGAGATCGTGGGGCGTGGTCTCCAGTGCTCCGGTCTACTCACCTGTGGGCCATCACGTCTATCAAGCACACCTGGTCCACATTATGCAATCTACTCACCTACAAAAGCCAGACCAACCTTCCAGTCCCGCCGGATCGTTGTACCACTAAAATTCCAGCCTGAACCTCGGACTCAGATAACCCCCCCCCGGAACCTCGAAACACAGGGTTTGGGATCCCGGACCAGATTCCCTCTGTTCTACCAGAACATTTACCGCTCAGTTCACTCCTCTGTTGGTTCCGGTTGTTAATAAATTCACCTTGAATCGAACTGTACTCTGGTCTGCGTTTGAGTTCCAGCCCCTGGTCCTGACAGAACGATCCGGCCATTATGGACTCAGCAGACCTGGAGCCAGTCCGCCACGCGGTCTCCACTCAGGGAGCAATCCTGGGTCAGCACAGCACCGCGCTTCAGGAAATTATGGGAGAACTTCAGAACCTGTCACTCCGCCTGGGAACCCTCCAGGACTCCCTGCAAGACCCTCCTCCAGCCCCCGGACTGGCCGCATCAGCCGCAGCTAACCCCGCCAGGGAGCCGTGGAGTCTCCCACCGGAGAGAATGCGATGGGAACCTAGGTCAGTGTAAGACGTTTCTCATGCAATGTGGTCTAGTCTTTGCTCTTCAGCCCCTCACCTATGCCACCGAGAGATCTAAGATTGCCTACCTCATCGGGTTGCTGCGAGGAGCGGCGTTGGAATGGGCTTCAGTTCACTGGAGGAGACAGGACCAGGTTACTACCACCTATGTTGCTTTCACCACGGAGATGACCAAGGTTTTCGACCACCCGGTCCAAGGTAATGACGCCTCTATGAGACTGCTCTCACTCCACCAAGGACTCGGAGCGTGGCTGAATATGCCATTGAGTTCAACGTTGGGCCGTTGAGAGTGGGTGGAATGAGGAGTCCCTGCTGGCTGTGTTTATCAATGGTTTAAGTGAGAAATTAAAGGATGAACTGGTGGCACACCCTGAACCTGTGAACCTGGATAATCTCATTGCCTTGACAATTCGTATAGACAATCGCTGTCGGGAGAGACGACGGCAGAAACAACGCAACCCTGGCTGTGACGTCATCCCTCGCCGAGGAGATTACTCCCAGCCCGGTAGGATCTAGACCTTTTCCTCGTCCTGTACTTCCGCTGGGGCCCGTGCGGCGAGAGGAGTTCCCGGAGGGCGAGCCCATGCAGCTGGGTCGGAACCGTCTCAGTGCAGATGAACAAGAACGCCGAAGAGGAAACAACGCCTGTCTCTACTGTGGACACCCAGGTCACTACATCGCCAATTGTCCTAAACGACCATTAAACCGGAGGGCTCGCTAGCCGGGGGGAGCATCCTAGCGAGCCGAGCAACCCTACCCCTGTCTTCCCGTCCACGAACCCAATTACATGCCACTATCTGCTGGAGAAACCAGACTCTGGAGCTCCAGGCACTCATTGACTCTGGGGCAGACGAGAGTTTTTTGGACACCACATTAGTTAGACAGCTGGGATTGACCACGGAGCAGCTTACGGAACCACTGGAGGCTAGTACACTTGACGGGAGGCTGCTTGCTCGAGTAACAACCCGTACCTGCCCTGTCCAGCTCCAGCTGTCAGGTAATCATTTTGAAGAAATCTCCTTTTATGTTATTGACTCACCTTTAATACCGTTAGTTTTGGGGCACTCCTGGTTGACCAAACATAATCCTCACATTGACTGGATATCTGCTAAGGTTCATAACTGGAGTTCTGCCTGTCTTGCCAGTTGTTTGCGGTCTGCCCTGCCTTCTTCTGTAACCCGCCAGAAACCCGAACCAGACCGGCCGGAACTATCATCCATCCCTGCTGAGTACCACGATATTTCGGAGGTGTTCTGTAAACAAGGGGCTCTCTCACTTCCCCGCACCGACCATATGACTGCGCCATTGACCTGTTGCCTGGATCTACGTTTCCACGGAGCCGTCTGTATAACATCTCCAGACCGGAACGGTTGGCAATGGAGGAGTACATTAACAGTTCACTGGCGGCTGGGATTATCCGCCCTTCGTCATCACCTCTGGGAGCCGGGTTTTCTTTGTGGGTAAGAAGGACGGGACCCTCCGCCTGTATCGACTTCAGAGGTTTGAATGACATCACAGTAAAGAACAAGTATCCACTACCACTTATGAACTCAGCCTTTGAATTTCTCCAGGGAGCTACAGTTTTTTGAAGTTAGATCTCCGCAATGCCTACCACTTGGTCCGAATTCGTGAGGGGGACGAATGGAAGACGGCCTTCAACACCCCTGGGACATTTTGAGTACCTGGTTATGCCTTTTGGCCTGTCTAACTCGCCTGCCGTTTTCAGTGTCTAATCAATGACGTGCTTAGAGATATGCTGGGCAGATTTGTGTTTGTCTACCTTGATGATATCCTCATCTTTTCCCAGAGTCAAACCGAACACGTCCAGCATGTCCGACAGGTCCTCCATCGGCTCCTGGAGAACCGCCTGTTTGTTAAGGCAGAGAAGTGCGAGTTTCACGCCTCCACAGTCACTTTCCTCGGCCACATCATTGCCAGAGGTCAAGTGAGGATGGATCCTGAGAAGGTGAGAGCAGTCTTAGATTGGCCCCGACCAGATACCAGGAAACAGCTACAGAGATTCTTGGGGTTCGCCAACTTCTATAGACGTTTCATCAGAAATTACAGCCGCACTGCTGCACCATTAACTGCACTTACCTCCCCAGCTAGACCGTTTCACTGGTCCTCTGAGGCAGAAGGAGCCTTTTTGGATCTCAAGAAGAGGTTTACGTCAGCTCCCATTCTCATTAACCCTGACTCATCCCGGCAGTTTGTTGTGGAGGTGGGCGCTCGGGCGTGGGAGTGGGGGCAGTCCTGTCCCAGCGGTCACCCGAGGATAACAAACTTCACCCTTGTGCTTTTCTATCCCATCGTTTATCTCCCACAGAAAGGAACTATGATGTCGGGAACCGGGAACTGCTGGCCGTGAAGAAGGCGCTCGAGGAGTGGCGACATTGGCTAGAGGGCGTAGATCAGCCGTTCGTGGTTTGGACCGACCATAGAAACCTGGAGTACATCCGCTCGGCGAAGCCCATGAATCCTCGTCAAGCCAGGTGGGCTCTTTTCTTTGGTCGCTTCAATTTTGCCCTTACCTATAGGCCCGGGTCCAGGAATGTGAAGCCCGACGCGCTGTCTCGGCTGTTCGAGAAGGAGGAGACTATTGCAGAACCCGACACCATAATACCCAGAACCTGTATCATTGGGGCAGCCATTTGGGAGATTGAGGGAGAGGTGAGAACGGCTCTGCAGCACCAGCCTGACCCAGGTAACGGCCCCCCAGGCCGTCTGTTTGTGACTCTCTCTGTCCGTCCATCTGTATTACAGTGGGGTCACTCCTCCAGACTCTCATGCCATCCTGGAGGGGCTCGCACTTTGGCCTTCCTGCGCAGACGGTTCTGGTGGCCAGAGATGAGGACTGATGTCCAGACCTTTGTCTCTGCCTGTTCCGTCTGTGCACTGAACAAGGGTTCCAACCGACCCCCCTCAGGGTACCTGCAGCCGTTGCCCATACCTCGTCGTCCGTGGTCTCACCTGTCGCTGGATTTTGTATCCGGGCTACCACCCTCGAGAGGTATGACTGTGGTCCTCACTGTGGTGGATCGTTTTAGCAAGTTTGCACGTTATCTGCCTCTGCCCAAACTACCCACAGCTAAGGAGACTGCCGAACTCCTGGTCTCTGTGGTCCACGGCCTGCCCTTGGACATCGTTTCTGACAGAGGTCCACAATTCACCTCAGCCGTCTGGAAGTCATTCTGCCGAGCCATCGGGGCCACCGTTAGCCTGACTTCTGGGTTCCATCCTCAAGCTAACGGCCAAGCGGAGAGAGCCAACCAGAAACTGGAGACCACCCTGCGTTGTTTAGTTTCCTCCAACCCCACTTCCTGGACATCTCAGCTGCCATGGGTGGAGTACGCCCACAACACACTTCCCACATCTGCCACAGGTCTGTCACCCTTTCAATGCGTCTATGGTTTTCAACCCCGTTGTTTCCCTCTCAGGAGAGAGTTAGCTGTTCCCTCCGTCCAAGCTTACATCCGCAGATGTCATCGCACCTGGCACCGAGCCCGGCCACCCTTCTGAGGACCTCTGCCCAGTATAAGCGTCACGCCAACCGTCGTCGAACTCCTGCACCTTCCTATTCCGTGGGGGACAAGGTATGGCTCTCCACCCGGGATCTCCCGTTAAAGACCGACTCTAAGAAATTATCACCTAAATTCATTGGTCCCTTAGTGATCGAGAAGGTCATCACCCCTGTGACCGTCCGTCTCCGACTGCCTCCCACACTCAAGGTCCACCCTGCCTTCCATGTATCTCGGCTTAAGCCTGTCCTCATCAGTCCATTACTCCCTCCTCTCCCGGCCCCTCCACCCCCCCGGCTCATTGATGGCCATCCGGCGTTCACGGTTCACCGGATTCTGGACTCCCGTCGCCGGGGGCGCGGCGTGCAGTATCTCATCGACTGGGAGGGCTATGGACCAGAGGAGAGGAGCTGGGTTCCCCGGCAGCGGGTTCTGGATGCCGCCCTCATACGGACGTTCCATCGCTCTCACCCGGAGAAGCCTGGAGGACCGCCTGGAGGCGCTCGTAAGGGGGGGGGTACTGTCACGAACCCCCGGTCGTGACTCTTCCTGCTTGCTGTTCTGAGATCGTGGGGGGGGGGCGTGGTCTCCAGTGCTCGGTCTACTCACCTGTGGGCCATCACGTCTATCAAGCACACCTGGTCCACATTATGCAATCTACTCACCTACAAAGCCAGACCAACCTTCCAGTCCCGCCGGATCGTTGTACCACTAAAATTCCAGCCTGAACCTCGGACTCAGATAACCCCCCCCCGGAACCTCGAAACACAGGGTGTGGGATCCCGGACCAGATTCCCTCTGTTCTACCAGAACATTTACCGCTCAGTTCACTCCTCTGTTGGTTCCGGTTGTTAATAAATTCACCTTGAATCGAACTGTACTCTGGTCTGCGTTTGAGTTCCAGCCCCTGGTCCTGACAGGGGGACACGTCTGGCACTGCAGGATTTGAGTCCCTGGCGGCGTAGTGTGTTACTGATGGTAGGCTTTGTTACTTTGGTCCCAGCTCTCTGCAGGTCATTCACTAGGTCCCCTGTGTGGTTCTGGGATTTTTGCTCACCGTTCTTGTGATCATTTTGACCCCACGGGGTGAGATCTTGCGTGGAGCCCCAGATCGAGGAAGATTATCAGTGGTCTTGTATGTCTTCCATTTCCTAATAATTGCTCCCACAGTTGATTTCTTCAAACCAAGCTGCTTACCTATTGCAGATTCAGTCTTCCCAACCTGGTGCAGGTCTACAATTCTGTTTCTGGTGTCCTTTGACAGCTCTTTGGTCTTGGCCATAGTGGAGTTTGGAGTGTGACTGTTTGAGGTTGTGGACAGGTGTCTTTATACTGATAACAAGTTCAAACAGGTGCCATTAATACAGGTAACGAGTGGAGGACAGAGGAGCCTCTTAAAGAAGAAGTTACAGGTCTGTGAGAGCCAGAAATCTTGCTTGTTTGTATGTGACCAAATACTTATTTTCCACCATAATTTGCAAATAAATTCATTAAAAATCCTACAATGTGATTTTCTGGATTTTTTTTCCTCATTTTGTCTGTCATAGTTGAAGTGTACCTATGATGAAAATTACAGGCCTCTCTCATCTTTTTAAGTGAGAGAACTTGCACAATTGGTGGCTGACTAAATACTTTTTTGCCCCACTGTATACAGTGCATTTGGGAAAGTATTCAGACCCCTTTCCTTTTGAGACTCGAAATTGAGCTCATCCTGTTTCCATTGATCATCCTTGAGATGTTTCTGCAATTTGATTGGAGTACACCTGTATTAAAGTCAATTGATTGGACATGATTTGGAAAGGCACACACCTATCTATATAAGGTCCCACAGTTGACAATGCATGTCAGAGCAAAAACCAAGCCATGAGTTCGAAGGAATTGTCCGTAGAGCTCTGAGACAGGATTGTGTCCCCAAGAACACAGTGGCCTCCATCATTCTTAAATGGACGAAGTTTTGAACCACAAAGACTCTTCTTAGAGCTGGCCGCCCGGCCATACTGAGTAATGGGGGTAGAAGGGCCTTAGTCAGGGAGGTGACCAAGAACCTGATGGTCACTGACAGAGCTCCAGAGTTCCTCTGTGGAGATGGGAGAACCTTCCAGAAGGACAACCATCTCTGCAGCACTCCACCAATCAGGCCTTTATGGTAGAGTGGCAGTACGGAAGCCACTCCTCAGTAAAAGGCACTTGACAACCCGCCAAAAGGCACCTAAAGGACTCTCAGACCATGAGAAACAAGATGCTCTGGTCTGATGAACCAAGATTGAACTCTTTGGTCTGAATGCCAAGCTTCACGTCTGGAGGAAACCTGGCACCATCGCAACGGTGAAACATGGTGGTAGCAGCATCATACTGTGGGGATGTTTTTCAGCAGCAGGGACTGGGAGTCTAGTCAGGATCGAGGCAAAGATGAACGGAGCAAAGTACAGAGAGATCCTTGATGAAAACCTGCTCCAGAGCTCTCAGGAACTCAGACTGGGGTGAAGGTTCGCCTTCCAACAGGACAATGACCCTAAGCACACAGCCAAGACAAATATTCGGGACAAGTCTCTGAATGTCCTTGAGTGGCCCAGCCAGAGCCCGGACATGAACACAATCGAACATCTCTGTAGAGACCTGAAAATAGCTGTGCAGCGACGCTCCCCATCCAACCTGACAGAGCTTGAGAGGATCTGCAGAGAAGAATGGGAGAAACTCCCCAAATACAGGTGTGCCAAGCTTGTAGCGTCATATCCAAGAAGACTCAAGGCTGTAATCGCTGCCAAAAGTGCTTCAACAAAGTACTGAGAAAAGGGTCTGAATACTTATGTAAATGTAATATTTCCTCTATTATATATATTTTTTTTATACATTTGCAAAAATATATAAAAAACTGTTTTTGCTTTGTAATTTTTGGGGTATTGTGTGTAGACTGATGAGGGGGAAAAAAACTATTTAATACATTTTATAATAAGGATATAACATAACAAAAAGTCAAGGGGCTTGAATACTTTCCTAATGCCCCAGGGCAGTGATTGGGGACATTGCTCTGTGTAGGGTGTCGTCTTTCGGGATGGGACATTAAACAGGTATCCTGACTCTCTGTGGCCAATAAAAGATGCCATGGCACTTCATCCACCCCTCCACTCCCCTGTAACTATTCCCCAAGGTTGTTGCTGTAAATGAGAATGTGTTCTCAGTCAACTTACATGGTAAAGTAAGAGCAAACATTTTATATTTATTTATAACACACACACACACACACACACACAAAGAATGCCAATAACATTAATTTGGCTAATAGAGCCAGTCCATCAGGCTAATGAGTGTTAGTTGGTGTGTGTGTGTGTGTGTGTGATGTGAGGCAGAAGCTACTGACCACACCGGGTTCCACTCAGCTAAAAACAAGAAGAAGCGGCTCCAGTGGCCATCACCAACACTGGACAATTGAGCAGTGGAAAACATCAAACCTAGTCTATGTATCCCACTGGGTTTAGAGTGCTTATTTGCAGTAGAGAATAGTCTGATAAACGCTACAAGTAAGGCACAGGGAGTTTAACATGTTTTTTTTAAAAAGTATCCCTAATTAGTGTATTAGCTTTTCCAGATCCTTACCAAATAATCTCATGAACTAATCATCACCCGCAGATGAACCTTGTGTGGCGGAGGTTTCTGAGGAGCCAGGTCCTATTTCAAAGACCTTCCCTGATGCCCAAACACAGTGGTCAGAACCAGCAATGAAGGACCACACTTACTCCAAAGGACCTATCATCACACGTGGCATGACGACTGCACCAGCCCCTGAGAGGTCACTGTCTGTTGCATTGAAAGATGATGCAGACTGTCTGCTGTACACAGGGATTCCACTACTAGAATTCAACACTCTTGTTGTCTTGCTTACAAGATTTTGCCCCCCACATCATCAACAATGCTGGTTGTAGACAAAATTCTGTTGACACTAATGAAACGTAGACAGAACTTTGTTATAGCTGATTTTAGTATTCGCTTCAAAAAGGTCACCCGGGTCAGATCAGTAAAACGTTGAAATTCTGGATAGATGTCATTGCTGAGCACACCAAGGATCTCATTCCATGGCAAACCTCGTGAGACGGTAAAGGCTACTATGCCACAGGTTTTTCAGGAGAATTTTTCAAATAAAACTGCCAACTGTCAAATATCTAGTTGCAACTGCTCCATCTGGAATGGTTATGTTCATTTCAGAGGCTTATGGTGGGAAATGTAGCGATAGGTTCATAACACAGAACTCAGGGTTTCTCGACCATTTGCGTGCTGGAGATGAGGTGATGGGGGACCGTGTACGCTTGGTCATACGAGCATTTACACGCAAGCAATGCCAGTTGACAAATGAGCAGGTCACTCGCACACGACGCATTGCTAATGTCTGTATCCGTGTGGAACGAGCAATAAGGCGTCTTAAGGCGGACAAGATTCTCTCACAAACTGTGCCTACTAGTTTTGGTCCCTAAAATGGACGACATGCTTAAAATTTGTGCAGCTCTTGTAAATCTGAGAGGAGAGCTTATTTCTATCAAATAGACACGATGTTAAACACAATCAACCTGACTAACAGCATGCACTGATCGGTTATGTATTCCAGATATGTACCATCACTTTATTCCTATTAATGAACTGCAAAACATTGTCAGCATATATAACATTATTTTATTCCAACTGTTAGCTATATTTTGTTTTATATCATTGTGTTGTCATTGTGTTGTCATTGTTTTGTCATTGTGTTGTCATTGTTTTGTCATTGTGTTGTCATTGTTTTGTCAGCTCACACAACTGCCTGTACAAACTTGCCTATTTTAACAGGAAAATTGAAAAATGGACTTTGTCCTATGACAAATAAACTGGCGAGAGATCATTACACTGTGTTTGTGTAGGTATATCTCTTAATGATTTGATTATCTAATATATTAGTATCTTATGTATTATTAAAACAGTACTTCATGAAGTAAGTGCACGCTCAAACTAATTGAATTGTGTATGCCCAGCATATTCAGTCTACTGCTCAGACCCATTTACTTAAAGAGCTCCAGGTACTGTGGGCAGAGATGTAGCTTCTTTTCAGCCAGATCAACAGCCAACCTGTTGCACATGTGCATCTGTTTAGTATTTATCAAATGGAATGTCTACTCCAATGTGTTCGCTTGGTGTCCAGACGACCAGCTTGCAGCGCTGTAGGCCCAGGCACATCATGGTCACTTGTGTCTGAAAGAAGGAACAAGAAAGCACATTGCCACAAAATTCGGATTAGTATGAGTTTACAAATACAAATGTTCAATACTTGTAATAATACAGCTAATAATCTATTTTTATTGAAAACATTTTTACCCACCTGAAGGTAGTATCCATCTGTTCCATTGGGACGAATTAGTTACTGTCCATCATCCAAGCTTTTGACATCACTATTTGGCCGACTCAGAAATTCTGTCAAGAGACGTGGAACTTTTGATCTCAGGGAGCTGTGTTGCATCAAGGATCCCATCTGGGCTGGCTCCCAACCAAGGATGGACAGGGTGCACTGCCAGGCGTCTGTTCTCCACAACGTGCCCTCTGCTCTCCAAGAGTGTGATGACATTGACCTCATTTTTTCCTTTGCCATGATATGTTGCTGTACTGCCAGTGAAGCTTGGGTATAAATGCTCATTTACACATAGTTAGACACAGCTTCCTAGCGTCATGTCATAGCTGTGAAGCACTTTGGATCTTGGTTACTTCCATCAATGTAGCGGTTTGTACGGGGGATAATTTGACGTAGGCCTCAAAACATTGTGCACTTCCTACAGGTTAGTGTTCTGCAGTGTTCAGTGTGACGGTGTGTTCGTGTGGGCTGAATCATGTTGGCTTGGGCCTGCCTTGCTGCTGCGGTCTACATCAGCTCTGTACTTAACTGAAGACCATTTGGCTGGAGCTTAAATAGTGGGGCCCTTACCAAGGAGTTGATGTGGCTTGTGAACTCTGCATGGTTCCTAAATAGCCTGGATTTGTGTGGTGGGTTCTGTGGTGTTTAAAATGAATGTGTTTCGCAAAAATGTGTTTCGCATTCCTCAGCCCTACATTCTTCCTCACACCTGAGTTCCACTTCCTTTGCATGTCATTCCTGTTAAGCCTTGCCTGAATGCACTCTGAACCTACATTGAAGAAAATATTTTTAGTTATTATCTAACCCAGTGTTTCCAAAACCTCTCCTGGAGTACCCGTTGTCCTGCACTTTCATGGCATTTTTGGTCATTACTTTACGGACCTTCCACAGACTTGCTGCCGCATGACTACAAGAGCATACTAGCCCTGCAATACATGAGCCCCCCGCGGTCTGTATGACACCTGTCGTTGATGCTAGTACCCACGCCTTGTGATGAGATGCGTGCAGGATCTGTCTGCTTTTAGGTGGACAAGGTCGTCTCCAACATCCTTCAATAACACCCGACCGACTTTGTTACTGTAGATTTTGGTACACCTCCAAACTTTTTAAGTTGCTCATTGTTAAATCCGTAGCTTCCGATGGTAAGGCAAAGTAAATATGCTACCGTACGTGATAACGAGGTCACAGGCTAATATTACCCTTTTTGATCTCCGTCTGGTTGTGTTCCCACATCATTATTCGTTTGAAAAGCTCTTCATTAATTAATTAATTAATTAATAAACCGTTTGTTTACTTCGAACCGGAAATATAATTGGCGCAAGGCATCTGTCACGATCGCTGGAAGTAAAGAACCAAGGTGCAGCGGACATGTTGTTCCACATTCTTTATTATAAATGTGAAACGTCAAAAACAACAAAATGATGACCGGCTCGGACACTAAGTGTAGCGCACAAACATGCACTAACTGAAAACAATAACCCACAAGGCAGGTGGGGAAGGAACCAACTTAAATAGGATTCCCAATTAGAAGCAACGACAACCAGCTGCCTCTAATTGGGAACCAACACAAAACACAACATAAAGACACATAGAAAACCCTAGTCACGTCCTGGCCCAAAACCCCATAGATAACCCAGAGGGCTAGGGGAAGTCTGTAGTGTCTCTTTCAGAGGGGTGGGGATAAATAGGGAAGTCTGTAGTGTCTCTTTCAGAGGGGTGAGGATAAAAGGGGAAGTCTGTAGTGTCTCTTTCAGAGGGGTGAGGTTAAAAGGGGAAGTCTGTAGTGTCTCTTTCAGAGGGGTGTGGATAAAAGGGGAAGTCTGTAGTGTTTCTTTCAGAGGGGTGAGGTTAAAAGGGGAAGTCTGTAGTGTCTCTTTCAATGGGGTGAGGATAAAAGGGGAAGTCTGTAGTGTCTCTTTCAGAGGGGTGGGGATAAAAGGGGAAGTCTGTAGTGTTTCTTTCAGAGGGGTGAGGTTAAAAGGGGAAGTCTGTAGTGTCTCTTTCAGAGGGGTGGGGTTAAAAGGGGAAGTCTGTAGTGTCTCTTTCAGAGGGGTGGGGATAAAAGGGGAAGTCTGTAGTGTTTGATCATTAGCATCATTCAAACCAAATAAATGTGTTTGACAAAAGTAAATCCAGGGTCTCGCCTTTTAGGGCCCTAAGAGATTTGGTTGGGTGCCCCACCATTTTCCCAATGGGGTGGAGATATTTTCTTTTGCAGTTTTAAAGCTAATTTCCTACAATTCTACACATTGTGTAATAAATTATTCCATGTTAATGTGACATCTGAGTGAGAACGACTAACAAAATCAACGTGCCCTTGCCCGGTTGCTATTTGGTCGCTAAGTTAAGATAGCGGACTAACTTCCAATCTAAAGATTGTTAGCTGACATCGCTAACTGAATGACTGTCAGTGACAAACTGCTGATGCACAACCAAATGTCTAAATTGCACCTGGTGTATTCTACTATTCTCACTCTTAATAGTAAGTTGAGACCCAGACTGAAGCTCCAAAGAAATTGTCAAACCAAGTCAAGAGGCAGTCAATGAACTGGGATTAGCTGGAGGCTATATCGCTGAAGCTTCCCAAGAGATTTGTCCACATCCTTTATTCACTTCCCTAACAGACAATCTCTGTCGTAATGTTCTTTCCTCTTTTAGTTCCTGTCCTGTTTTCTTCCTTTGTGGACTTTATCCATATGCCTCAGCAGATTATTCTTCTGAGAGAATCTTTTACCACAGACTGAGCAGCCATGTTGTTTATCTCCTGTGTGAGTCAGTATGTGCCTCCTTAGGTCCCCCTTCTGATTGAAGCTTTTCCCACAGTCACCACAGCTAAATGGTTTCTCTCCTGTGTGAGTCAGTTTGTGCCTGGTTAGGCTACCCTTCAGATAAAAGCTTTTCGCACAATCACCACAGCTAAATGGTTTCTCTCCTGTGTGAGTCAGTTTATGCAAGGTTAGGCTACCCTTCAGATAAAAGCTTTTCCCACAGTCACCACAGATAAAGGTTCTCTCTCCTGTGTGTGTGAGTTTATGCAAGGTTAGGCTACCCTTCTGATTGAAGCTTTTCCCACAGTCACCACAGGTAAATGTTTTCTCTCCTGTGTGAGTCAGTTTATGCCTCCTTACGTCTGCCATCCGATTGAAGCCTTTCCCACAATCACCACAGCTAAATGGTTTCTCTCCTGTGTGAATCAGTTTGTGAATGTTTAGGTGCCCCTTCCGATTGAATTTTTTCCCGCAGTCTCCACAGCTAAAGGGTTTCTCTCCTGTGTGAATCATTTTGTGCATGTTTAGGTGCCCCTTCCGATTGAATTTTGTCCCACAGTCACCACAGCCAAATGGATTCTCTCCTGTGTGAATCAGTACATGTTCAGTTAGTCTCACCTTCTGATTGAAGCTTTTTCCACAGTCACCACAGCTAAATGGTTTCTCTCCTGTGTGAATCCTCATGTGCCTGGACAGAACTCCTTTGTGTTTGAAGGTCTTGCCACAAACAGGGCAGGTGCAGGGTTTCCCACCGTGACAGAGTCGGACATGGGCCTTCAGTTTACAGGTGGAGTTGTAGTGTTGTTTGCAGAAGCGGCATTCACCGAATCTCTTCTTGGTGAGAGTCACATGCCTCTGCAGTTCAGCTTTCAGAGGAAACGTTTCACCACAGTCACCGCAGTGGTACGTTTTTCTAGACGTGGTGCTGGGTTTGGTCAGGTGTTTTTCCAATGTTGGGCTGGGATCCAATGGTGAGCTGCTATCAAGTCCTACTTGGTCGTTGCTTACAGCTGAACTGTGGCTGGAGGCATTGTTTTGATTATCTGGAGGGTCACAGGGCATGTAGAGACCCTTAATGTGGGTCACAGTGACAAAAGGTTTGAGATCCACTGGTTTAGAGTCACTCTCTCTGTTCTCCACGGTCTGGGTTTGGGGACGAGTCAAGGACCAAAGTGGGTCCTCCTCATCACATTCACTTTTCACACAGGAAGGAGTAAATATGGAGTCTTTGGTATCAAAGAGCCCTTGAAGCTGCTCTTCCTCCTGACTGGTCCTGAGTTCCTCCTGTTCCTCTTTAATCAGTGTGGTCTCTGGGTCCTCCTGCTCCAGACTGGGGCTCCACTCCTGCTCACAGTGCTGCTGCTCAGGGGGAACATCCTCTTCAGAGACAGAGAGCTGCAGGGAGTCTGGAGGGACGGAGAGGAGGAGCAGAGGTTATCTAAATAATACAGAATTAAATAGAACACTTGAATCATACAGGTGAATAAAAAATCTCTATGATTTTTTAATTGCTTTATTGGCTGTCCATGATCTACACCAGGGGGGGTCCAACTCATTCTGTCTTCAACGAGGTCCTCAGGGAAAATGTGTTCTATTCCTCGCTGTCAAAATGAGCCTAACGTAGTCTTTTGATGCATGTTTATTTTTATGTTCGATGTTCGCTGACTGTCTAGCTTTCATTTCAGTGATTAACAGAGTTAAGAGTCAAGAAACTGTACAAATACAGGACATAGGACTGCTTGATGTACGGCGCAACGTCCACGTGTCAGACAGGGGAATATACTTTTTTACTCAAGCCCGCCTTACTGAATACTCCAGGTTAGACGACTTTCTCCGTGTACAATGAAGATAGGCACAGGCTTAAGGATTGTAGGATCCCGCAGAGCGACTTCATCATAATGGAGTTGACCTAACTCTACACCTCGATAGCAAACCAAGAAATACTATACAGAGGCTAAATACAAGCATGCTGAATGATCACGCATTCAAGGAATCAATAAAGACAGAATTGAATCTGGAGAAGTATCTCCTGCTGCATTGTGGGATGCAGCTAAGGCAGTTATTAGCGGGAACAAGATCATAGCCACATCATCTCTCAAGAACAACATTAAAGCACAGAAACTGCTTACATTACAGGAAACACTAGGAAGCGTCAAACAATCTCATAGTCATCTCAAAGACCCTCCGCATATTATGTGAGATTCAAAAAAGGTAAAACAGGAAATTGACCAGATGAAGAAGTAGAGAAGAAGCTCAGGTTTTCTGAAAGTACGATATTATGAAACTCAAAAGGCAACAACAACCAATAGCATGGAGACACAGAAAAACACACAATACAATTTTCTAAATAAGACACACAAAACAAAGATTACATGCAAATTGGATGAAATCCAGAATGCATTTGAATCGTACTATACAAATCTGTACAAGCAACCAGAGAAGCCAGATGCACAGACAATAGTGTTATTTAAAAAAAATGTAACTCACTTGATCTCCTCTCAATTGGGACGGAGCAACATGATAGAGTTACCTCAGAAATAACCACTGAAGTAACAAATAAAGCAATATCTAATCTAAAAGCAGACAAATCTCAAGACCCTGATGTAGAGGTTGACCGATTAAAATCGGTATGGCCAATTAATTGGGGCTGATTTCAAGTTTTCATAACAAATCGGTAATCGGCGATTACGGCTGATTACATTGCAATCCACGAGGTAACTGCGTGGCAGGCTGACCGCCTGTTACGCGAGTGCAGCAAAATCGCTATCCGCGTTGAGAAACCATAAAAATCGGTCGACCTCTAACCTGATGGCTTCCCTTCAGAGAACTTCTAACAGCTCTACTTCAGACCGGTTTTAACTGGACTCTGGGGGGATCTTCCACCATCGTGGATAGAAGACATATCTGTAATTCCAAAAGGAGGGTAAAGATTAGAAGGTCATGCAGTTCCTATAGACCTATCGCAATTCTCAACACGGATTATAAACTATATGCATCAATAATAGCCAAAAGAACAGAGGACATAATCCCAGAATTGATTGACGGGGATCAAACTGATTTCATACGAAATAGGACAGACACAGGACAACATAAGGAGAACACTACATGTCATGGACCACATTACTCAGGATAAGACAAGTGCAATATGAATCAGTCTAGATGCTGAAAAAGCATTTGATTCAGTGGGATGGGATTATCTATGCCAAATTATGGATAGATTTGGTGTCAACAAATTAGTAATAAAGTGCATCCTATCACTATATTCATGTCCGACTGCTAGAATAAAGACGAATGGACATTTGTCACGTACGATAAATTCAGAACTCCTTGTACATGGAGCCATTAGCCCAGGCAATAAGACAGGAGTAACAATAAGAGGCAGTCAACATCAGATATGCATGTATTCTGATGATGTTCTCTTATTCCTTGAAGACTCCTTGAAGGGTTCAAGCGTACCTAGACTGATGGATGTTTTACAAACATTTGGAACATATTCAGGGTATCTACTTAACGTACACAAGAGCCAAGCCCTAGTATATAATTATACCCCACAGCAAGAGCCAAGCCCTAGTATATAATTATACCCCACAGCAAGAGCCAAGCCCTAGTCTATAATTATACCCCACAGCAAGAGCCAAGCCCTAGTATATAATTATACCCCACAGCAAGAGCCAAGCCCTAGTATATAATTATACCCCACAGCAAGAGCCAAGCCCTAGTATATAATTATACCCCACAGCAAGAGCCAAGCCCTAGTATATAATTATACCCCACAGCAAGAGCCAAGCCCTAGTATATAATTATACCCCACAGCAAGAGCCAAGCCCTAGTATATAATTATACCCCACAGCAAGACCCAATCCCTAGTATATAATTATACCCCACAGCAAGAGCCAAGCCCTAGTATATAATTATATCCCACAGCAAGAGCCAAGCCCTAGTATATAATTATACCCCACAGCAAGAGCCAAGCCCTAGTATATAATTAGACCCCACAGCAAGAGCCAAGCCCTAGTATATAATTATACCCCACAGCAAGATCCAATCCCTAGTATATAATTATACCCCACAGCAAGATCCAAGCCCTAGTATATAATTATACCCCACAGCAAGACCCAATCCCTAGTATATAATTATACCCCACAGCAAGACCCAATCCCTAGTATATAATTATACCCCACAGCAAGAGTTGAAGAGCAGGTAGAACATCCAGTGGACCTCTTCATCCATTAAATTTCTCTGAGTAAATCTACCAAAAGATACACCCAAACTGACATGAATTACGTTCCCATCAACAAGAAAATATATGACGACCTGGACAGGTGGTATTCATCTCCTTAGGATCTTAGAACTGAAACAATCCAACTGAATATTCTGCGGAGGCTACAGTATTTGTTCCAACTACCGCCCAACGAAATCTCAGCTAAACAGTTTAGGGAATGAAATTATACAATGGCGCCGGAGAGAATGGCTGCCGTTTTACGGTCTCCTAACCAATTGGGCTATTGTGTGTGTTTTTCTCGTTATTTGTAACTTATTTCGTACATAATGTATCTGCCACCGTCTCTTATGACCGAAAATAGCTTCTAGAAATCAGGACAGCGATTACTCACCTTATACTGAAAGACGATTTTTTCTTTAACGAGTCGGACAAGAGGTATTTACTCCAGACACCCGACAAGGCCCTCATCCCCGTCATTCGCAGGAGAAAGAGACGGAGATATCGAGGACGAAGGTCTGGGTGCCTTGTAAGGATCCGGCGGCGAGTGGGTAATTTGCCTTTTCCATTGGTCCTATTAGCCAACGTACAATCATTGGATAATAAAATAGACAAACTACAAGCACATATATCCTACCAACGGGACAATAAAAACAGTTTCACCGAAATTGTGGCTGAACGACGACATGAATAACATACAGCTGCCGAGTTATACAGTGTATCGGCAGGATAGAACAGCAGCCTCTCGTAAGACAAGGGGTGGCAGTCTATGTATTTTTGTAAACAGCTGCTGGTGCACGATATCTAAGGAAGTCTCAAGGTTTTGCTCGCCTGAGGTAGAGTATCTCATGATAAGCTGTAGACCACACTATCTACCAAGAGAGTTTTATGTATATTCTTCGTAGCTGTCTAATTACCACCACAAACCGATGCTGGCACTAAGACCGCACGCAATGAGCTGTATGAGGGCCTTGTCGGGCTCTTGTCCGACTCGTTAAGCAAACAGGAAAACTCTCATCCAGAGGCGGAGCTCCTAGTGGCCGGGGACTTTAATACAGGGAAACTTAAATCTGTTTAACTTCATTTTTACCAGCATGTTAAATTTGCAACCTGAGGGGGAAAAAAACACCTTTACTCCACGTACAAAGCTCCCCCTCACCCTCCATTTGGCAAAAATGACCATAATTATATCCTCCTGATTCCTGCTTACAAGCAAAAATTCAACCAGGAAGCACCAGTGACTCAGTCAATAAAAAAGTGGTCAGATGAATCAGATGCTAAACTACAGGACTGTTTTGCTAGCACAGACTGGAACATGTTCCAGGATTCTTTCGATGGAATTGGCGAGTACACCACACCAGTCACTGGCTTCATCAATAAGTACATCGATGACATCATCCCCACAGTGACTGTACGTACATACCCCAACCAGAAGCCATGGGTTACAGGCAACATCCGCACTGAGCTAAAGGGTAGACATACCGCTTTCAAGGAGCGGGACCGTAACCCACAAGTGACACGAGCCTACCAGACGAGCTAAATTACTTCTATGCTCGCTTCGAGGCAAGTAACACTCAAACATGCATGAGAGCATCAGCTGTTCCGGTCGATTGTGTGATCACGCTCTCCGTAGCCGATGTGAGTAAGACCTTTAAATAGGTCAACATACACAAGGCCGCAGGGCCAGACGGATTTGCCCTGACCAACTGGCATGTGTCTTCACTGACATTTTCAACATCTAATTGTCTGCAATACCAACATGTTTCAAGCAGACCACCATAGTCCCTGTGCCCAAGAACACTAAGGTAACCTTCCAAATGACTACCGACCCGTAGCACTCAAGTCTGTTGCCATGAAGTGCTTTGAAAGGCTGGTCATGGGTCACATCAACACCATTATCCCAGAAACACTAGACCCAGTCCAATTTGCATACCGCCCCAACAGATCCACAGATGATGGAATCTCTATTGCACTCCACACTGCCCTTTCCCACCTGGACAAAAGGAGCACCTATGTGATAATGCTATTCATTGACTACAGCTCAGCATTCAACCCCATAGTGCCCTCAAAGCTCATCACTAAGCTAAGGACCCTGGGACTAAACACCTCCCTCTGCAACTGGATTCTGGACTTCCTGACGGGCCGCCCCCAGGTGGTAAGGGAAGGTAACAACCCATCCGCCACGCTGATCCTCAACACCTCAGGGGTGCGTGCTCAGAGACCTCCTGTACTCCCTGTTCACTCATGACTGCACGGCCAGACTCGACTCCAACACTATCATTAAGTTTGCTGATGACACAACAGGCTGAGAGATCTTCAAGTTCCTTGGTGTCCACATCACCAACAAACTATCATGGTCCAAGCACACCAAGACAGTCGTGAAGAGGGCACAACAAAACCTATTCCCACTCAGGAGACTGAAAAGATTTGAAATGGGTCCTCAGATCCTCAAAAAGTTAAACAGCTGCACCATCGAGAGCATCCTAACTGGTTGCATCACTGCCTGGTATGGCAACTACTTGGCCTCCGACCGCAAGGCACTACAGAGGGTAGTGCGTACGGCCCAGTACATCACTTGGGCCAAGCTTCCTGCCATCCAGGACCTCTATACCAGCCGGTGTCAGAGGAAGGCCCTAAAAATTGTCAAAGACTTCAGCCACCCTAGTTATAGACTGTTCTCTCTGCTACCGAACGGCAAGTGGTACCGGAGCGCCAAATCTAGGTCCAAATGGCTTCTCAACAGCTTCTACCCCCAAGCCATAAGACTCCTGAACAGCTAATCAAATGGCTACCCAGACTATTTGCATTGCATTTTTCTAAATAACTGCATTGTTGGTTAAGGGCTTGTAAGTAAGCATTTCACTGTAAGGTCTACACCGGTTGTATTCGGCGCATGTGACAAATCAAATTATTTGATTTGATAAACAGATATCAAGGTTTATCTGGAACATAATTAGATATACAACATTACAATGACTAAAATACAGGGAGTTTGGCCTCACCGGGCCTAAAAGATGATTTTTGCCCAATTGAGACCTCTGGTGTGTTGGTGCAATCCAGAATACGAATCCAAATGGGAAGACATCGAGACTACTTTGACAGAAATACCCATACAGTCAGTTTTGGGTAATAATGGCATGGTAATAGAAATATACAATAGACAAAATCAGTGGATTAATTTCTCTCTTAAGACATGGTTTAGGGTAGTTCAGCAAATCCATTTAGACAAGAGAGTTGCTGAGTTGGCCCGCATACAACCCCAGCGTCATCCCTGCAACTCAGCAGATTTAAACATTGGACACAGAGGCACCACATCATTTTGTACAATTATAAAGAATAGGGATCTAGAGAACTTCCAGGACCTAAGTAAAAAAAACATGGCTTGGATAAACAAGACGTTTACAGGTACCTGCAGGTTCGAGACATATTTTTTAAATAAATAAATAAAAGTGACTGAACATCGGGCACCTCAGAAATGTATGTAAGTATTCACTAATGCATACAACTTGGGGAGTATCAAAACTATTTCAAATCTTTACTTGGGTATTCTATCCTCAAATAAACACTCTACAAACTATAGTAAACAGAAATGGAAGGAGGAACTTAACATTGGTATTTTCACCCATTCACAGTAAAAGTTCAAAAACAACTTAAAATTGTTGATCAGTGAAAGCCTAAACAGTTTACTAATTGAGTAGAACTATAGCTAACTATCAGTAGATCTACATACAAACCTATTCTACATAGTTTTATCTCTGGTGTGATCCGCAGCAGTCTCCGTAGACGATCATTCTCCTCCTGGTACTCGGCTAGGGTTTGCTCAACTTCCCCGAAAATCTCCAAAGCAGCAGATGCCGTTAAACGCTCATTTAAAAACACACGAAAAAACTGTAGTTTAGACATTTTCAGTGGACTGAGAGTTGGGTATTCAGCTAGTATGGCTTCTTGACGTGGGTCCTCTTCATCACATTCACTTTTCACACAGGAAGGAGTGGATATTGAGTCTTTGGTATCAAAGAGCCCTTGAAGCTGCTCTTCCTCCTGACTGGACCGGAGTTCCTCCTGTTCCTCTTTAATCTTTGTGGGCTCTGGGTCCTCCTGCCCCTGACTGGGACTCCACTCCTGCTCACAGTGCTGCTGCTCAGGGGGAACCTCCTCTTCAGAGACAGAGAGCTGCAGAGAGTCTGGAGGGAAGGAGAGGAGAAGAGGTTACCTATACAGCACAGAATTAAATAGAACACTTGAATTATACACATGAATTCTAGATCTCTGTGATCTATATAGTCAAGGAGGAGTCAAACCTCCAGCCGCCATAGCTAAAGCCTGTGCCTGAGGTTGAGCAGAGGGTACATTGAGAATACGGTACAACAACTTTCAACCAACTTTTACTTGGCGATACTTAATTCTCGATTTAAAAGGCACCGGTGTCTTAAAAAACTTTTTTTTCACACCCCTTGTTAGCTGCCAGACTTCTCACATATCCCAGTATCTTTTCTGGAACTAGTCATTGGTTAATCTCGGTTACCCAGAAGTAAAATTCTCTAGCGAAAGTTAGTAATTTCCTGTTTTACTTCTGGGGGGGTGCTGGTAACAATTGTGATTAAGTCTCCTCCCTCGTAAATGTAAACTCTCGGCCAAACCCCTCCTTTCGGCTAATTCCTCCCGTGTTTATTAAATCCAAAATGCAAAATTATTATTTTTATAATTTTTTTACAATAGTGCCTATTTTGGCTGTGGAATCCGTTTATCATCCACACACACAAGCTTGAAAAATCACAGCGTCAGATTAAGATTTTGCCTCACTGGAACTAAGGGGCCTAGCCCGAACCATGAAAAACAGCCCCAGACCGTTATTCCTCATCCACCAAACTTTACAGTTTAGGCAGGTAGCGTTTCCCTGGCATCCGCCAAACCCAGATTTGTCCGTTGATGGTAAAGCGTCATTGATCACTCCAGAGAACGTGTTTCCACTGCTCCAGAGTCCAATGGCGGCGAGCTTTACATCACTCCAGCCAAAGCTTGGCATTGCGCATGGTGATTTTAGGCTTGTATGTAGCTGCTCAGCAACGGAAACCCATTTCATGAAGCTCCCGACAAACAGTTATTGTGCTGAACTTAATTCCAGCAGCAGTTTGGAACTCGTAGTGAGTATTGCAACCAACAATTTTTACACGCTACACACTTCAGCACTCAAAAGTCCCGTTCTCTGAGCTTGTGTGACCTACCACTTCGAGGCTGAGCCATTGTTGCTCCTAGAAGTTTCCACAAGTGTAACAGCACTTACACTTGACTCAGGGCAGAAATGTGTTGGCGTCCTATGATGGTGCCTCGTTGAAAGTCACATTCTACTGCCAATGTTTGTCTATGGAGATTGCATGGCAGTGTGCTCAATTTTATACACCTGGCAGTGTGGTAGTGAAAACATGGCTAAGATGCATTGATTAATTTATTTAATGTACTATGTGATAGCAGACAACATGATAGTATTGATAATGAGGCTTAAGTGCTAAAACAAGTTTAACTTAGATAGTTGTGGGAGATTAACTCATTACAATTATTACATTTTCAGTGTTCTGGTTGATTACTTTGAAGTGGTGAGACAGAAAGACATACAGAAATGTATAGGATTTGTTAAAGCTGAATAGTTGAACAAACAGACATGAAAGAAACAGGAGGTCAGCAGAAAGGCCATTTGGAACTGATCAAAGGCTTCTGAGGAAAAGCAGGATGCCAGAAGGCAATATAACAAAGACCCCTATGGAAACAGGACATATGGGAAGCTGTAAACCTGGGGAGGGGTCTGTGTAGGAATGTTGGGAGAATACTTTAAAAGGCTGTGGGCTGAGACACAGGGTCAGTTGTGATCCGGGTCATGGCTCCACCTTTGATTGTGCTAATTAAAGGTGTTATTGAATTCACAAGTTTCTTGTAAGAGTTTCATATTTTTGAGAAACCATTTGCCACGACATATTTGGCGAGCTTGCCAGGAGTAGAAGGGATCGCAAGACAATGGCGCTTTGGGGCTGACGGTGGGTCTTCTGGGCAAATTATGCAAACATGGTGATCGCCCAGCTATTTAAAAGGTAAGCATAAGTTCTTACAAATAGTTGAAAGTTTGTGTGATTTGCCACGGGAGATCTGTCTCGGTCACAAGGTATCACGTCGATCTCTCTAAAAACTTATATAAAAAACCTAGTAATATTAAGAACTTTTGAATTCAATAAACTGCATGCATGCGTAACGCTTTGGGGGGATATTTAATAGATCTATTTGTGAGACTGGGTGTGTGGTGTGCTGCGTACCTTGCTGGGGTCGGGTGACCAGTGGAGGGGGGCCTGTGCTCTGTTTTGCTGGACTGCCTGGCTTGGCGTGGTGCAGTGGCTACCTGGACATATGGTCAACGCAAATGGAGAGTAGAAAATCCTGTGATACCGTTTTTATACTTAGATAAAAAGTCTGCCTGGACAGGTTGCTTATTTTATGTAGAGGGCTACATAGGAATGAGTATTTAGAAACACTTCACGATACCGCCCGTAGGAAAAAAAAAAAAAAAAAAAAAAAAAAAAGGGGTCTGCCTGGGTGAAGTGTGTAGAATAGCTAAGTAATTTACGCCGTGATACCGCTCTAAGAAAAATAGAGGCCTGCATTGGACGGGTAAATAGTAAAATCCTGTGATACCGTCTCCATATGTTAATGGCGAGTCTGCTTGGACAGGTTACTTATGAATGTGGAGGTCTGCGTAAATAAGTAGGTAGAAAGCCTATGACACATCTCCAATAAATTAGTAGGAGACTGTATAATGGGTCACTTTGCGATAACGCTCTCAGGAGAAGAGGTCTGCTGGGTAAAGTGTACAGATGTGATGAGACGTTGACTTGATTTGTCGGGCTCTCGTCATGTCACAAACCCTATTTTTATGTCGATTATAAAATAGGTCGTTTTTAGGTAAAAACGTAAATGTGTATGAATGAAACGCGTGTATAAATGTCAAAAGCCTGAATAGGTGTATTTTATCTTGTGTAAAGGAAGTATGTAGGTTCAGGAAAAGCATATTGTGTTGTCTATTACAAGTAAAGAGACTGTAACTTTTATATGAGACGCTGACTAAGTGTAGTCAGGCGGGCGGGGTGCGAGAAAATCTAAGAATGGTAAGAGATAGAAAAAATATAAAATACAGCAGCGTGGCTATAGTATGCGTTTGAATTAATTACTGTTGGAAAAATAATGGTCACGAACACATGAATAGGAAATAATATAGTTCAACCTAAGGAGCAAGGAATAATTATGAATATTACAGGAAAATAGGTAGAGGTTTTGGAAACAGTCAGTGTAAAACCATTGAGTCGCCAATAGAAGTGCATGAAGATTCTACCAATTCGTCTCAAATATGAAAGCGTAAACTAGATATGGTAAGGCAAAGTTACTCCTATCAATAGAATAATTCAAATTAAATAAAGAATTCAGGGAGGTAATTATGAATTGTAACAAAAACATAGAATAAGAAGCTAAGTAAGTGTATTGAATTTTTTAGTGCGGCTATTAGGGTTATTACGCGGATAGAACTATTCTGAGAATGGCTGGTGTAAATTGGGATACCTGGTAAGTCGCTCAGGTTATTGTGGTTGGGTAAAGAAACACTAGATTGGGTGTACCAGGGTGCAGATGACTGAGACGTTGACTACAGTTTTTTGGTCTGAATATTGTTGCTGTAGGTTAATTTAAGAGAAATAACATCATTTGAAGTATTGCAAGCAGCATAGTTAGTCACCAGCGTGTTTAAAGAGCAAGTAAAGAGCCTAACTAAATTTGAGAGGTGAGTAGATTGAAGATATATTTTCTTGTATCTGGGAATAATGTTAGCTAAATGAGTTAGCCACGATTAACTTTAGTATTTGACTGCCATGTGGAAAATAGTAGGAATTATGATTCAAAAGGTTTGGGATATTAACTCGGTGCAGTAGTGGATTTTGAGGTTGAATTATCCTTGTCAGAAACGGGGACAGTGGATATTAGGTGAACATTAACGTCTAAGTGGTGTTTTTATGGACTATATTTAAAATAAACAAGTAACCTGGTAACATAAACGTTAGCATCAAGAAAGGTGAAGTTAACTTTCTAACCATAAGGAATGATAATAATTGAAGTTAGTCAATTGGGAAGTAAGAATTTCGACTTTTATTATTAGGTTTGATTAAGAATTGACTGATGTATTTTCTACATTTGGTGTATTACAGGTTAATCTTAAACTAATGAATGTTTAATGAGGGTGGAGCAGTGATTAGCAATAAAAATATAGTCATTGATAAGGAGGGTTGATAATTAGTGTCTTAATAGCACTCCAATGATGTGACATTTTGGTAAATCTGAAAAACAGATTTCAATAAGAGGATATATAAATAGTAGAGATGGAGATTGTAGAAAAGGATTAGCTATGGTTGAGAGCAAGTAATTAGTGGGATGTTTAGGTATGAATAAGCATTACTATAGTTTGGGTTTATAGTTAAAAAACAATAGTAAATTTGTGAATGTATTCTAGAAAATATAATTTGTTTCCATTACATGGTACAGTGTCAGATAATACGAGTTGAAGTAATTAAATATTGGCAATCAAACTGATTAGGCAGTACCTACGTTTTGAATGTTCTAGAACAGTTTAGTATTTTACTAAACTAATGCTACAGATTAAACGGATAAGACTGTTGGAAAGGAGCTCTGGAGTTGTTTATTAATATAAAGGTCAATTCTACGTAATGAAACAACTATTAAATGTGTTGGTTGAAAATTGGTCTATTACCGATAACGGAATATTTGTACTTGTTTATGACAGTGGGAGACCAATCATATTACACCAAATGGGTGAATGAGGGTAATGCATGCTAAATACAGCATGGAAAGGTCTGGCATTTCTAACGATAACAGAGTGTTTGTGCATGAATGAGGGTAAAGCATGCTAAATACAGCATGGTAAGGCCTGGCATTTCTATTCATTTAAACTTTTGGGTCGCTGAATCAGTGTAGTATAACGAAGTGTTTTATGTTTTTATAGGAAACGTGGGGATTTCATTGCCGCTCTTTGAAATGTTTTCTGGGGCTATAATCTTGGGGAGAGTCCGTAAGTTGCCAAATGAAATAAAGTTTGGCAATTGTTTGTTTTGCCTTAAGGGTTACAAATACCCGCACATAACACATTTGTCATGATTATTTGTTGGTGTTTAACATGTGTGTTCTTTTCTTTGTGTTTGGTGAGTTTTTCAGTTTGTCTGAATGTCAAGATATCTTAAAGGGACACGCACACATATGGCGAGTTTTTATTTTCTGAGTTTTAATAAAAATGATGGAATTCTTTTGACAAAGGGAATGTACTGGAAACCTGGGATACAACATGTATGAAATGTTTGACTTTTTCATTAATTTGTCTAAAAAAGTAAGAAACACTTCTTTTGAAGGGTTTGTATGACCTCTGACCTATGTCGTGACTTTCCATTGTGGTTTGATCACCCGCATTGGAAAGCCATTTGGATAATGAATTTAGGGTCATTTGTCATACTGATATTCGGGGTTATTTGTAAAATTTATTGTTATGATGGAGTTCCTAGTTCTTAACCAAATTTGTGAATTGGGTCAATGTGAAGAAGGAGAGGGCGTTGCCTTTGACTGCCTTAAGTTTAAATTCCTATGGCCATATGGGTAAAATATTTTTCTTTGTGGAATTCTTAAGAGTAGTGATTTTAATTTGATGTTATTTGAAATGTTGTATTTTTTGACCAGTAATAGTGTTATTTCTTTTACACATTACTCCCATGGAGAGTTGTGTGTTAAAAATGGGGGAGGGTGCAGTCCTTTGAGGTTTTGGATTAAAGATTACACAACTGAGTGCTGTGTAGGAGTGTATGGAGTTGTATGTATATTCCTGATGGAGTATAGGTCTAACTTTCTGATGCTGTGGCTCTGTGATGGAGCTGACAGTGTGATGGGGGAGTATTAGTAGCCAATTTGAATGATTAGTTTCAACAGAATGCGTTGTTATTCTGTCTATTCTGACATATGTTTAAACAATTGAATTAAGAATGATTGGTGAAAGTAATCATTTACTATAGAGTTAATGAACTAAACTGAAATGTTGTTCTGATCTGTTTTCATGAAAAGTGACATAAAGATGAGTATAAGCTGTACTAAATTCAGGTTAGAATAATACATCTAGGTTATCTTAGAAGAAATAGGGGTAACATGTATTATTAAATTGGTTTAGACTGTTGGGATATCAGGTTGATTGTAGAGGTCCATACACTACATGAACGTATTGTAATTTAGATTAAGAATGCATTGAGATACTGATCTGTATTATGATTGTGATAAAAAAGTTATGGAATAATTATACTGGATGTTAATATAAATGTACATTCTGCTGATATTGATGTGTGTTAAATTTAGTTTTTTACTTTGGGTGATAGGACCAATTTTTGAATCACTGAGCAATATCATTTTACATTTTGTTTGGATAATTAATTGGGTTTTTACTTTTGATTTGGAAACTGAAGGATTGATTTGAGTTTAGTAACTAATGTATTAGGGATTGATAGTTTCTGGTTGTTGTTTCTTGGTTTAAATGTTTTTCTAACACCAGTCAATTTGAGCAGGAAGTTAATGGGTTAATGGTATGTGCAGGAAGCAAGAAGGTCATAAAGGGGACCAGGGCTAATAAACTATAAATGAGTATAGTTCTAGGCCTCTCATGACAGACAAAACAGGACCAGAGGGGTTGTAATGAGAATAGCCATTGCTTGTACTGACAGTAAAATGTTTATAAGTATACATTTTCATAGGGATGTCTGGGTTATAGAATAGTAATTACATATAAGGTTTATAGTCTGTGTTTTGAAATAACACCCGATAATGGTAATGATTGAGATTGCATGAAGACTGCATAATTGGGCATAGAATGTAACTGTTGGATGTTTTTCCCAGCTTAATTTACTTTTTAAAGTAATGGGAAGGTTTTAAACAAGTATTTAATTTTTCCTCTTCCATGTTTTGTGGAACATAAGTGATCTTTGTTCCAGAGGGGGGAATGATGTATATTATATTGACTAAATAGACAAGAATGTTTTAGTAGGTATTCAACTATGGTAGGACTCATGAATAAAGGTTATGAAATATAAGGGGTGTTGTTTCTAGATAGCTTATAGGAAAGGAAGAAAAGCTGTCTGTGTAAAATATAGGGACAATTATAAAGACATTGAACATTACACATATCTAAATTATGGTGAGAGGAAAAGTTATGATGGTGGGAATTTGAACACTATGGTGCAAGTTTGAGAAACTTATGACTTAAGAGTTTGGTTAGGTTGGTTATTCTTCCAACTCAGTGGTATGGTTAAATATTTTTACTGGTAGAAGACACTTAACTAATTACGTGCAGTAATACATTTTATGACTGTTGTGTTAGGGACCGCAGTTGGGCAATCATTATGTGTAAAGGTAGCAGGAGAAGGGGTGGTTGAGATAGAATGTTTACATAGGGATGTTAGTTAAATATTACGAATTAGTGATCTTGACATAAGAAGAGAGTCTGTTGTCAGGAAATGACCCATGTTGGAGTGTGTATATCTTCAGGTGTAAGCAGCACATACGGAGCCAGAGATGGACTGAATTCTGAAGATTGAGTGTACATCAAAATACACCTGGCAGGAGGTACTCCTTACAACACCTGCAGTGGTAAAGATTGATATGTCTCTCTTTGGTGGGTGCATCATTCTCACAAGAAGTAAGTTCCACCATGTAAGGGATGAGCTTGAAAACACCATAACAGAAGAAGAGGAGTTAAAGAAAGAGATTAGATTTCACTGTGGATATACATGCAGATGGGTTAAGTTAGGAGTTAATTGCTTTATAGGGTAATGCTACATATGAAAAAGATGTTAGGGTAATTGTACTCTAAATAACATATTGAAGGCATTGTTATGAAAGCATATACAGTTTTGATTTACTTACAGTAGGTGTAATGTTGATTAGGGATATGCATAGCAGGTGGAATGCCTATTAGTTGAGATGGAGAACTAAGTAAAAATGACATGACTTGGGAACACCTCTCAGAACCTGGGGTCGAAAGGGGAAGACTGGATGAAAGCATGAGGAAGCTTTTTAGGGCTTTTATTTTTGCAGAGTCCAGCAGGAGAGCATCCTTAAGGCGTAGAGGCAGGTGAAGAGAGAGTGGGAATTGTCATAGTCTTAGATTTAGGTTTTTGGGAATATATATATTTATGTATGACATTTCGCATTGTCAAGGTTGTTATGTTTTCTTTTGCTTTCCAAGTATTCTGCTGTCACTCTCTTAGGAACCAGAAGGAGAGAGGGTCGCCAGCTTCAGCTGGAATGTCAGTGTGTTGTGTGATGAGTGATGGACATAAGAGGGTGTATGGTGTAATCATAGAACAGAGGCCGTAAGTCTCTAAGTGTGAATGCTTCAGGGAAAGAAGGGAGATAATCTGCACCAGGACCAGAGGTTCCATGTCCAGTGATCTGAGGTGACCAGGTCTGAGTGTTCTGGAAGAATGGAAGGAGCCGTAGAGGGAAGGACCCTACGAGGTGGCTGCAGCGACGCCAACTGCCGTCCAGGTGAAAGGGAGCAAGACGTGGAAACATCCAAACCATTGCTCCAGAGTCCGTCAGAGAGGAGGAGACAACCATTGAGACATGAGAACGCAGAGAATGCTAATCCACCAGGCAGGAGCTTGGAGGGAACGGGAGCAGAGAGGAGATCGAGGCACCAGGAAGGTGGCAGGATGTCCGTAGACGAAGTGGAAGCCAGGATGCGACTAATCCACCAAGAGGAAGGTGGAAGAAAGAAGATGCAGAAGCCAAAAACCTGCAAGGAACAACTTTTCTCTCCTGGAGGATCTGAGAGTCCAGGGTGGGGAAAGTGGCATGCCTGATGCTCATAATGACATATCTATTCTGGAAGATTTCCCTGACAGAAGCCTGTTACAATGGGACTCCGAAATACCCACTGAAAAGTGGGAACCACATTTCCCTGAAATCAATGCATTCCCTGAGGGGGGCCACTCAGACTGGAAGGAGGGCTTCCACCAGGTGAATAGGAAGGACTATGTCAACAGGTTGCAGGAGAGAGTGAACCTTCACAAGGGGCAGGACGAGGTGAACTTCTCAGAGGGGGATTTCCCCACAATTGACTTTTCTGCCCTTGAAGACTTCTAATGGCAATCAATGGAATCTGAAACAACAGAAGAACAAGGACATTGAAGTGATAGTAGCTCCAGTAAATCTAAGTGAAGAGACTGTTAACATGCCTCATTGTGTTACATATAGGCAAGAAGAAAGGTGCCTATTTGAACCTCATGGGGAGGATGTCAGTTAGTATTCCTATTTCGACTCAGCTGATAACAGAAAACGGAGAACAGAAGTCCATCTCAATCGAGAGGATAAAACCTCTGCCAGAGACAGCCTTCTGTGGATGGACATCATCAGATGAAGGGAGAAGTCATCTGGGACCAAAATGATGTGACCTGACATCAACCAAAGAAGAAGTTTGAACATGTGGAAAGAGTACTAGAGTTGCTGATGGACATAGTTTGACAAACATCAGACTGGGAAGAGCACTGAAACCTGAACAGGATGAGCCTGTGATGAATACAGGACTGACAACATCAGTGGTTGCCTTGGACACTATAGCAGTTACTACGTTGACTACATATGCTGCTACTAAGTAACAGTCTACAGCAATCACAAAGGACTCTGTAACTTCAACTGATATTTCAATCCCTGGGCCATATAAGGATGCAGTTCTGGGGACATAGTAAAGAATTAAACTTGACATATTGCTTATTATGTGCACCCTCTCCACTGAAAGAATTAGTGGTGGTACCTAATCCTTATGATTATAGGGATTGTGCTGAATTTAATAAAAACTTTTGTTATTTGAGTAGATCAGAAAGGGCTTACTGTCCTGCTGAATGTTTGTTGTGTTTGGGTTGTCCAAATTATCAAAGATATTACAACCAAAGTGTCTAGGGTAAGTGGTGTCAAGATTTGGATGTACGTCTGGCAGAAGAGAAGGTAGAGGCACCATATGGGTATTGAATAGATTATATAGAGCAGGGCACTTATCTAAGGAATGCAGGCACTCCAGGAAGGGCTACTTATTGAGCAGCTAGAGGTTGGGTGGATGATAGATCTTTGTTTAGGTTGGCTGTTGAAGTTAAACTCTGGCACTCCCATTTATTGCACCATGTGAAGATCAGACTGTGGTAGTAGCTGATTTCTTCTGGTTATGTGGAGGGCAAAGATTAGGGGTGAATATTGCCAGAAGGATAGACAGGCCTTTGTGAGGGGGTTCGGTTAATTCAGCAGTTAACTGTCACTGTATGGAATCCTAGTGATAGTAAGCAGTTGTTTGCTTAACATAAAGTAAGGAGAGTTTGACAATAAGGTCTATATAAGATACAGTTGGACTATCTGGAGGTGTCCCTAATGAATTTAAAGCTAGAGATGAGATTAAATCAGGTTTTGAATCTATATTCCTGTGTATGATGTGTTCTTGGTTGTGTTGACTTTGTTTGTTCATGTGCATGAATCTTGTCATGGGAGAGGATGTTTCAAGTGGTGCTCTAAGTCTCACAGTGATGGACATATGCTTTATGATGATCTGTGGTTTGTGATATGTGTCAGAGGGGGGGTCTGTTCTCTCTGTAAGGATGAAGAATGTGTTTTAACGTGTATATGGTTGTTTGTTATTATGCCCTCGTTTCATCTTCTTTTCTTTTCTTATTTTGTTTAAATTGTTGTTGTTTAGGTCTTCTGAAACGCTGATTATTTAATACATGTTAGGTAACATAGGGTGTTGCGGTTATTAGGGGTTATGGACTGTGTTATTGATCTTCTGATGGGTTGTTCATATTTTGTATTTTTTGAGACTATTTAGTCTCAGAGGGGGGGTATATGTGGTAGTGAAAACATGGCTAAGATGCATTGATTAATTTATTTAATGTACTATGTGATAGCAGACAACATGATAGTATTGATAATGAGGCTTAAGTGCTAAAACAAGTTTAACTTAGATAGTTGTGGGAGATTAACTCATTACAATTATTACATTTTCAGTGTTCTGGTTGATTACTTTGAAGTGGTGAGACAGAAAGACATACAGAAATGTATAGGATTTGTTAAAGCTGAATAGTTGAACAAACAGACATGAAAGAAACAGGAGGTCAGCAGAAAGGCCATTTGGAACTGATCAAAGGCTTCTGAGGAAAAGCAGGATGCCAGAAGGCAATATAACAAAGACCCCTATGGAAACAGGACATATGGGAAGCTGTAAACCTGGGGAGGGGTCTGTGTAGGAATGTTGGGAGAATACTTTAAAAGGCTGTGGGCTGAGACACAGGGTCAGTTGTGATCCAGGTCATGGCTCCACCTTTGATTGTGCTAATTAAAGGTGTTATTGAATTCACAAGTTTCTTGTAAGAGTTTCATATTTTTGAGAAACCATTTGCCACGACAGCAGCAACAGCTGTGGCTGAAATAGCCGAATCCACTAATTTGAAGGTCTTCCACATTTAACCTGACCCCTCTGAATCAGAGAGGTGCGGGGTGGGGCTGCCATAATCAACATCCACATCTTCGGGTCCGGGGAACAGTGAGTTAACTGCCTTGCTCGGGGCAGAAAGACAGCTTTTTACCTTGTCAGCTCAGGGATTCGCTCTAACCACTAGGCTACCTGCCGCCTGTGTCTACGTACTGCTGTATACATAGTGTACCTTCATCAATAGGCGCTGAAGGTAATTAGGGTCTATGAACCTTAGACCCTTATTTAATAAATTGCATAACAAAGGTGTCAACATTTTTGGGCTAATCTGAAGCTACAGCCTTTAGCTGTAACTGAGTGCAGATAACTGTATGCCATTTCAAATAGCCTTGCGACAAAAACAACTTTTTAATCCGTTCACGGTCAGAAGTTAGTGTAGATGGGCTCCCGAGAGGCGTCACTACAGACCCTGGTTCGATCCTGGGCTGAATCACAACCAGCCGTGATTGGGAGTCCCATAGGACAGCGCACAATTGGCCCAGCGTCGTCGGCGTTAGCCCGTCATTGTAAATAACTTGTAAATAACTTGTAAATAACTGACTTGCCTAGTTAAATAAATAAAATACAGTTAACTGTTTTTAAGAAATGGTGATCACTGTTAGCCTAAACGGTATTAATAAGGTAGAACTATAGCTAACTATCAGTAGATCTACATACTAACCTATTCTACATAGTGGTATCTCCGGTGTCCTCCCCAGCAGTCTCCGTAACCGATCATTCTCCTCCTGGTACTCCACTACCGTTTTCTCTACTGCCCCGAAAATCTCCACCGCAGCCGCCGTTAAACGCTCATTTAAAAACACACGAAACGACTGTAGTTTAGACATTTTCAGTCGAATGATAGTTGGGTATTCAGCTAGTTTGGTTTCGTCCAAGAGGAAATAATGGTGTCCACAAACAAAAGAAACCCGCTGCTGTTGCATTAGTGGCAACCAAGACTGTTATCGGGGCAAGTCTGCCAGTGACTTTTCGTAGCAGGTTAGGAGAATTAACGTGGCGGGTTACCTAAAACGATACAATTGACCCCGACGCGACTCTACATACCACAATCGAGACTGTCCTGAGAACAGTCTTGGTTTCTACTAGTTACCACAGCCACAAAGTAAAAAATAGTACAAATGGCTATATCGTCAACATTTATTAAAACAAAATATAGATTTTTGGTTTTAATTTAAGGTTAGGCATAAGTGGTTAGATTTGGGTGTAGTTAGGTTTTAAATCACATTCTAATAAGATACATTGTAGAAATAGACGGGGTTTGTGGCTGTGGTAACTAGTAACGACCCTGCCACCACAGGGTTAGTAAAAAATTATTTGCCGCCGACCGGAGCTTCTGTAATATCAGCGTGAGGAGTACAACACAGTGCCCCATGTGGATGGGGTTTTACTACAAGGTACAGACCAGCGAGAGTAAAAATAAACATACAATGTGGGGTAAACGTTATATTAAGTAATAGGGGGATCTAGGGTGATCATTAATTGTATGAACCGAATTAAAAGACAACACATTGAAACACAGGAAACTCCTGACAGCTGCAACCACTTGAGACTGATGTGACAGCTTGCACTAAACCAGAGCATATCAATAGCAATTCCACAAAAAGTTCCACAAAAAAAATGCAACAAAAGTGCCTATGCAAAGCTCTCACTCTGTCACTCAAAATCATATTCCAGTGTCTGCCTGCCAGCTGAAAATCTTTGCCAGTGTGTGTCTCAGTGGGGGCGTGTGTATGTGTACCTGCCCCTTCCCTTCCGGAGCATAGATTACTGCGCCTGCCGTTCTGACGTTATAAAGAAGTTAGGGAGAAAGATTTTTCATTAGAGAACAAAGGATTCACTTTTTTGATACTATACTTATCACATTTCACAATGTATTTATTAACTACGAAAGGGTAAGACGTTTTTACATTTTGATTCTGGCGCCGCTCTGCACACACAAGGTCGATTATTTAAAATACTCTTTGAAGAGGTAAGGTTTCAGATGTTTTCGGATGATGGGCCGGACTCTGCTGTCCTAGCTTCAGGGGCGTGCCATGACAGAAAGAAGAGCGTTGACTGGGCAGACCGTGAAGGAGGTGCATTTCCTCTTGCTGGATAAGTTGCAGGAGTTTGATGGCACAAGCGCGGAGCCCAGCCAACGTTAAGCCAACTCTCTCGGAAGTTTAATTACATTCAAAGCTCCTTCATAGATGCTGTTCCTCATAGGTATATTTCTGTGGGCTTAATTCAGATAAGCAAGATGCCCAGTACCAGTGGTGGAAAAAGTATCCAATTGAGTAAAAGTAAAGATACCTTAATAGAAAATGACTCAAGTAAAAGTGATAGTCACCCATTAAAATATTACTTGAATAAAAGTCTAAAAGTATTTGGTTTTAAATATACTTAAGTATATTATGAGCATCCTGTCAAGCACACCCTTCTCATTAACCTGTGGTGAGTTATTCACAATTTTTGATGAACAAATCAGATTTTATATGTAAGATGGTTAAATAAAGAGCAAAATTATTGATTATTATTATATTATTATTTGTGCCCTGGTCCTATAAGAGCTCTTTGTCACTTCCCAGGATCCGGTTTGTGACAAAAACTCACACTCATTCTTATGTTTAATAAATGTATTGTATAGTGTGTGTGTGGCAGTCTTACAATGATGGTAAAAAACTTTTGAGAGTGCGCTGATCCTGCTGATCCTGCTGCTAGAGGGGGTACAGTTGGAGGTTTAATGTTTGAAGGGGCACGGGACTATAAAAAGTTTGGGAACCACTGGATTAGAGCATTGATCGAAAATTCAAGCCTGATGCAAACTGAGCCTGGAGCGCAAATACATTAAATACTTGGATTGATAACTTAGACTGATAACGTTATATTAGGTGTTCTGTCCACCACCACTGGTCATCTCAATTTACAGGTAGTGAGGCATTGACAGGAGGACCATTCAAAGTTTGAGTAAGAACAGGATCATTGGTACCTCTCAGGCTGACTGCGCTGATCTTTGCTGGTGCTGTCGATGTGAATACCTAACAAAGTTCTGTGTGGACGTTATTTAGAGATTCTGATGTGATGTGATGTGTGGACTTTGATTGATAACATTATGTAGAGTTTTCTGTGATGAGAGGACTCTCAGTACAGAGAGACATGGAGAAACCAGAGAACTCTCAGTACAGAGAGACTTGGAGAAACCAGAGAACTCTCAGAGACGGGGAGACTGGAGAAAACAGAGGACTCTCAGAGAAGGGGAGACTTGATATGTTTTCCAAGTGGGTCGAGGCGTTCCTGTGTCGAAGAGCCACAGCGTCTACTGTGGCCAAAGCTCTTCTGCGAGAGATCATTCCAAATCTGACCTGGGTAAGAGCACTCCCGTTGGCACTGATGAGCATGAGAGGTAGCTCTCACACTGTGACTGATCTCTCCCCATATGAGGTACTAACTGGACGCCCCATGAGAATGACTAACACTCCTTTCCCCTAAAATAGGTTAACCCTTCAGGGAATGGAGGAAGACATGATGGCTTATTCTGTATCTCTTAACGGTGTTCTTAAGACTCTCTTCCCACAGGTGAAGGCTTCTCTGACAAACCTTGCAGGTGTTGCTCACCACAAACTGAAACCAGGACATTTCTTTGTGGTCAAGGATCTTCAAAGAAAAATTTGGAAAGACCCCAGGAGGAAGGGACCATACCAGGTGCTCCTGACCACGTCCTCTGCTGTCAAGGTAGCAGAATGAGGAAATCAGAATGGCAAGGAGGATCGGTGAATGCGAAAGGACCTGCTTCTGGATTGGTCTCACCACAATAGTGGGGACCGTCGTCTGCCTCCTGCTGGCCAGTAGTGACCTAACAGGATCCAGGGACCGTCCCCAGCCAATGGGACGACCGCAGGCCAGAAGTAGAGGCACAGAAAACGAGACATCAAAGACACTATGAACTTATTCATTTCCACAGCACAGATGGTGGCGAATGGCATCTCCCCAAATAAAATCTGTCCCCCACCCATCCCAATAGAAAGCTCATTGACAGCAGGCTGGTGTATATGGGGTAATGGGTCTGTCTACCTAGGTGAAAATGTGTGCAATTGTACAAAGCACTCTGATGGAGAATCAAATTGCTCACTGACAGTTCATGATTTGCAGACGGGCAGACCCTCAAATGTAAATGTTGTCCTCCCAGTGCATAACCTTGGAAACAAGGAAATCAGCCCCCTAATGGGACTTATTGATTATGTGGGAAGAGCGCATGTTACTGCACAAGGTCTACCGGTTAGTCGAGGTAATTCAGGTAATATGTACACATAGGTAGGGGTAAAGTGACTTTGCATAGATAATAAACAGAGAGTAGCAGCAGCGGGGGAATGTAAATGTAGAATATGAATGTGTTTGTGTGGCGTCAATATGCATGTGTGCGTGGTAATGTCAGTGTAGTGTGTGTGGTTAGAGTCCAGTGAGTGTACATCAAGTACTGTATGTGCAAGAGAGTCAGCGCAAAATAATACCAATAAAATAAGGGGGTCAATGGAAATAGTCCAGGGTAGCCATTTGATTGCCTTAATGGCGATCAAATGAGGATCTAAAGAGGATCTTGAGGATCTGTGGACCCATGCCAAATCTTTTCAGTCTCCTGAGGGGGAACAGGTTTTGTTGTGCCCTCTTCATGACTGTCTTGGTGTGCTTGGACCAGGTTAGTTTGTTGGTGATGTGGACACCAAGGACCTTGAAGCTCTCAACCTGTTCTCTTTTTCCTGTAGTCCACAATCATCTCCTTTGTCTTGATCACATTGAGGGAGAGGGTGTTGTCCTGGCATCACACGGCCAGGTCTCTGACCTCCTCCCCATTGGCTGTCTCGTTGTTGTCGGTGTTCAGGCCTACCACCGCTGTGTCATCGTCAAATTTAATGATGGTGTTGGAGTCGTGCCTGGCCTGGCCGTGCAGTCATGAGTGAACAGGGAGAACAGGAGGGGGCTGAGCACGTACCCCTGAGGGGCCCTTGTGTTGAGGATCAGCGTGGCGGATGTGTTGTTAACTACCCTTACCATCTGGTGGCGGCCCGTCAGGAAATCCAGGATTCAGTTGCAGAGGGAGGTGTTTAGTCCCGGGGTCCTTAGCTTATTGATGAGCTTTGAGGGCACTATGGTGTTGAACGCTGAGCTGTAGTCAATGAATAGCATTCTCATATAGGTGTTCCTTTTGTCCAGGTGTGAAAGGGCATGGTGGAGTGCAATAGAGATGTAAGTGAAGTAAAGGTCTTACTCGCATCGGCTGCGGAGAGCGTGATCAAACAATCTTCTGGAACAGCTGGTGCTCTCGTGCATTTTTCAGTGTTATTTGCCTCGAAGCGAGCATAGAAGTAGTTTAGCTCGTCTGGTAGGCTCGTGTCACTGGGCAGCTTGCGACTGTGCTTCCCTTTGTAGTCTGTAATGGTTTACAAGCCCTGCCATACCCGACGAGCGTTAAAGCTGGTGTAGTATGAATCAATCTTAGTCCTGTGTTGACGCTTTGCCTGTTTGATAGTTCGTTGGATGGATTTCTTATAAGCTTCCGGGTTAGAGTCCCGTTCCTTGAAAGTGGCAGCTCTATCCTTTAGCTCAGTGCGGATGCTGCCTGTAATCCATGGCTTCTGGTTGGGTTATGTACGTACGGTCACTGTGAGGACGACGTCATCGATGCACTTATTGATGAAGCCAATGACGGATGTGGTGTGCTCCTCAATTCCATCGGAGGCATCCCGGAACATATTCCAGTCTGTGCAAAACAGTCCTGTTTAGCATCTGCTTCATCTGACCACTTTTTTCATTGATCTAGTCACTGGTGCTTCCTGCTTTAGTTTTTGCTTGTAAGCAGGAATCAGGAGGATATAATTATGGTCAGATTTGTCAAATGGAGAGTGAGGGAGAGCTTTGTATGCATCTCTGTGTGTGGAGTATAGGTGGTCCAGAATTATTTTCCCTCTGGTTGCACATTTAACATGCTGATAGAAATTTGGTAAAACAGATTTAAGTTTCCCTGCATTAAAGTCCCTGGCTACTAGGAGCGCCACCTTTGGGTGAGCGTTTTCTTGTTTGCTTATGACGGAATAAAGCCCCTTCAATGCTATCTTAGTGCCAACCTCTGACTGAGGTGGCATGTAAACAGCTACAAAGAATACAGATGAGAACTCTCTCAGTAGGTAGTGTGGTCTACAGCTTATCATGATATACTCTACCTCAGGCGAGCAATAGCTCGAGACTTCCTTAGATATCGTGCACCAGCTGTTATTTACAAAAATACAGTTGAAGTCGGAAGTTTACATACACCTTAGCCAAATACATTTAAACTCAGTTTTTCACAATTCCTGACATTTAATCCTAGTAAAAATGCCCTGTGAAATAATAGTAGAGAGAATGATTTATTTCAGCTTTTGTTTCTTTCATCACATTCCCAGTGGGTCTGAAGTTTACAGACACTAAATTCGTATTTGGTAGCATTGCCTTTAAATTGTTTAACTTGGGTCAAATGTTTCGGGTAGCCTTCCACAAACTTCCCACAATAAAGTGGGTGAACTTTGGCCCATTCCTCCTGACAGAGCTGGTGTAACTGAGTCAGGTTTGCTCGCACACACTTTTTCAGTTCTGCTCACAAATTGTCTATAGGAATAAGGTCAGGGCTTTGTGATGGCCACTCCAATACCTTGACTTTTTGTTGTCCTTAAAACTAGTTAGGGAGCGGCGGCAGTTTTGGAGAGTCTGGCGTGCCCAAAGTAAAATGCCTGCCACTCAGGCCCAGAAACGAGGATATGCACATACTCTGTGAGTATAACAGAACTGATATGGCAGGCGAAAACCCGAGCAAAATCCATCCAAGAAAATCTGATTTTGTGACATGCCTCCTTTTCCAATGGGTTGCTATAGGACATGCTTTAGTCCAGCTCCCAGGTTGCAGTACCTATGGCTTCCACTAGATGTCAACCGTCTTTAGAAAAAGGTTTGAACAGTTGACCTTGAAAACTAGACAAATACAGGAAGTTTTTCCAAGTGGAGTGAGGAAGTAATTTCTGTCTGTGGGGCGTGGGACCCGTTTTTTTACTTTTCTATCGCTCAGGATATTATCTGTGTGAAATATTATAGTTAATATACATAATAGTGTACCTAAGGATCGATTAGAAATATTGTTTGATTTGTTTGGACAGAGTTTATGGGTATATTTTTTGTCTTGTATAATGGGACGAGTGGATTGTGGATTTTCTGAACAGAACGCGCCAACCAAAAGGAGCTTTATGGATATAAATAGGGACTTTTTCGAACAAAAGCGATTTATTTTAGCTCTTTTTATCTGTTTTGTGACACCCGCGCTGGTTTTATTATTATGCTAATGGAAAGTACATGGGGTGCTGTTCTCAGGCAATCAAATGTTCTTCTTTCGCTGTGAAGCTTTTTTGAAATCTGACAACGCTGTGAGACAACTTTGGAAGTATGCTTGGGGTCATTGTCCATTTGGAAGACCCATTTGCGACCAAGCTTTAACTTCCTGACTGATGTTGCTTCAATAAATCCACATAATTTTCCTTTCTCATGATGCCATCTATTTTGTGAAGTGCACCAGTCCCTCCTGCAGCAAAGCACCCCCACAACATGATGTTGCCAATCCCGTGCTTCACGGTTGGGATGGTGTTCTTCGACTTGCAAGCCTCCCCCTTTTTCCTCCAAACATAACAATGGTCATTATGGCCAAACAGTTCTATTTTTGTTTCATCAAACCAGAGGACATTTCTCCAAAAAGTATGATCTTTGTCCCCATGTGCAGTTGCAAACCATAGTCTGTCTTTTTTATGGCGGTTTTGGAGCAGTGTCTTCTTCCTTGCTGAGTGGCCTTTCAGGTTATGTCGATATAGGACTCGTTTTACTGTGGATATAGATACTTTTGTACCTGTTTCCTTCAGCATCTTCACAGGGTCCTTTGCTGTTGTTCTGGGATTGATTTGCACTTTTCACACCAAAGTACGTTCATCTCTAGGAGACAGAATGCGTCTCCTTCCTGAGCGGTATGATGGCTGCTTGGTCCCATGGTGTTTATAGTTGCGTACTATTGTTTGTACAGATGAACGTGGTACCTTCAGGCGTTTGGAAATTGCTCTCAAGGATCTTGGCTGATTTCTTTTGATTTTCCCATGACGTCAAGCAAAGAGGCACTGAGTTTGAAGGTAGGCCTTGAAATACATCCACAGGTACACCTCCAATTGACTCAAATGATGTGAATTAGCCTATCAGAATCTTCTAAAACCATGACATCATTTTCTGGAATCTTCCAAACTGTTTAAAGGCATAGTCAACTTAGTGTATGTAAACTTCTGACCCACTGGAATTGTGATACAGTGAATTATACGTGAAATAATCGGTCTGTAAACAATTGTTGGAAAAATTACTTGTGTCATGCACACAGTAGATGTCCTAACCGACTTGCCAAAACTATAGTTTGTTAACAAGAAATGTGTGGAGTGGTTGAAAAACGAGTTTTAATGACTCCAACCAGAGTGTAAGTAAACTTCTGACTTCAACTGTAAGTGACCTCTGCTCCTCCTCTCCTTCCCTCCAGACTCCCTGCAGCTCTCTGTCTCTGAAGAGGAGGTTCCCCCTGAGCAGCAGCACTGTGAGCAGGAGTGGAGCCCCAGTCTGAGCGTGCTCAGTCCACTCCTGTACTCCCTGTTCACTCATGACTGCACGGCCAGGCACGACTCCAACACCATCATTAAGTTTGCCGATGACACAACAGCGGTAGGCCTGATCACCGACAACGACGAGACAGCCTATAGGGAGGAGGTCAGAGACCTGACCGTTTGGTGCCAGGACAACAACCTCTCCCTCAACGTGATCAAGACAAAGGAGATGATTGTGCCTTGGGGCCTTCGACCGCAAGGCACTTCAGAGTGTAGTGCGTACGGCCCAGTACATCACTGGGGCCAAGCTTCCTGTCATCCAGGAACTCTATACCAGGCCGTGTCAGAGGAAGGCCCAATAAATTGTCAAAGACTCCAGCCACCCTAGTCAAAGACTGTTCTCTCTGCTACAGCATGGCAAGCGGTACCGGAGTGCCAAGTCTAGGTCCAAGAGGCTTCTAAACAGCTTCTACCCCCAAGCCATGAGACTCCTGAACATCTAATCAAATGGCTACCCAGACTATTTGCATTTCCCCCCGCCCTCCCTCTTTTACACTGCTGCTACTCTCTGTTATTATCTATCCACAGTCACTTAAATAACTCTACCTACATGTACATATTACCTCAATTACCTCAAACTAACCAGAGCCCCCGAACATTGACTCTGTACCGGTAGCCCCTGCATATAGCCTCGCTGTTGTACATTTTTTTTGTTTTTTTTCTTAACTGCATTGTTGGTTAAGGGCTTGTAAGTAAGCATTTCACTGTTTGGTTTGATAACAGCATTGCAGGCTTTCCCAAAGAAATTGGAGCTTTTCAAGCATGATCTCCAGGGACAACCTGTCCACTTCCCCGATATTCTGGTGCAAACGCAGGGAGACAAAGATGTTCCCAACCATGCTGATTTCATCAAGAAGCTGATGGAGAACTTCCCTGTTGGAAGAGAACTGCTGCTCATCCAGAACTCCTTCTTGGTCACAAATGTGACAAAGTTGTCAGAAGAAGCAAAACAGATGTTCAGATGGGTAGAAGTTGCATCACTGTAAATGGAGTTGATTGAGCTGTAAGAAAATGTGTCTTTGAAGGAGCAGGCTGGTGAATGTGACCCTGTTACTTCCTGGGGAAAGATGGTGCCTGCAGCTGATGTCCCGGTTCTCAAGAAACTGCCACTATACATCCTGACCATGTTTGGCTCCACATACAGCTGTGAATCAGCCTTCTCCACAATGAACTGACTTAAAAACACCAGGCTCACTAATGAACACTGGCACCAGTGTCTCTAAGAGTTGCTCTCACACCATTTTGTGCCAAAGTTCAAAGCATTGGCAGGAGACAAAGTCTCTCATTAATGCAGGGCAAGGCCCAGAATAACTTATACATGAAAATTGCATGGCCCAGAATAACTTATACATGAATATTGCATGGCCCAGAGGGACTTTTACATGAATATTGCATGGCCCAGAGTAATTTATACATGAATATTTCATGGCCCAGAGTAATTTATACATGAATATTTCATGGCCCAGAGTAATTTATACATGAATATTTCATGGCCCAGAGTAACTTATACATGAATATTTCATGGCCCAGAGTAACTTATATATGAATGTTTCATGGCCCAGAGTAACTTATACATGAATATTTCATGGCCCAGAGTAACTTATATATGAATATTTCATGGCCCAGAGTAATTTATACATGAATATTTCATGGCCCAGAGTAATTTCTACATGAGTATTGCATGGCCCAGAGTTACTTATAAATTAATATTTCATGGCCCAGAGTTACTTATAAATGAATATTTCATGGCCCAGAGTAACCTATAAATGAATATTTCATGGCCCAGAGTAATTTATACATGAATATTTCATGGCCCAGAGTAACTTATACATGAATATTTCATGGCCCAGAGTAACTTATATATGAATGTTTCATGGCCCAGTGTAACTTATACATGAATATTTCATGGCCCAGAGTAACTTATACATGAATATTTCATGGCCCAGAGTAACTTATATATGAATATTTCATGGCCCAGAGTAATTTATACATGAATATTTCATGGCCCAGAGTAATTTATACATGAATATTGCATGGCCTAGAGTAACTTATACATGAGTATTGCATGGCCCAGAGTTACTTATAAATTAATATTTCATGGCCTAGAGTAACTTATATGAGTATTTCATGGCCCAGAGTAACTTATAAATGAATATTTCATTGCCCAGAGTGATGATCTGTGCATTCAGATTATTTTTTGTTCTCCAAGAAACATGCACTTTATTTTATTAAAGCATGTATTTTGTTAATTCAAGGCCCGTGTACAATGGTTCACAGTGCACTTTTTTGCACAGACAATTATCCAACCACTTTTGTTCTTCAGCAATGTTGCACATGTTTACATAAAAAAAAAAGTTCTAATTAATTCACATTCACAGTCTCATTTAATGTACATTTGATATAACATGTTTCCTAAGGCGTAGATGTTTGTCACTACGCTGGACGATATGCATCCGGACCTTTGCCACCTTGGAAATTTGTCTCACTGGACCTTCTCAAGTAGTAGTAGTAGTAGTAGAAGTGGTAGTAGTAGTAGTAGTAGTAGTAGAAGTAGTAGTAGTAGTTGAAGTAGTAGTAGTAGTAGTAGTAGTAGTAGTACCCCTGGTACTGCCAGTAACGTACGTAAAGTGTGTAGTAGTAGTAGTACCCCTGTTGTAGAAACCTGCAGGAGCGGGTCACTGCTTTGATGTTCGCAGAGAACGACAGGGTGTTGTTCAGGGTCACGCCAAGGGTTCTTGCCACTCTAGGAGGGCAACACTGGAGTTGTCAAGCGTGATGTTGAGGTATTTGAGGGGGTGTGGTGGTTAATTTCTTTACTATCAAATGAGGAGAGACAAACTTATTACACAAGTCAGAGTTATACTTAAACTAAATCTTTATTCACTTAATAAGGGAGCAAGTCAATACAACACACATACAAAGTGAATCGATTGAGTGCTCTACGATAATGATGCTGGTCAACGAATCACCCTCATTTGATTCGTTGAGAGCCCCGAGACAAAGGTACGAAGGTATTTTATAAACAAGATACACCCCCGTTCAACCTACATGACGAACAACAGATGTATAGAATGGGTCACAAGGTTAAGATTTGTATGAAAGAAACTTCTAATTCACAAATCAAACACACACATGGTTAGCAGATGTTAATGTGAGTGTATGTAACAAGTAATCTAACAATTCCACAACAACTACCTTATACACACAAGTGTAAAGGAATGTATATATAAATATATGGATGAGCGACGGCCGAACGGCATAGGCAAGATGCAGTAGCTGGTATAGAGTACAGTATATACATATGAGATGAGTAATGTAGGATATGTAAACCTTATATAAAGTGGCATTGTTTAAAGTGACTAGTGAAACATTTATTACATTCAATTTCTTATTATTAAAGTGGCTAGAGATTGAGTCAGTATGTTGGTAGCAGCCACTCAATGTTAGTTATGGCTGTTTAACAGTCTGATGGCCTTGACATAGGTGTTTTTCAGTCTCTCGGTCCAAGCTTTGATGCACCTGTACTGACCTTGCCTTCTGGATGATAGCGGGGTGAACAGGCAGTGGCTCGGGTGGTTGTTGTCCTTGATTATCTTTTTGGCCTTCCTGTGACATCGGGTGGTGTAGGTGTCCTGGAGGGCAGGTAGTTTGCCCCCGCTGATGCGTTGTGCAGACCTCACTGCCCTCTGGAGAGCCTTACGGTTGTGGGCGGAGCAGTTGCCGTACCAGGCGGTGATACAGCCCGACAGGATACTCTCGATTGTGCATCTGTAAAAGTTTGAGTGTTTTTGGTGACAAGCCAAATTTCCTCAGCCTCCTGAGGTTGAAGAGGCGCTGTTGCGCCTTCTTCACCACGTTGTCTGTGTGGGTGGACCATTTCAGTTTGTCCGTGATGTGTATGCCGAGGAACTTCAAACTTTCCACCTTCTCCACTACTGTCCTGTCAATGTAGATAGGGGGGTGCTCCCTCTGCTGCTTCCTGAAGTCCACGATCATCTCCTTTGTTTTGCTGATGTTGAGTGAGAGGTTATTTTCCTGACACCACACTCCGAGGGCCCTCACCTCCTCCCTGTAGGCCATATCATTGTTGTTGGTAATCAAGCCTACCACTGTAGTGTCGTCTGCAAACCTGATGATTGAGTTGGAGGCGTGCATGGCCACACAGTCATGGGTGAACAGAGAATACAGGAGAGAGGGCTGAGAACGCACTCTTGTGGGGCCCCAGTGTTGAGGATTGGCGGTGTGGAGATGTTGTTTCCTACCCTCACCACCTGGGGGGCGGCCCGTCAGAAAGTCCAGGACCCAGTTGCACAGGGCGAGGTCGAGACCCAGACTCTCCGTACTTCCAAAACGCTGCCCCCTAGCCCGAAGAGGTTAACCAGCTGGGTGTTAAGAAGCGCGGTTTGGCAGGCCATGTTTCAGAGGACGCATTACTCGACCTTAGCATCTCCCGAACCCTTTTGGGAGTGGCAGCGATGAGAAAAGATCGTAATTAGATATCAGGAATTTGAGGAGAAAAGGTGGGTAAAATAATAATATTATTATATATTTTTTTAACACATAGTTGACAAAGCTATAAAAGAGAAAAATGGGAATCTGTAAATAACTAGGTAAGATAATCAAGGCATTGAGTGGTGTGGAGCGTTCCTCGAATAACTCAGAAGAACAGTCTTTGTTTTGGTGACGGTCTTAGTTTTACCACAAAACCACCACGGACACGGCCGCTACTTACAGCTGCTGCTGAGAAACCAGGCGAGACTGAAGTACTAACACTAATTGATAATTGCTGAGCACACCTTCCTGTACTAATTGCTGATTGCCTTGGTGAGGTGAAACCACTCCCTCTCCAATACAGCCACTGATGACCAAAACTAGTCACAAATGTCCCTGGCCCTTGATCCTGGATGATGTGTCAACAACTATCTGCAAATAATGAGCAGTCAGCAGCTCACACACACCAAGTAGGCCGCTGGGAAGACAGGAAGCACCTAAAGTAGATGGCCCTAGTTAGCAGAAGGACAGTACTAGACCACAAAAGAAAAAGACTGTTTATGGGCTTGCCACCCGCTGAAACAAACACAAGGAAAATTCGGAAGTTAAATTGCGAGTGGATTCGTTTTTTGTGACTGCTATTCTTTCCTCGTGTCAGAAGCTACCAGCTGAAGAGCCAACTCGCTATCAGTCAACCTAAAATGTCTAAACTACAGTCGTTTCGTGTGTTTTTAAATGAGCGTTTAACGGCGGCTGCTGTGGAGATTTTCGGGGAAGTTGAGAAAACGGTAGTGAAATACCAGGAGGAGAATGATCGGCTTCGGAGACAGCTGCGGATCACATCGGAGGTAAAACTATGTAGAATAGGTAAGTATGTACAATACATTCGGAAAGTATTCAGACCCCTTCACTTTTTCCACATTTTGTTTACCTTACAGCCTTATTTTAAAATCAATGAAATAAATAAAAAATGTCCTCATCATTAAGTGCCTGAGCAAGGCACTTAACCCTCATTTCTCCTGTGAATTGCTGGAGATGAGTGTCTGCTAAATGACAGACATTTCAAGTGTAATGTATTGCACTTTTGGAGTCATTTTTTATTGTAAATAAGAATATAATATGTTTCTGAACGCTGCTACATTAATGTGGCTGCTACTATGATTATGGATCATCACGAATGAATGATTAATAATGAAGATCATAACCCCCCTCCCCAATAACAGGAGAGGTCAGCGTTTTTGGGGTGGGTGTGATGGTCATCTTTGTTTCTTGTAACTTCCTCACTTGTCGTCATTTGAAGATTCATTCATAATTATCCAGAAGTGTCCAGAAACAGATTCTATTGTATTTACAATAAAAGGGACTCCAAACTTACACAATACATTATTCACCATTCAGTTCCTATTGGGCAAAACCCACAAACAAACTGCAAATGCATTCAACAAGTGTGTGGTTTCACAAGCTTAATGTGTGTAAGGAATATGGGATCAAATACTACACTTTTGACTACTCTAATACACTACGTTAATTTATCCAAATGCTTAAGCTTATGACTAGGGGAGTGTAAACCTCTGCTATTCCTCTCCTTCCCTCCAGACTCCCTGCAGCTCTCTGTCTCTAAAGAGGGGGTTCCCCCTGAGCAGCAGCACTGTGAGCAGGAGTGGAGCCCCAGTCTGGGGCAGGAGGACCCAGAGACCACACAGATTAAAGAGGAACAGGAGGAAGACAGGACCAGTCAGGAGGAAGAGCAGCTTCAAGGGCTCTTTGATAGCAAAGACTCCATATTCACTCCTTCCTGTGTGAAAAGTGAATGTGATCATGAGGACCCATGTCAAAAAGCCATACTAGCTGAATACCCAACTCTCAGTCCACTGAAAACGTCTAAACTACAGTTGTTCTGGGTGTTTTTAAATGAATGTTTAACGGCATCTGCTGCTGTGGAGATTTTTGGTGCAGTTGAGGAAACTATAGCAGAGTACCAGGAGGAGAATGATCTGCTACGGAGACTGCTGCGGATCTCACCAGAGATAAAACTATGTAGAATAGGTTTGTACATAGATCTAATACCTAGCTAGCTACGGTTCTACTTAGTTAATGAACTGTTTCCGGTAACAGGGATCTCCATTGCATCCATTTTTAAAGAACAGTTTTTAATATAGCTAAGATTCCCCCGGGCATGGTTCAAAAGTTATCTGTCTAGAAAAGATGATTAAAATAGCTTATATAGCACAGCGCCTTCTGACTCCATTTCATTAGAGACAGTGAGTATGTTTACGTGCACACTAGTAATTCAATATTATATTGACTATGGCAGTAGACCGAGTACGACTTCAGTCATGTAAACACTTTACTCTGCTTATCTTAAACGGGCGTACGGTCATAATTATTATTAAAATATCAAGTTTGGGACATTAAAACTGTCTGTATTGCACATTATTTTAGCTCTGGTTATTATTTTGGATCAATAAAGACATTTGAAGAAAAACATCTTAATCTATAATTCACGTGTGTGATTCAAGTGTTCTATTTAATTCTGTGAAAAATAAATAACCTCGGCTCCTCCTCTCCGTCCCTCCAGACTCCCTGCAGCTCTCTGTCTCTGAAGAGGAGGTTCCCCCTGAGCAGCAGCACTGTGAGCAGGAGTGGAGCCCCAGTCTGGGGCAGAAGGACCCAGAGACCACACAGATTAAAGAGGAACAGGAGGAACTCAGGACCAGTCAGGAGGAAGAGCAGCTTCAAGGGCTCTTTGATACCAAAGACTCCATATTCACTCCTTCCTGTGTGAAAAGTGAATGTGATCAGGAGGACCCACTTTGGTCCTTGACTCTTCCCCAAACCCAGACTGTGGAGAACAGAGAGAGTGACTCTAAACCAGTGGATCTCAAACCTTTTGGCACTGTGACACCCATTAAGGGTCTCTACATGCCCTGCGACCCTCCAGATAATCATAACAATGCCTCCATCAACAGCGCCGCTGTAAGCAGCGACCCAGTAGGACTTGACAGCAGTCCACCATTGAAGAAACACTGTTCCAAACCCAGCACCACTTCTAGAAAAACTCACAGCTGCCGTGACTGTGGTGAAACGTTTCCTCTGAAAGCTGACCTGCAGAGACATGTGACTCTCTTCAGTAAGAGACCCAGTGAATGTAGTTCCTGTCAGAAACGCTACAACTCCACCTGTAAACTGAAGGCCCATGTCCGACTCTGTCACGGTGGGAAACCCTGCACCTGCCCTGTTTGTGGTAAGATCTTCAAACTTAAAGGAGAGCTGTCCAGGCACATGAGGATTCACACAGGAGAGAAACCATTTAGCTGTGGTGACTGTGGGAAAAGCTTCAATCGCAAGGCGCACCTAACCAGGCATAAACTGACTCACACAGGAGAGAAACCATTCTCCTGTGGTGACTGTGGGAAAAGCTTTATTCAGAAGGGGGACCTAAGTAGACATATACTGATTCACACAGGAGAGAAGAAATTTAGATGTGGAGACTGTGGGAAGAGCTTTATTCAGAAGAGGGACCTAAGGAGACATATACTGATTCACACAGGAGAGAAACCATTCACCTGTGGTGACTGTGGGAAAAGCTTCAATCGCAAGGAGACCTTAACTATGCACAAACTGACTCACACTAGAGAGAAACTATTTAGCTGTGGTGACTGTGGGAAAAGCTTCAATCGAAAGGGGCACCTAACCATGCACAAACTGATTCACACAAGAGAGAAACAATTCACCTGTGGTGACTGTGGGAAGAGCTTCAATCGAAAGGGGCACCTAACCATGCATAAACTGATTCACACAGGAGAGAAAACATTTAGCTGTGGAGACTGTGGGAAGAGCTTTATTCAGAAGAGGGACCTAAGGAGACATATACTGATTCACACAGGAGAGAAACTATTCTCCTGTGGTGACTGTGGGAAGAGCTTTATTCAGAAGAGGAACCTAAGGAGACATATACTGATTCACACAGGAGAGAAACCATTCTCCTGTGATGACTGTGGGAAAAGCTTCAATCGCAAGGAGACCTTAACTATGCACAAACTGACTCACACTAGAGAGAAACCATTTAGCTGTGGTGACTGTGGGAAACGCTTCAAACGCAAGGAGACCTTAACCATGCATAAACTGATTCACACAAGAGAGAAACAATTCACCTGTGGTGACTGTGGGAAGAGCTTTATTCAGAAGAGGGACCTAAGGAGACATATACTGATTCACACAGGAGAGAAACCATTTAGTTGTGGTGACTGAAGGAAAAGCTTAAATCGGAAACAACATGGCTGCTCAGTCTGATAATATATTCATTCAGAAGACTAATCTGCTAACACGTGAAAAACATCCACAAAGAAAGTAAATGAGGACAGAGAGTGGACTAAGAGAGTATTGAGATACACCTGTGGATCTACTCTGGTCCTCCTGATCCTGCTCAGTCCAATGTCACAGTAATGATATAATGGGGCTGTTGTCTGAACCTAACAGGTAATGTTGCTACTCTTTGTGTATGAAATGGACAATCTGCAGTTCAGACAACCACCACGTTTTAGGTAAACAACTGAGGGATGGTGTTGGAGAGTTGTAAACACTCAATTTCGTAGACAGATATGGATACAAGATGTCAAGATCTGATGCAGGGTTTCCCAATAGGCGGCCCGTGGGGGATTTTATTTGGCCCCAAGTTTTCTGAGCAAAACAAGCAAACATATAGACTTTTTTTAATTTGTTTTTATTCATTGTTGGACGTTTTTTTAATTAATGTTCCCAAATATTCCCAAGTGTAAATAGATTTACAGTACCAGTCAAAAGTTTGGATACACTGACTCATTCAAGGGTTTTTCCTTATTTTTACTATTTTCTACATTGTAGAGTAATAGTGAAGACATCAAAACTATGAAATAACACATATGGAATCATATAGTAACCAAAACTGTTAAACAAATCAAAATATATTATTTTTGATTCTTCAAAGTAGCCACCAAGATGTGTCCGTTCTCAAGAAATTGTACAAAACATCCCCCATATACAATCAATGTGAGCATTACATAACCAGGGGAGTGATGATTGGATAAGGGGGATGTTTTGTAACCAGGGGAGTAGTGATTGGATAAGGGGGATGTTTTGTAACCAGGGGAGTCGTGATTGGATAAGGGGGATGTTTTGTAACCAGGGGAGTCGTGATTGGATAAGGGGGATGTTTTGTAACCAGGGGAGTCGTGATTGGATAAGGGGGGATGTTTTGTAACCAGGGGAGTCGTGATTGGATAAGGGGGATGTTTTGTGACCAGGGGAGTAGTGATTGGATAAGGGGGGATGTTTTGTAGCCAGGGGAGTAGTGATTGGATAGGGGATGTTTTGTAACCAGGGGAGTAGTGATTGGATAAGGGGGGATGTTTTGTAACCATGGGAGTAGTGATTGGATAAGGGGGGTGTTTTGTGACAAGGTTCTCCCACTCCAGCTGTGGCTGGTATCACCGGGTTGCCGGGATCGGGTCTGGATTGGAAGGGCAACGCCTGTAGGTCATAGACCTGAAGCAGGGTTAACCTAGGTAACCTAACTCATTAATCTCAAGGGAGAGGCATGAGTCCGGCAAGACATTATAACCACTGTTCTTATACATGTTATCGTTTCCCTTTACTACTGGTCCCAGAATAGCCTGACTGATGTTATTGATCCATTAAAACATGTTTACTTTCCAGAAAAGATCTCCTTCCATCTGTCTAAGATTGTTTCTCATTCAGTTTGATTCATGTTATTGATTTGATCTTTCGTGGATTCAGGATCTTCAGTCAACTTCATCTTCAGATAGCTAGGTGGGACAACCACAAATCACAGCCATAGTCAGTACATTCATCTTCAGATAGCTAGGTGGGACAACCACAAATCACAGTCATAGTCAGTACATTCATCTTCAGATAGCTAGGTGGGACAACCACATATCACAGTCATAGTCAGTACATTCATCTACAGATAGCTAGGTGGGACAACCACATGTCACAGTCATAGTCAGTACATTCATCTTCAGACAGCTAGGTGGGACAACCACATATCACAGGCATAGAAAGTATATTTTTCCTCAATAATGTAGCTGTCAGTAGAGTCAGAGCTAGAAGGGGGTCAAGGTGAGAAGGGGATTATTTAAGATGAAATTAATCATGTAACAATTAACTAATTAGTAAATTTGGGCACCACAGGAAAAGTTTGTTTCTCGAATTAACTGAAGAATATATCATAATATATTGTTATCATACCAGTCATCCATTAATCAATTTTACCTCATATCAGTCTCATTCTGAATGTAGCAAAATTCTTGGATATTTGCACGAACCCTAATCTAAATGATCAATGTTAAGCACCATTATGACACCAGGCATAGTAAATTGGATCAGACGTATCCCCTGAAAACGGAGGGGGAGAACAAACAAGATGAACCAACTCAAATCCCAATATGAGAGGTCCACCAAAGTCCTTGTCAATTCCCTGACAGCTCAACAACATACAATGGAGTGTTTACTGAGGATAGCTTGGGTTTTGGAAAAAAAAAAAAAAAAAAAAAAACATTTTCAGATGCTGAGATGGTAAAATAATGAATGTGTGAAGTTGCTGACACCTTGCTTGAAGGTGAACAACACTGTCAGATTCCACAGCAATGAGGAGAAAGGAAATATTAGCTGAAGATTTAACTTCACAACTTGATGAGGCCATTCAAGAGATGCTGACAAAAAGGGGGACAGATCTGAAGTCCGTGGTCTCCATCACCACAGATGGAGCTCCAGCCATGATAGGAGGAGGGAGGGGACTGGTTGCACGTTTGAAAGAGGACCACCCTGACCTCACACCACTGCATCATCCATCAATCTGTCCTGTGCCAGTCTGGGAAAAGAGTATTCTGACAACGATGATGAAACTGAGAGCAACGTCATCCCTACAACAGCGCCTGCTACGAGGCATTCTGACAGAGGCCAATGCCAGTTTTGATGACTTACTACTGCACAACAATGTCAGATGGCTCAGCAAAGGCAGGGTTTTGTTACTCTTTTGGACCAAAGCTTTCTCATCAGAGCACAAGAGTGACAAGGCAACTCAGTTTTATTCGTTTTTGGAAGATGAGGAGAAGGTGGAAACATTTTTGACAGACATTACATCACCCCTTAATCAACTGAATGATAAGCTGCAGGTACAGGACAACACAGGGTGTGATTTGATAACAGCATTCCTGGCTTTCCAGAAGAAATTGGAGCTTTTCAAGCATGATCTCCAGGGACAAACTGTCCACTTCCCCGATATTCGGGTGCAAACGCAGGGAGACAAAGATGTTCCCAACCATGCTGATTTCATCCAGAAGCTGATGGAGAACTTCCTGTTGGAAGAGAACTGCTGCTGCTCATCCAGAACTCCTTCTTGGTCACAAATGTGACAAAGTTGTCAGAAGAAGCAAAACAGATGTTCAGATGGGTAGAAGTTGCATCACTGTAAAGGGAGTTGATTGAGCTGTAAGAAAATGTGTCTTTGAAGGAGCAGGCTGGTGATTGTGACCCTGTTACTTCCTGGGGAAAGATGGTGCCTGCAGCTGATGTCCCGGTTCTCAAGAAACTGCCACTATACATCCTGACCATGTTTGGCTCCACATACAGCTGTGAATCAGCCTTCTCCACAATGAACTGACTTAAAAACACCAGGCTCACTAATGAACACTGGCACCAGTGTCTCTAAGAGTTGCTCTCACACCATTTTGTGCCAAAGTTCAAAGCATTGGCAGGAGACAGAAGGTGTAATGTCTCTCATTAAGCCGTTGCAGCTTTCAGGAGTCACAACAATGAGTTGTCTTTCAATTCAGTTCATGCAATAAGTTCTATAACATATTATAACGTTTTCCCCACAGTATCTATTTCCATTATCACTTCTAGTCTTGGTTGGCAAGTAGCCTCGTGGTTAGAGCGGTCGGCCAGTAATCAAAAGTTTGCTGGATCGAATCCCAGAGGTGACAAGGAAAAAAATGTAATTCTGTTCCCCAGGATGCCGTCTGACTTGCCTGATTAAATTTAAAAGTTTGTCTGTACCTTGTAGTTGACGCTCCCTCCACATAGAGACGCTGTGTTTATGGGCTTGCCACCCGCTGATACAGGCGGAAGTGAGCTTGCGAGTGGACTTTTATTTCTTGTGAACACGTTTTTTCCTCGTGTCAGAAGCTGCCAGCTGAAGAGCCAACTCGCTATCAGTCAACCTAAAATGTCCAAACTACAGTTGTTTCGTGTGTTTTTAAATGAGCGTTTAACGGTGGCTGCTGTGGAGATTTTCGGGGAAGTTGAGAAAACGGTAGTGAAATACCAGGAGGAGAATGATCGGCTTCGGAGACTGCTGCGGATCACATCGGAGGTAAAACTATGTAGAATAGGTAAGTATGTACAATGCATTCGGAAAGTATTCAGACCCCTTCACTATTTCCACATTAGGTGAAAAATCTGTCCATGTGCACTTGAGCAAGGCACTTAACCCTCATTTCTCCTGTCAGTTGCTGCAGATAAGAGTGTCTGCTAAATGACAGACATTTCAAGTGTAATGTATTGCACTTTTGGAGTCATTTTTAAAATTGTAAATAAGAATAGAATATGTTTCTGAACACTTCTACATTCACGAATGAATATTATTAAAATGCATCAGAATCTTTCATGGCTTCACGTTAAAAACAAATTACTATCTAGTCTTTTGATTTTCTTTAGGAATGTTATATTTTTCAAAAAAACCACAGTACCTTTCAGTCCAATTAGTACATACTAGCAACACGCATAACCACCAAACCAGACAGGCAAATTCATGGCAGCTAAAACAACTCAAGCCAAGGACAAATCGCCTTAAATCTACGGTTTTATATAGAGCTATAGCTGAATGGAACTTTTTACCAATCCATATTTCTCAGGCAAGAAGTAAATCCACCTTCAAGAAAAAAACAAAAGAACATCTAATGTGATAGACCATGTGACTGGATAGGAAGTTGAAAGTAACAACTGAATGGTGGATGTGTTTCCTGTCAGGTATTTTAATCGTCTGTTTTGTCTACTTGTTGAATGTTTGTGAAGTCTTGATTGTGGTTGTTTGTAATGTCTTGTTAATTGATGTTGGACCCCAGGAAGATTAGCTAGCGTTATGGCGTTAGCTAATGGGGATCCTAATAAAAATTACAAATTACAAAAATGTGGCGGATAATATTATGGATAATCACGAATGAATCAGGAATAATGAAGATCATATCCTGCAAAATCGGGAATGAAGATCATAACCCCCCTCCCCAATAACAGGGGAGGTCAGCGGGAATAAAGATCATAACCCCCCCCCCCTCAGCGTTTTTGGGGTGGGTGTTTACGGATTTGGGGTTGTACCTGGTAGGTGATCATGTTTTTGGGGTGGGTGTGATGGTCATCTTTGTTTCTTGTAACTTCCTCACTTGTCGTCATTTGAAGATTCATTCATAATTATCCAGAAGTGTCCAGAAACAGATTCTATTGTATTTACAATAAAAGGGACTCCAAACGTACACAATACATTATTCACCATTCAGTTCCTATTGGGCAAAACCCACAACCCAAACAAACTGCAAATGCATTCAACAAGTGTGTGGTTTCACAAGCTTAATGTGTGCAAGGAATATGGGATCAAATACTACACTTTTGACTACTCTAATACACTACGTTAATTTATCCAAACGCGTATGACTTCTTCACATTGGGGGACTAGATACATATAGTGCTTTGATTTCTAAATGGTAAAACAGATATTCCCTCAAATAAAAGGTGACATTCTGTATTGTCACCACATATAAAACATTTTATCTCAAATCCCAAATTCTGGAGAATAGAGCCACATTTGTAAATGTTAGTTTCACTGTCTAAATAAATACATAGGGGAGTGATAACCTCTGGTCCTCCTCTCCTTCCCTCCAGACTCCCTGCAGCTCTCTGTCTCTGAAGAGGAGGTTCCCCCTGGGCAGCAGCACTGTGAGCAGGAGTGGAGCCCCAGTCTGGAGCAGAAGGACCCAGAGTCCACACAGATTAAAGAGGAACAGGAGGAAGTCAGCACCAGTCAGGAGGAAGAGCAGATTCAAGGGCTCTTTGATACCAAAGACTCCATATTCACTCCTTCCTGTGTGAAAAGTGAATGTGATCATGAGGACCCATGTCAAAAAGCCATACTAGCTGAATACCCAACTCTCAGTCCACTGAAAACGTCTAAACTACAGTTGTTCTGGGTGTTTTTAAATGAATGTTTAAAGGCATCTGCTGCTGTTGAGATTTTTGGTGCAGTTGAGGAAACTGTAGCAGCGTACCAGGAGAAGAATGATCGGTTACGTAGACTGCTGCGGATCACACCGGAGATACAACTATGTAGAATAGGTTTGTACATAGATCTAATACCTAGCTACAGTGAGGGGGAAAAGTATTTGATCCCCTGCTGATTTTGTACGTTTTCCCACTGACAAAGTAATCAGTCTATAATTTTAATGGTAGGTTTATTTGAACAGTGAGAGACAGAATAACAATAAAAAAATCCAGAAAAACGCATGTGAAAAATGTTATAAATTGATTTGCATTTTAATGACGGAAATAAGTATTTGACCCCTCTGCAAAACATGACTTAGTACTTGGTGGCAAAACCCTTGTTGGCAATCAGAGGTCAGACGTTTCTTGTAGTTGGCCACCAGGTTTGCACACATCTCAGGAGGGATTTTGTCCCACTTCTCTTTGCAGATCTTCTCCAAGTCATTAAGGTTTCGAGGCTGACGTTTGGCAACTCGAACCTTCAGCTCCCTCCACAGATTTTCTATGGGATTAAGTTCTGGAGACTGGCTAGGCCACTCCAGGACCTTAATGTGCTTCTTCTTGAGCCACTCCTTTGTTGCCTTGGCCGTGTGTTTTGGGTCATTGTCATGCTGGAAACCCATCCAAGACCCATTTTCAATGCCCTGGCTGAGGGAAGGAGGTTCTCACCCAAGATTTGACGGTACATGGCCCCGTCCATCGTCCCTTTGATGCGGTGAAGTTGTCCTGTCGCCTTAGCAAGAAAACACCCCCAAAGCATAATGTTTCCACCTCCATGTTTGACGGTGGAGATGGTGTTTTTGGGGTCATAGGCAGCATTCCTCCTCCTCCAAACACGGCGAGTTGAGTTGATGCCAAAGAGCTCAATTTTGGTCTCATCTGACCACAACACTTTCACCTAGTTGTCCTCTGAATCATTCAGATGTTCATTGGCAAACTTCCGATGGGCATGTATATGTGCTTTCTTGAGCAGGGGGACCTTGCGGGCGCTGCAGGATTTCAGTCTTTCACAGCGTAGTGTGTTACCAATTGTTTTCTTGGTGACTATGGTCCCAGTTGCCTTGAGATCATTGACAAGATCCTCCCGAGTAGTTCTGGACTGATTCCTCACTGTTCTCATGATCATTGCAACTCCACAAGGTGAGATCTTGCATGGAGCCCCAGGTCGAGGGAGATTGACAGTTCTTTTGTGTTTCTTCCATTTGCGAGATGGTCTTGTAGCCCATTCCAGCCTTGTGTAGGTCTACAATCTTGTCCCTGACATCCTTGGAGAGTTCTTTGGTCTTGGCCATGGTGGAAAGTTTGGAATCTGATTGATTGCTTCTGTGGACAGGTGTCTTTTATACAGGTAACATACTGAGATTAGGAGCACTCCCTTTAAGAGTGTGCTCCTAATCTCAGCTCGTTACCTGTATAAAAGACACCTGGGAGCCAGAAATCTTTCTGATTGACAGGAGGTCAAATACTTATTTCCCTCATTAAAATGCAAATCAATTTGTGTTTTTCTGGATTTTTTTGTTATTCTGTCTCTCACTGTTCAAATAAACCTACCATTAAAATTATAGACTGATCATTTCTTTGTCAGTGGGCAAACGTACAAAATCAGCAAGGGATCAAATACTTTTTTCCCTCACTGTAGCTACGATTCTACTTAGTTAATGAACTGTTTCCGGTAACAGGGATCTCCATTGCATCCATTTTTAAATCCATTTTTAATATAGCTAAGATTCCCCCGGGCATGATTCAAAAGTTATCTGTCAAGAAAAGATGATTGAAATAGCTTATATAGCACAGCCCTCCTGACTCCAATGCATTTCCTTGGAGACAGTGAGTATGTTTACGTTCCCTCTAGTAATTCAATATTATATTGATGATGGCAGTAGGCAGAGTACAGCATCAGTCCTGTAGGCCCCTTACTCTGCTCATCTTAAACGGCGTGAGGTCATAATAGAAGTAAGAATACGGTGATCAAAACATCTAGTTTTCTGGTCTGTCACATTATTAGGACATGTACAAGCTTTATTCAAATACCAGGTTTGGGAACAGTGAAACTCTGTCTGTATTGCACATTATTTTAGCTCTGGTTATTATTTTGGATCAATGCCAAGAGACATTTTCAATAAAAAAAATCTATAATTCACATTTGTGATTTAAGTGTTCTATTTAATTCTGTATTATATAGATAACTTCTCCTCCTCTCCGTCCCTCCAGACTCCCTGCAGCTCTCTGTCTCTGAAAAGGAGGTTCCCCCTGAGCAGCAGCACTGTGAGCAGGAGTGGAACCCCAGTCAGGGGCAGAAGGACCCAGAGACCACACAGATTAAAGAGGAACAGGAGGAAGTCAGGACCAGTCAGGAGGAAGAGCAGCTTCAAGGGCCCTTTGATACCAGAGACTCCATATTCACTCCTTCCTGTGTGAAAAGTAAATGTGATCTTGAGGACCCACTTCAGTCCTTGACTCTTCCCCAAACCCAGACTGTGGAGAACAGAGAGAGAGACTCTAAACCAGTGGATCTCAAACCGTTTGTCACTGTGACCCACATGAAGGGTCTCTACATTCCCTGTGAACCTCCAGATAATCAGAACAATGCCTCCAGCCACAGTTCAGCTGTAAGCAGCGACCCAGTAGGACTTGACAGCAGCTCACCATTGAAGAAACACTGTTCCAAACCCAGCACCACTTCTAGAAAAACTCACAGCTGCTGTGACTGTGGTGAAACGTTTGCTCTGAAAGCTGACCTGCAGAGACATGTGACTCTCTTCAGTAAGAGCCCCAGTGAATGTAGTTCCTGTCAGAAACGCTACAACTCCACCTGTAAACTAATGGCCCATGTCCGACTCTGTCATGGTGGGAAACCCTGCACCTGCCCTGTTTGTGGAAAGACCTTCAAACTCAAAGGAGATCTGTCCAATCACATGATTCACACAGGAGAGAAACCATTTAGCTGTGGTGACTGTGGGAAAAGCTTCAATCGGAAGGTGAGCCTAACTGAACATAAACTGACTCACACAGGAGAGAAACCTTTTAGCTGTGGTGACTGTGGGAAAAGATTTAATCACAAGAAGCACCTAACCAGGCATAAACTGACTCACACAGGAGAGAAGCCATTCACCTGTGGTGACTGTGGGAAAAGCTTCAATCGCAAGGAGACCTTAACTACGCACAAACTGACTCACACCAGAGAGAAACTATTTAGCTGTGGTGACTGTGGGAAAAGCTTCATTCGGAAGGAGCACTTAACCATGCATAAACTGACTCACACAAGAGAGAAACCATTTAGCTGTGGTGACTGTGGGAAAAGCTTCAATCGGAAGGGGAGCCTAACTGAACATAACCTGAGTCACACAGGAGAGAAACCCTTTAGCTGTGGTGACTGCGGGAAAAGCTTCATTCGGAAGGAGCACTTAACCATGCATAAACTGACTCACACAAGAGAGAAACCATTTAGTTGTGGTGACTGCGGGAAAAGCTTCAATCGGAAGGAGCCCTTAACCATGCATAAACTGATTCACACAGGAGAGAAACCATTCACCTGTGGTGACTGTGGGAAGAGCTTTATTCTGAAGGGGGACCTAAGGAGACATATACTGATTCACACAGGAGAGAAACCATTTAGCTGTGGTGACTGTGGGAAAAGCTTCAATCGAAAGGGGCATCTAACCATGCATAAACTGACTCACACAGGAGAGAAACCATTCACCTGTGGTGACTGTGGGAAGAGCTTTATTCAGAAGAGGGACCTAAGGAGACATATACTGATTCACACAGGAGAGAAACCATTTAGTTGTGGTGACTGAGGGAAAAGCTTAAATCAGAAACAACATGGCTGCTCAGTCTGATAATATATTCATTCAGAAGACTAATCTGCTAACACGTGAAAAACATCCACAAAGAAAGTAAATGAGGACAGAGAGTGGACTAAGAGAGTATTGAGATATACCTGTGGATCTACTCTGGTCCTCCTGATCCTGCTCAGTCCAATGTCACAGTAATGATATAATGGGGCTGTTGTCTGAACCTAACAGGTAATGTTGCTACTCTTTGTGTATGAAATGGACAATCTGCACTTCAGACAACCACCACTTTTTAGGTAAACAACTGAGGGATGGTGTTTAAAATGTTTATTCATTGTTGGACATTTTTTCAAATTAATTTAATTTAGGGAATCTGGTCTATGAAATAACACATATGGAATCATGTAGTAACCAACAGTGTTAAATCAAAATATATTTTAGATTCTTCAAATTAGCCACCCAGATGTGTCCGTTCTCAAGAAATTGTACAAAACATCCCCCATATACAGTCAATGTGAGCATTACGTAACCAGGGGAGTAGTGATTGGATAAGGGGGGATGTTTTGTAACCAGGGGAGTAGTGATTGGATAAGGGGGATGTTTTGTAACCAGGGGAGTAGTGATTGGATAAGGGAGATGTTTTGTAACCAGGGGAGTAGTGATTGGATAAGGGAGATGTTTTGTAACCAGGGGAGTAGTGATTGGATAAGGGAGATGTTTTGTAACCAGGGGAGTAGTGATTGGATAAGGGGGTATTCCTGTATTGTGTAAATCAGATGTAACTGGTTGAGGGAGGAGTTTAAGCGTGGCTGGACTGTATATAATCATTGTTGGCAAGTTATTTTCTTTGTCTGCCAACAGCCTGTTTTTAGAACCTCTATCTGGGGCCTTTTTGCTAAATATTCTACTGCTCTATGTTGTTGTTGGGGGCGGAGCCCGGCAACTTTTTCTGAATTCTAAGACATCACAGGTAAGCTTCCGCTTTTTACCCACGTGCAGGGTCATATAATTAGTATTTTTCTTTAGGAGGAACAGGATTGGGTTTCCTGGAGGTGGAGAGCTAGAGAATCCATAGGGTGAGTAGACTGATTATAAAGGGCTTTGCTTGAATAAACACTGGCAGTGCATTTCCTTTAGAGGGGCCACTGACCGAAATAGACCAGAGGGTTTCCTCTCTTTATTACTGTGTTGGGTCCATGCTTTGGGGTGTGTATGAAAATGTCTCAGGGTGTTCGGTTAAAGCATGACAAGGTGAGTAGACCTCTTTCGTCTCGTGGGACACTAGGCCCCATTACGGTGAGGAACTCCAGGTCCACAGGTGAAGGGTTTGTAACGTGCATCCGTGGGTGTAAAACGAAGGTATTTTTTTAATAATAAACAGTTGCAGAGTGGAGAAATAATACTCACCCTCAAGTTCTCCTGGTCTTGTTACCCTAGGAGATCCTGATGAACTACGACCCCTGAGCTGACTTCCCGCTGAGTGGTTTTTAATAGATAAGGTTCTCCCACTCCAGCTGTGGCTGGTATCACCGGGTTGCCGGGATCGGGTCTGGGTTGGAAGGGCAACGCCTGTAGGTTATAGACCTGAAGCAGGGTTAACCTAGGTAACCTAACTCATTAATCTCAAGGGAGAGGCATGAGTCCGGCAAGACATTATAACCACTGTTCTTATACATGTTATCGTTTCCCTTTACTACTGGTCCCAGAATAGCCTGACTGATGTTATTGATCCATTAAAACATGTTTACTTTCCAGAAAAGATCTCCTTCCATCTGTCTAAGATTGTTTCTCATTCAGTTTGATTCATGTTATTGGTTTGATCTTTCGTGGATTCGGGATCTTCAGTCAACTTCATCTTCAGATAGCTAGGTGGGACAACCACATATCACAGTCATAGTCAGTACATTAATCTTCAGATAGCTAGGTGGTACAACCACATCACATGCATAGAAAGTATATTTTTCTTCAATAACGTAGCTGTCGGTAGAGTCAGAGCTAGAAGGGGGGGGGTCGAGTGTTCTTTACTGAGGATAGCTTGGGTTTTGTGAAAACACACAAAAAACATTTTCAGAAGCGGAGATGGTAAAATAATGAATGTGAGAAGTTGCTGACACCTTGCTTGAAGGTGAACAACACTCAGATTCCACAGCAATGAGGAGAAAGGAAATTCTTCACAACTTGATGAGGCCATTCAAAATGCACCATGCATTTCATTAGCTGTGGATGAATCAACAGATAACACCAGATGCTGGGCATTATCAGTGTTATTTCAGGCCATTCTTTAAAAAAAAAAAAAAATCCACATTGTAACTTTATTTTGTACATATAGTTGCTGCTACCGTCTCTTATGACCGACGAGAGCTTCTGGACATCAGAACAGCGATTATTCACCTTGATCTGGACCAAGAATTGTTCACTCCAGACACCCGAACAGGCACTCATCCCCTTCATTTGCAGGAGAAAGAGACGGAGGTTTTGCGGAAGGAGATCGGGGGGTGTCTTGTAAGGATCCGGCGACAAGTGACTAATCTGCCTTTGCCATCGGTATATTAGCCAACGTACAATCGCTGGATAATAAAGTGGACGAACTACAAGCAAGTATATCCTACCAACGGGACATTTAAAAACTGTAATATCTTATGTTTCACCGTGTCGTGGCTGAACGACGACATGAATAACATACAGCTGCCGAGTTATACAGTGTATCGGCAGGATAGAACAGCAGCCTCTCGTAAGACAAGGGGTGGTGGTCTATGTATTTTTGTAAACAGCTGCTGGTGCACGATATCTAAGGAAGTCTCAAGGTTTTCTTCGCCTGAGGTAGAGTATCTCATGATAAGCTGTAGACCACACTATCTACCTAGAGAGTTTTCGTCTATATTCTTCGTAGCTGTCTACATACCACTACAAACCGATGCTGGCACTAAGACCGCACTCAATAAGTTGTATACGGCCATAAGCAAACAGGAAAACTCTCATCCAGAGGCGGCGCTCCTAGTGGCCGGGAACTATAATGCAGGGAAACTTAAATCCGTTTTACCTCATTTCTACTAGCATTTTAAATGTACAACCAGAGGAGAAAATAACTCAAGACCACCTTTACTCCACACACAGAAACATGTACAAAGCTCTCCCTCCATTTGCAAAATATGACCATAAATCTATCATCCTGATTCCTGCTTACAAGCAAAAATTAAAGCAGGAAGCACCAGTGACTCGGGTCAATATAAAAAGTGGTCAGATGAAGCGGATGCTAAACTACAGGACTGTTCTGCTAGCACAGACTGGAATATGTTCCAGGATTCTTCCGATGGCATTAAGGAGTACACCATCAGTCACTGGCTTCATTAATAAGTACATCGATGACGTCGTCCCCACAGTGACTGTACATACATACCCCAACCAGAAGCCATGGATTACAGGCAACATCCACACTGAGCTAAAGGGTAAACCTGCCGCTTTCAAGGAGCGGGACTCTAACCCGGAAGCTTATAAGAAATCCCGCTATGCCCTCCGACGAACCATCAAACAGGCAAAGCGTCAATAGAGGACTAAGATCAAATCGTACTACACCGGCTTGCAAACTATTACAGACTACAAAGGGAAGCATAGCCGAGATCTGCCCAGTGATTTGAGCCTACCAGACAAGCTAAATTACTTCTATGCTCGCTTTGAGGTAAGTAACACTGAAACATGCATGAGATCATCAGCTGTTCCGGATGATTGCGTGATCACGCTCTCCGCAGCCAATGTGAGTAAGACCTTTAAACAGGTCAACATTCACAAGGCCGCAGGGCCAGACGGATTACCAGGACGTGTACTCCGAGCAGGATGTGTACTGTCTTCACTTACATTTTCAACCTCTCCCTGTCTGAATTTGTAATACCAACATGTTTCAAGCAGACCACCTGTGCCCAAGAACACTAAGGTAACTTGGCTAAATGACTTCTGACCCGTAGCACCCACGTCTGTAGCCATGAAGTGCTTTGAAAGGCTTGTCATTGGTCACATCAACATAATTTCCCCAGAAATTCTAGACCCACCTTGATTTGCATACCACCCCATCAGATCCACAGATGATGCAATCTCTATTGCACTCCACCATGCCCTTTCACACCTGGACAAAAGGAACACCTATATGAGAATGCTATTCATTAATTCAAGGCCCATGTACAATGGTTCACAGTGCACTTTTTGCATAGACAATTATCCAACCACTTTTGTTCTTCATTCGAAATAAGTTGAAATTAATTCAAATTCTTAGTCTCATTTAATGTATTTAATGTACATTTTATATAGAGACGGAGAGGGAGTGGCAAACATGGTCAGGATGTAGAGTGGAAGTTTCTTGAGAACAGGGACATCAGCTGGGACATGAGCTGCAGGCACCATCTTTCCCCAGAAAGTAACAGGGTCACAATCACCAGCCTGCTCAAATATAAAGGGGAGGGTTTGGCTGGGGGGGTTTACTTGGCTCATCGCGCTCTAGCGACAGGCTGGGTGCCCGCAGGCTGACTTTGGTCGTTAGTTGAAAGAGCAAAATGAAGATCTGTAAATAACTAGGTAAGATAATCAAGGGAGAGAGTGGTGTGGAGCCTTCCTCAAATAACTCGGCAGAACAACTCAGCAGAATCGTCTTTGTTTCGGTGGCGTTCTTAGTTTTGCGACAAAACCACCACTGACACGACCGCTACTTACAGCTGCTGCTGAGAAACCAGGGGAGACTGAAGTATTAACACTAATTGATAATTGCCTCGCAGAGGTGGAGAGCACACCTCCCTGTACTAATTGCTGATTGCCTTGGCGAGGTGAAACCACTCCCCCTCCAATACATCCACTGATGACCAACACAAGTCACAAACTGCCTTTCCCCTTGATCCTGGATGATGTGTCAACAACTATCTGCAAATAATGAGCAGTCAGCAGCTCACACACACCAAGTAGGCCGCTGGGAAGACAGGAAGCACCTAAAGTAGATGGCCCTAGTTAGCAGAAAGACAGTACTAGACCAGCTACAGCTATAGAATGATTTCCCAAGCTGTTGCAGCTTTCAGGACTCGTCTGTGTTACAATGAGTTGCCTTTCAATTCAGTCCGTACAATAAATTAACACATTATAACGTTTTACCCACATGTAGTTATCTATTTCCATTATCACTGCTAGTCTTGGGGTGGCAGGTTGCTTAGTGGTTAGAGCTGTCATGACGTTAGCCTGTTGGTGAGGTTTATGACCCCCATAAATACCTTTCCCCCTTTCCTCTCTCTACTCCACAGATGTGACCCTTGGAAAGCCCTTTGTTAACATAGAGTCTGGTAACATCAAAAGGAGGGGGAACGAAACCATATTTCGGTAATCCAACCAGCTGAAAATATGCGTTGGTACTTAAAGAATATGATGTCAGATCAGTTGTCGTCCGAGACATTATTACTGATGATAGGATGACGTAAGCTGTATCTTGGAAAGTCTACACATTCTAGTTATCAGATTCACATGGAATTGTTGTGCCATTTAAACGTTTAAATATGGAACTATTTGTGAAAAGATTGAATGTAATTTTAGCTTCTAAATGAACGTTTTTTCATGGAGTAAAAACTCTGCTCACTCAGTGGCCCCGAAGTGAACAGACATTAGTTGTAAACTATGAAACATGCCCCTCTCTCCCACCACTATATAAGCCCCTTCACGAAAATGTAACTTTATGTTCCCGAGGACGTGAGGACTGGTGTCCACACGTTTAAAAGGGCTAATTTCAACGTGGAGGTGACGATCTACACGCAGGAAGGATGAATTCCGACTATACCAGCCAGAATATAGCATGACCTTATAGTATGGCAACTTGGTATGAACTCTTACTCACTAAAGAAGTGATACATCCTATACGTCAAGTTAGCAGCATCTGTAAACGCGAGTGGCCTAGGAAAGGACAAACAATCTCTTCAGAAAGACAGGGTACTACAACGTATCCATTATACCACACGACGACGGTACTACAACGTATCCGTCCTACCACAATACATATTCTTCAAAGAAAACAAGAGGTCTCTGCTGGGCAACCCAGCCTTCCATTTACGACCAATGTATCGAAGCGCAGCTCAGAGTAAATATTTCTTGTATTTTCTTTTCCAAATGGGCGGTTATTTAGAATGCATAAGATTCTGTATTTACGATAGCATAGCTTCATGAGGTCCGATAGAGACCCAATACTTTTGTTCCTCAATCTTTCCGCACTTTCATTCAAACCTAACCCCTATTCTTTGTGTAACCAGCCGTCATATCGGTTCCGTCCACCAGGGACGTTCTTCATGTATGACATAAATAGTAATCAATGTATGATCCGTCCTGTGTATATGTAAATCTGTGTGATTATTTAGGTATTTAGTAAATAAATAATTAAACAAAATGTTGTATTGCTGATTCAACTTGTTAGCCAGAGTTCGTGAAGATTCTGCAGATGTTCCGATGAGACTGAATAAGGTGACGATTAATAATTGACTGCTATTGATGTTTATTCGGAAGATGACAGCTCTATACACATTATTTCGTGGTGCCCTGACTTTCTAGTTAATTACATTTACATGATTAGTTTAATCAGGTAATATTAATTACAGAGAAATTATTCTATAGAATAGCATGTCATATCACTTAATCTGGCATAGTAAAGACACGACAGAGCGTTGGGCCAGTAACCGAAAGGTTGCTGGATCGAATCCCTGAGTTGACAAGGTAAAATTCTGTCATTCTGCCCCTGAACAAGGCAGTTAACCCACTGTTGCCCAGGATGCTTTCATTGTAAATAAGAATTTGTTCTTAATCGAACTGCACTGTTATCAGATATGAAGGTAAGACCCAGATGCAGACCACGTCGGACAACCAATAGTTTAATCATCCCAAAGGTGCAGGCAAATAGACAGGTCAAGGCAGGCCGGGGTTAATAGTCTAGAGAAGAGGGGGAAAGTTACAGGACGTCAGGCAGGCGGGCTCAAGAGACAGGACAGGCAAGGGTCAAAACCAGGAGGGTGAGAAAACGAGAGACTGGGGAAAAGCAGGAGCTGAGACAAAATGCTGGTTGGCTTGAACAAACAAGACGAACTGGCACAGACAGAAAACACAAGTATGAATACACAGGGGATAATGGGGAAGATGGGCGACAGGTGAAACAGATCAGGGTGTGACAACTGTCCAATTTACAGTAGCTATTACAGTGAAAGAATACCATATTGTTTGAGGAGAGTGCCCAGTTATGAACTTGAAAAGTTACTGATAAACCAATTAGGCACATTTGAGGCACATTTGGGCAGTCTTGATACAGAAGTTTGAACAGAAACGCAATGGTCCATTGGATCAGTATAAAACTTTGCACATACACTGCTGCCATCTAGTGGCCGACATTTAAATTGCGCCTGGGCTGGAATAATACATTGTGGCCTTTCTATTGCATTTCAAAGATGGTACAAAAAAAATACAAAAAAAAACAGTTGGTTATTTCTTTGTATTTACTTTTACCTGATATGTGTTATAGTCTCCTACATTCATTTCACATTTCCACAAACTTCAAAGTGTTTCCTTTCAAAATGGTCTCAAGAATATGCATATCCTTGCTTCAGGGCCTGAGCTACAGGCAGTTAGATTTGGCTATGTCATTTTAGGCAAAAATTGAAAAAAAGGGTCAGATCCTTAAGAGGTAAATAATTTTCCACACACTTTGTCTGTGCCTGTATTTAGTTTTCATGCCCGTGAGGGCCGAGAATCCACTCTCACATAGGTACGTAATTGCAAAGGGCATCAGTGTCTTAACAGCGCGATTTGCCAAGGCAAGAAACTCTGAGAAAAAAATCTGGCAGTGGCTTCTGATTAAATTCAATTTTCACAGAACCGCTTGTTGCAATTTCGATGAGGCTCTCTTGTTCAGATATCGGTAAGTGGACTGGAGGCAGGGCATGAAAGGGATAACGAATCCAGTTGTTTGTGTCGTCCGTTTCGGGAAAGTACCTGCGTAATTGGGCACCCAACTCACTCAGGTGCTTCGCTATATCACATTTAACATTGTCTGTAAACTTGAGTTCATTTGCACACAAAAAAAAATCATACAATGATGGAAAGACCTGTGTGTTGTCCTTGTTAATGCAGACAGAGAAGAGCTCCAACTTCTTAAATCATAGCCTCAATAGTGTCCCGCACATTGAATATAGTTGTGAAGAGTCCCTGTAATCCTAGATTCAGATCATTCAGGCGAGAAAAAACATCACCCAGATTGACCAGTCGTGTGAGAAACTCGTCATCATGCAAGCGGTCAGACAAGTGAAAATTATGGTCGGTAAAGAAATGTTATGCTCGTCTCTCAATTCAAAAAAACGTGTCAATACTTTGCCCCTTGATAAACAGCACACTTCTGTATGTTGTAAAAGCGTTACATGGTCGCTGCCCATACCATTGCATAGTGCAGAAAATACATGAGAGTTCAGGGGCCTTGCTTTAACAAAGTTAACTATTTTCACTGTAGTGTCCGAAAGGTCTTTCAAGCTGTCAGGCATTCCCTTGGCAGCAAGAGCCTCTTGGTGGATGCTGCAGTGGACCCAAGTGGCATCGGGAGCAACTGCCTGCATGCACGTTACCACTCCACTATGTCTCCCTGTCATGGCTTTTGCACCGTCGGTACAGAAACCAACACATCTTGACCACCAAAGTCCATTTAATGTCACAAAGCTGTCCAATACTTTAAAAACATCCTCGCATGTTGTCCTGGTTTCCAAAGATTTGCAGAAGAGGATGTCTTCCTTAATGGACCCCCATAAAAGTAACAGACATATACCAAGAGCTGTGCCAGACCTGCCACGTCTGTTGACACATCCAGCTGTAACGCATATAATTCACTGGCTTGTATGCGAACCAGTAATTGTTTCAAAACATCTCCTGCCATGTCACTGATGCGTCATGAAACAGTGTTGTTTGATGAAGGCATTGTCTGTATAGATTTTTAAGCCTTCTCCCCCAACATTGTCACAGCCATATCTCCGGCAGCAGTCCTCCACAATAGTATGGGGTTTGCCTGTCCTAGACACTCGGTAGCTCACCATATAAGACTCTTCTAGCCCCTTCTTATTAATGGTATCTGTTGCTTTTATACATGTCTTACCACTCGAAAGTAGTCTTTATTCTCGCTCAAAAAACTCCCGTAGCTTATTTTTCAAATTGTCATGTTTCATTTCTAAATGTCTGCGCAAGAGTGAAGGTTTCCCGCAAGAGAGTAACGGTTCATGTGATTAGAGGTTCATTATTTGACTAGGCTACATTGTATTTGACATTGTGTTGTTATTTCGCTGTACACTAGATGGTTTAATTTTATTTTTGGCAGTGAAACGAGTCTATTCAGTTGAGAAAAAAACCTCACCCAAATGTATATCCATCCCCATTGGAAAATATAAATGGACTGTTTGAAAATGTGAAAAAGGAAAAAAACATTTGATATAAAAAATAGATAAAAAAAAAAAAAAGCGAATCACATTTTTATTTGGCGTACCCCCGACGGCATTACGTGTACCCCACTTTGGGAATACCTGTCTTAGGGTAACAAGACCAGGAGAACTTGAGGGTGAGTATTATTTCTCCACTCTGCAACTGTTTATTATTAAATAAATACCTTTGTTTTACACCCACGGATGCACGTTACAAACCCTTCACCTGTGGACCTGGAGTTCCTCACCGTAATGGGGCCTAGTGTCCCACGAGACGAAAGAGGTCTACTCACCTTGTCATGCTTTAACCGAACACCCCGAGACATTTTCATACACACCCCAAAGCATGGACCAAACACAGTAATAAAGAGAGGAAACCCTCTGGTCTATTTCGGTCAGTGGCCCCTCTAAAGGAAATGCACTGCCAGTGTTTATTCAAGCAAAGCCCTTTATAATCAGTCTACTCACCCTATGGATTCTCTAGCTCTCCACCTCCAGGAAACCCAATTCTGTTCCTCCTAAAGAAAAATACTAATTATATGACCCTGCACGTGGGTAAAAAGCGGAAGCTTACCTCTGATGTCTTAGAATTCAGAAAAAGTTGCCGGGCTCCGCCCCCAACAACAACATAGAGCAGTAGAATATTTAGCAAAAAGGCCCCAGATAGAGGTTCCAAAAACAGGCTGTTGGCAGACAAAGAAAAATAACTTGCCAACAATGATTATATACAGTCCAGCCACGCTTAAACTCCTCCCTCAACCAGTTACATCTGATTTACACAATACAGGAATACCCCCTTATCCAATCACTACTCCCCTGGTTATGTAATGCTCACATTGATTGTATATGGGGGATGTTTTATACAATTTCTTGAGAACGGACACATCTTGGTGGCTACTTTGAAGAATCCAAAATATAATTTGTTTAACACTTTGGTTACTATATGATTCCATATGTGTTATTTCATAGTTTTGATGTCTTCACTATTACTCTACAATGTAGAAAATAGTAAAAATAAAGACAAACCCTTGAATGAGTCAGTGTATCCAAACTTTTGACTGGTACTGTAAATCTATTTACACGTGGGAATATTTGGGAACATTCATTTAAAAAATGTCCAACAATGAATAATAATAAAAAAAAAGTCTATATATTATCAAGTTTTGCATAGAAAACTTGGGGCCAAATAAAATCCCCCACGGGCCGCCTATTGGGGAACCCTGAATCAGATCTTGACATCTTGTATCCATATCTGACCACGAAATTGAGTGTTTACAACTCTCCAACATCATCCCTCAGTTGTTTGTTTACCTAAAAAGTGGTGGTTGTCTGAACTGCAGATTGTCCATTTCATACACAAAGAGTAGCAACATTACCTGTTAGGTTCAGACAACAGCCCCATTATATCATTACTGTGACATTGGACTGAGCAGGATCAGGAGGACCAGTTAGAGTAGATCCACAGGTGTATCTCAATACTCTCTTAGTCCACTCTCTGTCCTCATTTACTTTCTTTGTGGATGTTTTTCACGTGTTAGCAGATTAGTCTTCTGAATGAATATATTATCAGACTGAGCAGCCATGTTGTTTCTGATTGAAGCTTTTCCCTCAGTCACCACAACTAAATGGTTTCTCTCCTGTGTGAATCAGTATATGTCTCCTTAGGTCCCTCTTCTGAATAAAGCTCTTCCCACGGTCACCACAGGTGAATGGTTTCTCTCCTGTGTGAATCAGTTTATGCATGGTTAGGTGCTCCTTTCAAATGCTTTTCCCACAGTCACCACAGCTAAATAGTTTCTCTCTAGTGTGAGTCAGTTTGTGCATAGTTAAGGTCTCCTTGTGATTGAAGCTTTTCCCACAGTCACCACAGGAGAATGGTTTCTCTCCTGTGTGAATCAGTATATGTCTCCTTAGGTCCCTCTTCTGAAAAAAGCTCTTCCCACACTCTCCACAGCTAAATGATTTCTCTCCTGTGTGAATCAGTTTATGCATGGTTAGGTTCCCCTTTTGATTGAAGCTTTTCCCACAGTCACCACAGCTAAATGATTTCACTCCAGTGTGAGTCAGTTTGTGCATAGTTAAGGTCTCCTTGCGATTGAAGCTTTTCCCACAGTCACCACAGGAGAATGGTTTCTCCCCTGTGTGAGTCAGTCTATGCCTGGTTAGGTGCGCCTTGCGATTGAAGCTTTTCCCACAGTCACCACAGCTAAATGGTTTCTCTCCTGTGTGAATCCTCATGTGAATGGACAGCTCTCCTTTAAATTTGAAGGTCTTGCCACAAACAGGGCAGGTGCAGGGTTTCCCACCGTGACAGAGTCGGACATGGGCCTTCAGTTTACAGGTGGAGTTGTAGCGTTTCTGACAGGAACTACATTCACTGGGGCTCTTACTGAAGAGAGTCACATGTCTCTGCAGGTCAGCTTTCAGAGGAAACGTTTCACCACAGTCACGGCAGCTGTGAGTTTTTCTAGAAGTGGTGCTGGGTTTGGAACAGTGTTTCTTCAATGGTGGACTGCTGTCAAGTCCTACTGGGTTGCTGCTTACAGCGGCGCTGTTGATGGAGGCATTGTTCTGATTATCTGGAGGGTCGCAGGGCATGTAGAGACCCTTAATGGGTGTCACAGTGCCAAAAGGTTTGAGATCCACTGGTTTAGAGTCACTCTCTCTGTTCTCCACAGTCTGGGTTTGGGGAAGAGTCAAGGACCAAAGTGGGTCCTCCTGATCACATTCACTTTTCACACAGGAAGGAGTGAATATGGAGTCTTTGGTATCAAAGAGCCCTTGAAGCTGCTCTTCCTCCTGACTGGTCCTGAGTTCCTCTTTAATCTGTGTGGTCTCTGGGTCCTCCTGCCCCAGACTGGGGCTCCACTCCTGCTCACAGTGCTGCTGCTCAGGCGAAACCTCCTCTTCAGAGACAGAGAGCTGCAGGGAGTCTGGAGGGACGGAGAGGAGGAGCAGAGGTTATTTATTTTTCACAGAATTAAATAGAACACTTGAATCACACACGTGAATTATAGATTAAGATGTTTTTCTTCAAATGTCTTTATTGATCCAAAATAATAACCGGAGCTAAAATAATGTGCAATACAGACAGTTTTAATGTCCCAAACTTGATATTTTAATAATAATTATGACCGTAAGCCCGTTTAAGATAAGCAGAGTAAAGCGTTTACATGACTGAAGTCGTACTCGGCCTACTGCCATAGTCAATATAATATTGAATTACTAGTGTGCACGTAAACATACTCACTGTCTCTAATGAAATGGAGTCAGAAGGCGCTGTGCTATATAAGCTATTTCAATCATCTTTTCTTGACAGATAACTTTTGAATCCTGCCCGGGGGAATCTTAGCTATATTAAAAACTGTTCTTTAAAAATGGATGAAATGGAGATCCCTGTTACCGGAAACAGTTCATTAACTAAGTAGAACCGTAGCTAGCTAGGTATTAGATCTATGTACAAACCTATTCTACATAGTTGTATCTCTGGTGTGATCCGCAGCAGTCTCCGTAGCAGATCATTCTCCTCCTGGTACTCTGCTATAGTTTCCTCAACTGCACCAAAAATCTCCACAGCAGCAGATGCCGTTAAACATTCATTTAAAAACACCCAGAACAACTGTAGTTTAGACGTTTTCAGTGGACTGAGAGTTGGGTATTCAGCTAGTATGGCTTCTTGATTTGGGTCCTCGTGATCACATTCACTTTTCACACAGGAAGGAGTGGATATGGAGTCTTTGGTATCAAAGAACCCTTGAAGCTGCTCTTCCTCCTGACTGGTCCTGAGTTCCTCCTGTTCCTCTTTAATCTGTGTGGTCTCTGGGTCCTCCTGCCCCAGACTGGGGCTCCACTCCTGCTCACAGTGCTGCTGCTCAGGGGGAACCCCCTCTTTAGAGACAGAGAGCTGCAGGGAGTCTGGAGGGAAGGAGAGGAATAGCAGAGGTTTACACTCCCCTAGTCATAAAGCGTTAAGCATTTGGATAAATTAACGTAGTGTATTAGAGTAGTCAAAAGTGTAGTATTTGATCCCATATTCCTTACACACATTAAGCTTGTGAAACCACACACTTGTTGAATGCATTTGCAGTTTGTTTGGGTTGTGACCAATAGGAACTGAATGGTGAATAATGTATTGTGTAAGTTTGGAGTCCCTTTTATTGTAAATACAATAGAATCTGTTTCTGGACACTTCTGGATAATTATGAATGAATCTTCAAATGACGACAAGTGAGGAAGTTACAAGAAACAAAGATGACCATCACACCCACCCCAAAAACGCTGACCTCTCCTGTTATTGGGGAGGGGGGTTATGATCTTCATTATTAATCATTTATTCGTGATGATCCATAATCATAGTAGGTGCCACATTAATGTAGCAGCGTTCAGAAACATATTATATTCTTATTTACAATAAAAAATGACTCCAACAGTGCAATACATTACACTTGAAATGTCTGTCATTTAGCAGACACTCTTATCTGCAGCAACTGACAGGAGAAATGAGGGTTAAGTGCCTTGCTCAAGTGCACATGGACAGATTCTTCACCTAATGTGGAAATAGTGAAGGGGTCTGAATACTTTCCGAATGCATTGTACATACTTACCTATTCTACATAGTTTTACCTCCGATGTGATCCGCAGCAGTCTCCGAAGCCGATCATTCTCCTCCTGGTATTTCACTACCGTTTTCTCAACTTCCCCGAAAATCTCCACAGCAGCCGCCGATAAACGCTCATTTAAAAACACACGAAACGACTGTAGTTTAGACATTTTAGGTTGACTGATAGCGAGTTGGCTCTTCAGCTGGTAGCTTCTGACACGAGGAAAAAACGGCAAGCTCACTTCCGCCTGTAATAGCGGGTGGCAAGCCCATAAACACAGCGCCTCTATGTGGATGGAGCGTCAACTACAAGGTACAGACAAACTTTTAAATTTAATCAGGCAAGTCAGACGGCATCCTGGGGAACAGAATTACATTTTTTTCCTTGTCACCTCTGGGATTCGATCCAGCAACCTTTTGATTACTGGCCGACCGCTCTAACCACAAGGCTACTTGCCAACCAAGACTAGCAGTGATAATGGAAATAGATAACGTGGGGAAAACGTTATAATATGTTATAGAACTTATTGTATGAACTGAATTGAAAGACAACTCATTGTTGTGACTCCTGAAAGCTGCAATGGCTTAATGAGAGACATTACACCTTCTGTCTCCTGCCAATGCTTTGAACTTTGGCACAAAATGGTGTGAGAGCAACTCTTAGAGACACTGGTGCCAGTGTTCATTAGTGAGTCTGGTGTTTTTAAGTCAGTTCATTGTGGAGAAGGCTGATTCACAGCTGTATGTGGAGCCAAACATGGTCAGGATGTATAGTGGCAGTTTCTTGAGAACCGGGACATCAGCTGCAGGCACCATCTTTCCCCAGGAAGTAACAGGGTCACATTCACCAGCCTGCTCCTTCAAAGACACATTTTCTTACAGCTCAATCAACTCCATTTACAGTGATGCAACTTCTACCCATCTGAACATCTGTTTTGCTTCTTCTGACAACTTTGTCACATTTGTGACCAAGAAGGAGTTCTGGATGAGCAGCAGCAGTTCTCTTCCAACAGGGAAGTTCTCCATCAGCTTCTGGATGAAATCAGCATGGTTGGGAACATCTTTGTCTCCCTGCGTTTGCACCAGAATATCGGGGAAGTGGACAGTTTGTCCCTGGAGATCATGCTTGAAAAGCTCCAATTTCTTCTGGAAAGCCAGGAATGCTGTTATCAAATCACACCCTGTGTTGTCCTGTACCTGCAGCTTATCATTCAGTTGATTAAGGTGTGATGTAATGTCTGTCAAAAATGTAACTGTTTCCACGTTCTCCTCATCTTCCAAAAACGAATAAAACTGAGTTGCCTTGTCACTCTTGTGCTCTGATGAGAAAGCTTTGGTCCAAAAGAGTAACAAAACCCTGCCTTTGCTGAGCCATCTGACATCGTTGTGCAGTAGTAAGTCATCAAAACTGGCATTGGCCTCTGTCAGAATGCCTCGTAGCAGGCGCTGTTGTAGGGATGACGTTGCTCTCAAAGTTGATCAGTTTCATCATCGTTGTCATGATCTCAGAATACTCTTTTCCCAGACTGGCACAGGACAGATTGATGGATGATGCAGTGGTGTGGTGTCAGGGTGGTCCTCTTTCAAACGTGCAACCAGTCCCCTCCCTCCTCCTATCATGGCTGGAGCTCCATCTGTGGTGATGGAGACCACGGACTTCAGATCTGTCCCCCTTTTTGTCAGCATCTCTTTAATGGCCTCATCAAGTTGTGAAGTTAAATCTTCAGCTAATATTTCCTTTCTCCTCATTGCTGTGGAATCTGACAGTGACAGTGTCTGACAGTCAAGCAAGGTGTCAGCAACTTCTCACATTCATTATTTTACCATCTCAGCATCTGAAAATGTTTTTTTTTTTTTTCTTCCCAAAACCCAAGCTATCCTCAGTAAACACTCCATTGTATGTTGTTGAGCTGTCAGGGAATTGACAAGGACTTTGGTGGACCTCTCATATTGGGATTTGAGTTGGTTCATCTTGTTTGTTCTCCCCTCCGTGTTCAGGGGATATGTCTGATCCAATTTACTATGCCTGGTGTCATAATGGTGCTTAACATTGATCATTTAGATTAGGGTTCGTGCAGATATCCATGAATTTTGCGACATTCAGAATGAGACTGATATGAGGTAAAATTGATTAATGGATGACTGGTATTATAACGATATATTATGATATATTCTTCAGTTAATTCGGGAAACAAACTTTTCCTGTGGTGCCCAAAGTTACTAATTAGTTAATTGTTACATGATTAATTTCATCTTAAATAATCTCCCTTCTCACCTTGACCCCCAAAAAAAAATAACCATCCTGAACCAACACTCAACGCCCCCTTCTAGCTCTGACTCTACTGACAGCTACGTTATTGTATACCTGCCTGTGATATGTGTTTGTCCCACCTAGCTATCTGAAGATGAATGTACTGACTATGACTATGACTGTGATGTGTGGTTGTTCCACCTAGCTATCTGAAGATGAATGTACTGACTATGACTGTGACATGTGGTTGTTCCACCTAGCTATCTGAAGATGAATGTACTGACTATGACTGTGATATGTGGTTGTTCCACCTAGCTATCTGAAGATGAAGGTACTGACTATGACTGTGATATGTGGTTGTCCCACCTAGCTACCTGTAGATGAATGTACTGACTATGACTGTGACATGTGGTTGTTCCACCTAGCTATCTGAAGATGAATGTACTGACTATGACTGTGACATGTGGTTGTCCCACCTAGCTATCTGAAGATGAATGTACTAACTATGACTGTGATATGTGGTTGTCCCACCTAGCTATCTGAAGATGAATGTACTGACTATGACTGTGACATGTGGTTGTCCCACCTAGCTATCTGTAGATGAATGTACTGACTATGACTGTGATATGTGGTTGTCCCACCTAGCTATCTGAAGATGAATGTACTGACTATGGCTGTGATTTGTGGTTGTCCCACCTAGCTATCTGAAGATGAATGTACTGACTATGACTGTGACATGTGGTTGTTCCACCTAGCTATCTGAAGATGAATGTACTGACTATGACTGTGATATGTGGTTGTTCCACCTAGCTATCTGAAGATGAATGTACTGACTATGACTGTGATGTGTGGTTGTCCCACCTAGCTATCTGAAGATGAATGTACTGACTATGACTGTGATGTGTGGTTGTCCCACCTAGCTATCTGAAGATGAATGTACTGACTATGACTGTGGTATGTGGTTGTCCCACCTAGCTATCTGAAGATGAATGTACTGACTATAACTGTGACATGTGGTTGTCCCACCTAGCTATCTGAAGATGAATGTACTGACTATGACTGTGATGTGTGGTTGTCCCACCTAGCTATCTGAAGATGAATGTACTGACTATGACTGTGATGTGTGGTTGTCCCACCTAGCTATCTGAAGATGAATGTACTGACTATGACTGTGGTATGTGGTTGTCCCACCTAGCTATCTGAAGATGAATGTACTGACTATGACTGTGATATGTGGTTGTCCCACCTAGCTATCTGAAGATGAATGTACTGACTATGGCTGTGATTTGTGGTTGTCCCACCTAGCTATCTGAAGATGAATGTACTGACTATGACTGTGACATGTGGTTGTTCCACCTAGCTATCTGAAGATGAATGTACTGACTATGACTGTGATGTGTGGTTGTTCCACCTAGCTATCTGAAGATGAATGTACTGACTATGACATGTGGTTGTCCCACCTAGCTATCTGTAGATGAATGTACTGACTATGACTGTGATATGTGGTTGTTCCACCTAGCTATCTGAAGATGAATGTATTGACTATGACTGTGGTATGTGGTTGTCCCACCTAGCTATCTGAAGATGAATGTACTGACTATGACTGTGATATGTGGTTGTCCCACCTAGCTATCTGAAGATGAATGTACTGACTATGACATGTGGTTGTCCCACCTAGCTATCTGTAGATGAATGTACTGACTATGACTGTGATATGTGGTTGTCCCACCTAGCTATCTGAAGATGAATGTACTGACTATGGCTGTGATTTGTGGTTGTCCCACCTAGCTATCTGAAGAAGAATGTACTGACTATAACTGTGACATGTGGTTGTTCCACCTAGCTATCTGAAGATGAATGTACTGACTATGACTGTGATATGTGGTTGTTCCACCTAGCTATCTGAATATGAATGTACTGACTATGACTGTGATGTGTGGTTGTCCCACCTAGCTATCTGAAGATGAATGTACTGACTATGACTGTGATGTGTGGTTGTCCCACCTAGCTCTCTGAAGATGAATGTACTGACTATGACTGTGGTATGTGGTTGTCCCACCTAGCTATCTGAAGATGAATGTACTGACTATAACTGTGACATGTGGTTGTCCCACCTAGCTATCTGAAGATGAATGTACTGACTATGACTGTGATGTGTGGTTGTCCCACCTAGCTATCTGAAGATGAATGTACTGACTATGACTGTGATGTGTGGTTGTCCCACCTAGCTATCTGAAGATGAATGTACTGACTATGACTGTGATGTGTGGTTGTCCCACCTAGCTATCTGAAGATGAATGTACTGACTATGACTGTGATGTGTGGTTGTCCCACCTAGCTATCTGAAGATGAATGTACTGACTATGACTGTGGTATGTGGTTGTCCCACCTAGCTATCTGAAGATGAATGTACTGACTATGACTGTGATATGTGGTTGTCCCACCTAGCTATCTGAAGATGAATGTACTGACTATGGCTGTGATTTGTGGTTGTCCCACCTAGCTATCTGAAGATGAATGTACTGACTATGACATGTGGTTGTCCCACCTAGCTATCTGTAGATGAATGTACTGACTATGAATATGATATGTGGTTGTCCCACCTAGCTATCTGAAGATGAATGTACTGACTATGGCTGTGATTTGTGGTTGTCCCACCTAGCTATCTGAAGATGAATGTACTGACTATGACATGTGGTTGTCCCACCTAGCTATCTGTAGATGAATGTACTGACTATGACTGTGATATGTGGTTGTTCCACCTAGCTACCTGTAGATGAATGTACTGACTATGACTGTGACATGTGGTTTTTCCACCTAGCTATCTGAAGATTAATGTACTGACTATGACTGTGACATGTGGTTGTCCCACCTAGCTATCTGAAGATGAATGTACTGACTATGACTGTGATGTGTGATTGTCCCACCTAGCTATCTGAAGATGAATGTACTGACTATGACTGTGGTATGTGGTTGTCCCACCTAGCTATCTGAAGATGAATGTACTGACTATGACTGTGATATGTGGTTGTCCCACCTAGCTATCTGAAGATGAATGTACTGACTATGACATGTGGTTGTCCCACCTAGCTATCTGTAGATGAATGTACTGACTATGACTGTGATATGTGGTTGTCCCACCTAGCTATCTGAAGATGAATGTACTGACTATGGCTGTGATTTGTGGTTGTCCCACCTAGCTATCTGAAGATGAATGTACTGACTATGACTGTGACATGTGGTTGTCCCACCTAGCTATCTGTAGATGAATGTACTGACTATGACTGTGATATGTGGTTGTCCCACCTAGCTATCTGAAGATGAATGTACTGACTATGACATGTGGTTGTCCCACCTAGCTATCTGTAGATGAATGTACTGACTATGACTGTGATATGTGGTTGTCCCACCTAGCTATCTGAAGATGAATGTACTGACTATGACTGTGACATGTGGTTGTTCCACCTAGCTATCTGAAGATGAATGTACTGACTATGACTGTGATATGTGGTTGTTCCACCTAGCTATCTGAAGATGAATGTACTGACTATGACTGTGACATGTGGTTGTCCCACCTAGCTATCTGAAGATGAATGTACTGACTATGACTGTGATGTGTGGTTGTCCCACCTAGCTATCTGAAGATGAATATACTGACTATGACTGTGATGTGTGGTTGTCCAACCTAGCTATCTGAAGATGAATGTACTGACTATGACTGTGGTATGTGGTTGTCCCACCTAGCTATCTGAAGATGAAGGTACTGACTATGAATGTGATATGTGGTTGTCCCACCTAGCTACCTGTAGATGAATGTACTGACTATGACTGTGATATGTGGTTGTTCCACCTAGCTATCTGAAGATGAATGTACTGACTATGACTGTGACATGTGGTTGTTCCACCTAGCTATCTGAAGATGAATGTACTGACTATGACTGTGATATGTGGTTGTTCCACCTAGCTATCTGAATATGAATGTACTGACTATGACTGTGATGTGTGGTTGTCCCACCTAGCTATCTGAAGATGAATGTACTGACTATGACTGTGATGTGTGGTTGTCCCACCTAGCTATCTGAAGATGAATGTACTGACTATGACTGTGGTATGTGGTTGTCCCACCTAGCTATCTGAAGATGAATGTACTGACTATAACTGTGACATGTGGTTGTCCCACCTAGCTATCTGAAGATGAATGTACTGACTATGACTGTGATGTGTGGTTGTCCCACCTAGCTATCTGAAGATGAATGTACTGACTATGACTGTGATGTGTGGTTGTCCCACCTAGCTATCTGAAGATGAATGTACTGACTATGACTGTGGTATGTGGTTGTCCCACCTAGCTATCTGAAGATGAATGTACTGACTATGACTGTGATATGTGGTTGTCCCACCTAGCTATCTGAAGATGAATGTACTGACTATGGCTGTGATTTGTGGTTGTCCCACCTAGCTATCTGAAGATGAATGTACTGACTATGACTGTGACATGTGGTTGTTCCACCTAGCTATCTGAAGATGAATGTACTGACTATGACTGTGATATGTGGTTGTTCCACCTAGCTATCTGAAGATGAATGTACTGACTATGACTGTGACATGTGGTTGTCCCACCTAGCTATCTGTAGATGAATGTACTGACTATGACTGTGATATGTGGTTGTTCCACCTAGCTATCTGAAGATGAATGTATTGACTATGACTGTGGTATGTGGTTGTCCCACCTAGCTATCTGAAGATGAATGTACTGACTATGACTGTGATATGTGGTTGTCCCACCTAGCTATCTGGAGATGAATGTACTGACTATGACATGTGGTTGTCCCACCTAGCTATCTGTAGATGAATGTACTGACTATGACTGTGATGTGTGGTTGTCCCACCTAGCTATCTGAAGATGAATGTACTGACTATGGCTGTGATTTGTGGTTGTCCCACCTAGCTATCTGAAGATGAATGTACTGACTATGACTGTGATATGTGGTTGTCCCACCTAGCTATCTGAAGATGAATGTACTGACTATGACTGTGACATGTGGTTGTTCCACCTAGCTATCTGAAGATGAATGTACTGACTATGACAGTGATGTGTGGTTGTCCCACCTAGCTATCTGAAGATAAATGTACTGACTATGACTGTGATGTGTGGTTGTCCCACCTAGCTATCTGAAGATGAATGTACTGACTATGACTGTGATGTTGTGGTTGTCCCACCTAGCTATCTGAAGATGAATGTACTGACTATGACTGTGATTTGTGGTTGTCCCACCTAGCTATCTGAAGATGAATGTACTGACTATGACTATGATCTGTGGTGTATGTCCCACCTAGCTATCTGAAGATGAATGTACTGACTATGACTGTGATATGTGGTTGTCCCACCTAGCTATCTGAAGATGAATGTACTGACTATGACTGTGATATGTGGTTGTCCCACCTAGCTATCTGAAGATGAATGTACTGACTATGACTGTGACATGTGGTTGTCCCACCTAGCTATCTGTAGATGAATGTACTGACTATGACTGTGATGTGTGGTTGTCCCACCTAGCTATCTGAAGATGAATGTACTGACTATGACTGTGATTTGTGGTTGTCCCACCTAGCTATCTGAAGATGAATGTACTGACTATGGCTGTGATTTGTGGTTGTCCCACCTAGCTATCTGAAGATGAATGTACTGACTATGACATGTGGTCATAGCCACCTAGCTATCTGTAGATGAATGTACTGACTATGACTGTGATATGTGGTTGTCCCACCTAGCTATCTGAAGATGAATGTACTGACTATGACTGTGACATGTGGTTGTCCCACCTAGCTATCTGAAGATGAATGTACTGACTATGACTGTGACATGTGGTTGTCCCACCTAGCTATCTGAAGATGAATGTACTGACTATGACTGTGATGTGGTTGTCCCACCTAGCTATCTGAAGATGAATGTACTGACTGTGATGTGTGGTTGTCCCACCTAGCTATCTGAAGATGAATGTACTGACTATGACATGTGGTTGTCCCACCTAGCTATCTGAAGATGAATGTACTGACTATGACTGTGATATGTGGTTGTCCCACCTAGCTATCTGTAGATGAATGTACTGACTATGACTGTGATATGTGGTTGTCCCACCTAGCTATCTGAAGATGAATGTACTGACTATGACTGTGATATGTGGTTGTCCCACCTAGCTATCTGAAGATGAATGTACTGACTATGACTGTGACATGTGGTTGTCCCACCTAGCTATCTGAAGATGAATGTACTGACTATGACTGTGATGTGTGGTTGTCCCACCTAGCTATCTGAAGATGAATGTACTGACTATGACTGTGATGTGTGGTTGTCCCACCTATCTGAAGATGAATGTACTGACTATGACTGTGATATGTGGTTGTCCCACCTAGCTATCTGAAGATGAATGTACTGACTATGACTGTGATGTGTGGTTGTCCCACCTAGCTATCTGAAGATGAATGTACTGACTATGACTGTGACATGTGGTTGTCCCACCTAGCTATCTGAAGATGAATGTACTGACTATGACTGTGATGTGTGGTTGTCCCACCTAGCTATCTGAAGATGAATGTACTGACTATGACTGTGATGTGTGGTTGTCCCACCTAGCTATCTGAAGATGAATGTACTGACTATGACTGTGATATGTGGTTGTCCCACCTAGCTATCTGAAGATGAATGTACTGACTATGACATGTGGTTGTCCCACCTAGCTATCTGAAGATGAATGTACTGACTATGACTGTGATATGTGGTTGTCCCACCTAGCTATCTGAAGATGAATGTACTGACTATGACTGTGATATGTGGTTGTCCCACCTAGCTATCTGAAGATGAATGTACTGACTATGACTGTGACATGTGGTTGTCCCACCTAGCTATCTGAAGATGAATGTACTGACTATGACTGTGATATGTGGTTGTCCCACCTAGCTATCTGAAGATGAATGTACTGACTATGACTGTGATATGTGGTTGTCCCACCTAGCTATCTGAAGATGAATGTACTGACTATGACTGTGATATGTGGTTGTCCCACCTAGCTATCTGAAGATGAATGTACTGACTATGACTGTGATATGTGGTTGTCCCACCTAGCTACCTGTAGATGAATGTACTGACTATAACTGTGACATGTGGTTGTTCCCACCTAGCTATCTGAAGATGAATGTACTGACTATGACTGTGACATGTGGTTGTTCCACCTAGCTATCTGAAGATGAATGTACTGACTATGACTGTGATATGTGGTTGTCCCACCTAGCTATCTGAAGATGAATGTACTGACTATGATATGTGGTTGTCCCACCTAGCTATCTGAAGATGAATGTACTGACTATGACTGTGATGTGTGGTTGTCCCACCTAGCTATCTGAAGATGAATGTACTGACTATGACTGTGATGTGTGGTTGTCCCACCTAGCTATCTGAAGATGAATGTACTGACTATGACTGTGATGTGTGGTTGTCCCACCTAGCTATCTGAAGATGAATGTACTGACTATGACTGTGATTTGTGGTTGTCCCACCTAGCTATCTGAAGATGAATGTACTGACTATGACTGTGATGTGGTTGTCCCACCTAGCTATCTGAAGATGAATGTACTGACTATGACTGACATACCTAGCTATCTGAAGATGAATGTACTGACTATGACTGTGATGTGGTTGTCCCACCTAGCTATCTGAAGATGAATGTACTGACTATGACTGTGATATGTGGTTGTCCCACCTAGCTATCTGAAGATGAATGTACTGACTATAACTGTGATATGTGGTTGTCCCACCTAGCTATCTGAAGATGAATGTACTGACTATGACTGTGACATGTGGTTGTCCCACCTAGCTATCTGTAGATGAATGTACTGACTATGACTGTGATGTGGTTGTCCCACCTAGCTATCTGAAGATGAATGTACTGACTATGACTGTGATATGTGGTTGTCCCACCTAGCTATCTGAAGATGAATGTACTGACTATGACTGTGATTTGTGGTTGTCCCACCTAGCTATCTGAAGATGAATGTACTGACTATGAACTGTGACATGTGGTTGTCCCACCTAGCTATCTGAAGATGAATGTACTGACTATGACTGTGATATGTGGTTGTCCCACCTAGCTATCTGAAGATGAATGTACTGACTATGACTGTGATGTGTGGTTGTCCCACCTAGCTATCTGAAGATGAATGTACTGACTATGACTGTGACATGTGGTTGTCCCACCTAGCTATCTGAAGATGAATGTACTGACTATGACTGTGATGTGTGGTTGTCCCACCTAGCTATCTGAAGATGAATGTACTGACTGTGATGTGTGGTTGTCCCACCTAGCTATCTGAAGATGAATGTACTGACTATGATCTGTGATATGTGGTTGTCCCACCTAGCTATCTGAAGATGAATGTACTGACTATGACTGTGACATGTGGTTGTCCCACCTAGCTATCTGAAGATGAATGTACTGACTATGACTGTGATATGTGGTTGTCCCACCTAGCTATCTGAAGATGAATGTACTGACTATGACTGTGATATGTGGTTGTCCCACCTAGCTATCTGAAGATGAATGTACTGACTATGACTGTGACATGTGGTTGTCCCACCTAGCTATCTGAAGATGAATGTACTGAATGTACTGACTATGACATGTGGTTGTCCCACCTAGCTATCTGTAGATGAATGTACTGACTATGACTGTGATATGTGGTTGTCCCACCTAGCTATCTGAAGATGAATGTACTGACTATGACTGTGATGTGTGGTTGTCCCACCTAGCTATCTGAAGATGAATGTACTGACTATGACTGTGATGTGGTTGTCCCACCTAGCTATCTGAAGATGAATGTACTGACTATGACTGTGATATGTGGTTGTCCCACCTAGCTATCTGAAGATGAATGTACTGACTATGACTGTGACATGTGGTTGTCCCACCTAGCTATCTGAAGATGAATGTACTGACTATGACTGTGACATGTGGTTGTCCCACCTAGCTATCTGAAGATGAATGTACTGACTATGACTGTGATGTGGTTGTCCCACCTAGCTATCTGAAGATGAATGTACTGACTATGACTGTGATATGTGGTTGTCCCACCTAGCTATCTGAAGATGAATGTACTGACTATGACTGTGATATGTGGTTGTCCCACCTAGCTATCTGAAGATGAATGTACTGACTATGACTGTGATATGTGGTTGTCCCACCTAGCTATCTGAAGATGAATGTACTGACTATGACTGTGATATGTGGTTGTCCCACCTAGCTATCTGAAGATGAATGTACTGACTATGACTGTGATATGTGGTTGTCCCACCTAGCTATCTGAAGATGAATGTACTGACTATGACTGTGACATGTGGTTGTCCCACCTAGCTATCTGAAGATGAATGTACTGACTATGACTGTGATATGTGGTTGTCCCACCTAGCTATCTGAAGATGAATGTACTGACTATGACTGTGACATGTGGTTGTCCCACCTAGCTATCTGAAGATGAATGTACTGACTATGACTGTGATATGTGGTTGTCCCACCTAGCTATCTGAAGATGAATGTACTGACTATGACTGTGATGTGGTTGTCCCACCTAGCTATCTGAAGATGAATGTACTGACTATGACTGTGATATGTGGTTGTCCCACCTAGCTATCTGAAGATGAATGTACTGACTATGACTGTGATATGTGGTTGTCCCACCTAGCTATCTGAAGATGAATGTACTGACTATGACTATGAATGTACTGACTATGACTGTGATGTGTGGTTGTCCCACCTAGCTATCTGAAGATGAATGTACTGACTATGACTGTGATGTGGTTGTCCCACCTAGCTATCTGAAGATGAATGTACTGACTATGACTGTGATATGTGGTTGTCCCACCTAGCTATCTGAAGATGAATGTACTGACTATGACTGTGATATGTGGTTGTCCCACCTAGCTATCTGAAGATGAGATGAATGTACTGACTATGACTGTGATATGTGGTTGTCCCACCTAGCTATCTGAAGATGAATGTACTGACTATGACTGTGACATGTGGTTGTCCCACCTAGCTATCTGAAGATGAATGTACTGACTATGACTGTGATATGTGGTTGTCCCACCTAGCTATCTGAAGATGAATGTACTGACTATGACTGTGACATGTGGTTGTCCCACCTAGCTATCTGAAGATGAATGTACTGACTATGACTGTGATGTGTGGTTGTCCCACCTAGCTATCTGAAGATGAATGTACTGACTATGACTGTGATGTGTGGTTGTCCCACCTAGCTATCTGAAGATGAATGTACTGACTATGACTGTGGTATGTGGTTGTCCCACCTAGCTATCTGAAGATGAATGTACTGACTATGACTGTGATGTGGTTGTCCCACCTAGCTATCTGAAGATGAATGTACTGACTATGACTGTGATGTGGTTGTCCACCTAGCTATCTGTAGATGAATGTACTGACTATGACTGTGATATGTGGTTGTCCCACCTAGCTATCTGAAGATGAATGTAATGACTGTGATGTGTGGTTGTCCCACCTAGCTATCTGAAGATGAATGTACTGACTATGACTGTGATATGTGGTTGTCCCACCTAGCTATCTGAAGATGAATGTACTGACTATAACTGTGACATGTGGTTGTCCCACCTAGCTATCTGAAGATGAATGTACTGACTATGACTGTGACATGTGGTTGTCCCACCTAGCTATCTGAAGATGAATGTACTGACTATGACTGTGATATGTGGTTGTCCCACCTAGCTATCTGAAGATGAATGTACTGACTATGACTGTGATGTGGTTGTCCCACCTAGCTATCTGAAGATGAATGTATTGACTATGACTGTGACATGTGGTTGTCCCACCTAGCTATCTGAAGATGAATGTACTGACTATGACTGTGATATGTGGTTGTCCCACCTAGCTATCTGAAGATGAATGTACTGACTATGACTGTGATATGTGGTTGTCCCACCTAGCTATCTGAAGATGAATGTACTGACTATGACTGTGACATGTGGTTGTCCCACCTAGCTATCTGAAGATGAATGTACTGACTATGACTGTGATGTGGGTTGTCCCACCTAGCTATCTGAAGATGAATGTACTGACTATGACTGTGATATGTGGTTGTCCCACCTAGCTATCTGAAGATGAATGTACTGACTATGACTGTGACATGTGGTTGTCCCACCTAGCTATCTGAAGATGAATGTACTGACTATGACTGTGATGTGGTTGTCCCACCTAGCTATCTGAAGATGAATGTACTGACTATGACTGTGATATGTGGTTGTCCCACCTAGCTATCTGAAGATGAATGTACTGACTATGACTGTGATATGTGGTTGTCCCACCTAGCTATCTGAAGATGAATAGCTATCTGAAGATGCTGACTATGACTGTGATATGTGGTTGTCCCACCTAGCTATCTGAAGATGAATGTACTGACTATGACTGTGATATGTGGTTGTCCCACCTAGCTATCTGAAGATGAATGTACTGACTATGACTGTGACATGTGGTTGTCCCACCTAGCTATCTGAAGATGAATGTACTGACTATGACTGTGATGTGGTTGTCCCACCTAGCTATCTGAAGATGAATGTACTGACTATGACTGTGATGTGTGGTTGTCCCACCTAGCTATCTGAAGATGAATGTACTGACTATGACTGTGACATGTGGTTGTCCCACCTAGCTATCTGAAGATGAATGTACTGACTATGACTGTGACATGTGGTTGTCCCACCTAGCTATCTGAAGATGAATGTACTGACTATGACTGTGATGTGGTTGTCCCACCTAGCTATCTGAAGATGAATGTACTGACTATGACTGTGATGTGTGGTTGTCCCACCTAGCTATCTGAAGATGAATGTACTGACTATGACTGTGGTATGTGGTTGTCCCACCTAGCTATCTGAAGATGAATGTACTGACTATGACTGTGATATGTGGTTGTCCCACCTAGCTATCTGAAGATGATGAATGTACTGACTATGAGATGCTGTGACATGTGGTTGTCCCACCTAGCTATCTGAAGATGAATGTACTGACTATGACTGTGATGTGTGGTTGTCCCACCTAGCTATCTGAAGATGAATGTACTGACTATGACTGTGATATGTGGTTGTCCCACCTAGCTATCTGAAGATGAATGTACTGACTATGACTGTGATATGTGGTTGTCCCACCTAGCTATCTGAAGATGAATGTACTGACTATGGACTGTGATTGTGTTTGTCCCTAGCTATCTGAAGATGAATGTACTGACTATGACTGTGACATGTGGTTGTCCCACCTAGCTATCTGAAGATGAATGTACTGACTATGACTGTGATGTGTGGTTGTCCCACCTAGCTATCTGAAGATGAATGTACTGACTATGACTGTGATATGTGGTTGTCCCACCTAGCTATCTGAAGATGAATGTACTGACTATGACTGTGACATGTGGTTGTTCCACCTAGCTATCTGAAGATGAATGTACTGACTATGACTGTGATGTGTGGTTGTCCCACCTAGCTATCTGAAGATGAATGTACTGACTATGACTGTGATGTGTGGTTGTCCCACCTAGCTATCTGTAGATGAATGTACTGACTATGACTGTGACATGTGGTTGTCCCACCTAGCTATCTGTAGATGAATGTACTGACTATGACTGTGATATGTGGTTGTCCCACCTAGCTATCTGAAGATGAATGTACTGACTATGGCTGTGACATGTGGTTGTTCCACCTAGCTATCTGAAGATGAATGTACTGACTATGACTGTGATATGTGGTTGTCCCACCTAGCTATCTGAAGATGAATGTACTGACTATGACTGTGATATGTGGTTGTCCCACCTAGCTATCTGAAGATGAATGTACTGACTATGACTGTGACATGTGGTTGTCCCACCTAGCTATCTGAAGATGAATGTACTGACTATGACTGTGATGTGTGGTTGTCCCACCTAGCTATCTGAAGATGAATGTACTGACTATGACTGTGATATGTGGTTGTCCCACCTAGCTATCTGAAGATGAATGTACTGACTATGACTGTGATATGTGGTTGTCCCACCTAGCTATCTGAAGATGAATGTACTGACTATGACTGTGATATGTGGTTGTCCCACCTAGCTATCTGTAGATGAATGTACTGACTATGACTGTGATATGTGGTTGTCCCACCTAGCTATCTGAAGATGAATGTACTGACTATGGCTGTGATTTGTGGTTGTCCCACCTAGCTATCTGAAGATGAATGTACTGACTATGACTGTGATGTGGTTGTCCACCTAGCTATCTGAAGATGAATGTACTGACTATGACTGTGATATGTGGTTGTCCCACCTAGCTATCTGAAGATGAATGTACTGACTATGACTGTGATATGTGGTTGTCCCACCTAGCTATCTGAAGATGAATGTACTGACTATGACATGTGCCACCTAGTATCTGATGAATGTACTGACTATGTGTGTCCCACCTAGCTATCTGAAGATGAATGTACTGACTATGACTGTGATGTGGTTGTGGTTGTCCCACCTAGCTATCTGAAGATGAATGTACTGACTATGACTGTGACATGTGGTTGTCCCACCTAGCTATCTGAAGATGAATGTACTGACTATGACTGTGATGTGTGGTTGTCCCACCTAGCTATCTGAAGATGAATGTACTGACTATGACTGTGATATGTGGTTGTCCCACCTAGCTATCTGAAGATGAATGTACTGACTATGACTGTGATGTGTGTGTTGTCCCCACCTAGCTATCTGAAGATGAATGTACTGACTATGACTGTGATATGTGGTTGTCCCACCTAGCTATCTGAAGATGAATGTACTGACTATGACTGTGATATGTGGTTGTCCCACCTAGCTATCTGAAGATGAATGTACTGACTATGACTGTGACATGTGGTTGTCCCACCTAGCTATCTGAAGATGAATGTACTGACTATGACTGTGATGTGGTTGTCCCACCTAGCTATCTGAAGATGAATGTACTGACTATGACTGTGATATGTGGTTGTCCCACCTAGCTATCTGAAGATGAATGTACTGACTATGACTGTGACATGTGGTTGTCCCACCTAGCTATCTGAAGATGAATGTACTGACTATGACTGTGATATGTGGTTGTCCCACCTAGCTATCTGAAGATGAATGTACTGACTATGACTGTGATATGTGGTTGTCCCACCTAGCTATCTGAAGATGAATGTACTGACTATGACTGTGATATGTGGTTGTCCCACCTAGCTATCTGAAGATGAATGTACTGACTATGACTGTGACATGTGGTTGTCCCACCTAGCTATCTGAAGATGAATGTACTGACTATGACTGTGATATGTGGTTGTCCCACCTAGCTATCTGAAGATGAATGTACTGACTATGACTGTGACATGTGGTTGTCCCACCTAGCTATCTGAAGATGAATGTACTGACTATGACTGTGACATGTGGTTGTCCCACCTAGCTATCTGAAGATGAATGTACTGACTATGACTGTGATGTGTGGTTGTCCCACCTAGCTATCTGAAGATGAATGTACTGACTATGACTGTGATGTGTGGTTGTCCCACCTAGCTATCTGAAGATGAATGTACTGACTATGACTGTGATATGTGGTTGTCCCACCTAGCTATCTGAAGATGAATGTACTGACTATGACTGTGATATGTGGTTGTCCCACCTAGCTATCTGAAGATGAATGTACTGACTATGACTGTGACATGTGGTTGTCCCACCTAGCTATCTGAAGATGAATGTACTGACTATGACTGTGATATGTGGTTGTCCCACCTAGCTATCTGAAGATGAATGTACTGACTATGACTGTGACATGTGGTTGTCCCACCTAGCTATCTGAAGATGAATGTACTGACTATGACTGTGATATGTGGTTGTCCCACCTAGCTATCTGAAGATGAATGTACTGACTATGACTGTGATGTGTGGTTGTCCCACCTAGCTATCTGAAGATGAATGTACTGACTATGACTGTGACATGTGGTTGTCCCACCTAGCTATCTGAAGATGAATGTACTGACTATGACTGTGATATGTGGTTGTCCCACCTAGCTATCTGAAGATGAATGTACTGACTATGACTGTGACATGTGGTTGTCCCACCTAGCTATCTGAAGATGAATGTACTGACTATGACTGTGATGTGTGGTTGTCCCACCTAGCTATCTGAAGATGAATGTACTGACTATGACTGTGATGTGTGGTTGTCCCACCTAGCTATCTGAAGATGAATGTACTGACTATGACTGTGATATGTGGTTGTCCCACCTAGCTATCTGAAGATGAATGTACTGACTATGACTGTGATTTGTGGTTGTCCCACCTAGCTATCTGAAGATGAATGTACTGACTATGACTGTGACATGTGGTTGTCCCACCTAGCTATCTGAAGATGAATGTACTGACTATGACTGTGATATGTGGTTGTCCCACCTAGCTATCTGAAGATGAATGTACTGACTATGACTGTGATATGTGGTTGTCCCACCTAGCTATCTGTAGATGAATGTACTGACTATGACTGTGACATGTGGTTGTCCCACCTAGCTATCTGAAGATGAATGTACTGACTATGACTGTGACATGTGGTTGTCCCACCTAGCTATCTGAAGATGAATGTACTGACTATGACTGTGACATGTGGTTGTCCCACCTAGCTATCTGAAGATGAATGTACTGACTATGACTGTGATGTGTGGTTGTCCCACCTAGCTATCTGAAGATGAATGTACTGACTATGACTGTGATATGTGGTTGTCCCACCTAGCTATCTGAAGATGAATGTACTGACTATGACTGTGACATGTGGTTGTCCCACCTAGCTATCTGAAGATGAATGTACTGACTATGACTGTGACATGTGGTTGTCCCACCTAGCTATCTGAAGATGAATGTACTGACTATGACTGTGATGTGTGGTTGTCCCACCTAGCTATCTGAAGATGAATGTACTGACTATGACTGTGATGTGTGGTTGTCCCACCTAGCTATCTGAAGATGAATGTACTGACTATGACATGTGACATGTGGTTGTCCCACCTAGCTATCTGTAGATGAATGTACTGACTATGACTGTGATATGTGGTTGTCCCACCTAGCTATCTGAAGATGAATGTACTGACTATGGCTGTGATTTGTGGTTGTCCCACCTAGCTATCTGAAGATGAATGTACTGACTATGACTGTGACATGTGGTTGTTCCACCTAGCTATCTGAAGATGAATGTACTGACTATGACATGTGGTTGTCCCACCTAGCTATCTGAAGATGAATGTACTGACTATGACTGTGACATGTGGTTGTCCCACCTAGCTATCTGTAGATGAATGTACTGACTATGACTGTGATATGTGGTTGTCCCACCTAGCTATCTGAAGATGAATGTACTGACTATGGCTGTGATTTGTGGTTGTCCCACCTAGCTATCTGAAGATGAATGTACTGACTATGACTGTGACATGTGGTTGTTCCACCTAGCTATCTGAAGATGAATGTACTGACTATGACTGTGATGTGTGGTTGTCCCACCTAGCTATCTGAAGATGAATGTACTGACTATGACTGTGATATGTGGTTGTCCCACCTAGCTATCTGTAGATGAATGTACTGACTATGACTGTGACATGTGGTTGTTCCACCTAGCTATCTGAAGATGAATGTACTGACTATGATTGTGATGTGTGGTTGTCCCACCTAGCTATCTGAAGATGAATGTACTGACTATGACTGTGATGTGTGGTTGTCCCACCTAGCTATCTGTAGATGAATGTACTGACTATGACTGTGAAATGTGGTTGTTCCACCTAGCTATCTGTAGATGAATGTACTGACTATGACTGTGATTTGTGGTTGTCCCACCTAGCTATCTGAAGATGAATGTACTGACTATGACTGTGACATGTGGTTGTCCCACCTAGCTATCTGTAGATGAATGTACTGACTATGACTGTGATGTGTGGTTGTCCCACCTAGCTATCTGAAGATGAATGTACTGACTGTGATGTGTAGTTGTCCCACCTAGCTATCTGAAGATGAATGTACTGACTATGACTGTGATATGTGGTTGTCCCACCTAGCTATCTGAAGATGAATGTACTGACTATGACTGTGATGTGTGGTTGTCCCACCTAGCTATCTGAAGATGAATGTACTGACTATGACTGTGACATGTGGTTGTCCCACCTAGCTATCTGAAGATGAATGTACTGACTATGACTGTGATATGTGGTTGTCCCACCTAGCTATCTGAAGATGAATGTACTGACTATGACTGTGACATGTGGTTGTTCCACCTAGCTATCTGAAGATGAATGTACTGACTATGACAGTGATGTGTGGTTGTCCCACCAAGCTATCTGAAGATGAATGTACTGACTATGACTGTGATGTGTGGTTGTCCCACCTAGCTATCTGTAGATGAATGTACTGACTATGACTGTGATTTGTGGTTGTCCCACCTAGCTATCTGAAGATGAATGTACTGACTATGGCTGTGATTTGTGGTTGTCCCACCTAGCTATCTGAAGATGAATGTACTGACTATGACATGTGGTCATAGCCACCTAGCTATCTGTAGATGAATGTACTGACTATGACTGTGATATGTGGTTGTTCCACCTAGCTATCTGAAGATGAATGTACTGACTATGACTGTGATATGTGGTTGTCCCACCTAGCTATCTGAAGATGAATGTACTGACTATGACTGTGACATGTGGTTGTCCCACCTAGCTATCTGTAGATGAATGTACTGACTATGACTGTGATGTGTGGTTGTCCCACCTAGCTATCTGTAGATGAATGTACTGACTATGACTGTGATTTGTGGTTGTCCCACCTAGCTATCTGAAGATGAATGTACTGACTATGACTGTGATTTGTGGTTGTCCCACCTAGCTATCTGAAGATGAATGTACTGACTATGACATGTGGTCATAGCCACCTAGCTATCTGTAGATGAATGTACTGACTATGACTGTGATATGTGGTTGTCCCACCTAGCTATCTGAAGATGAATGTACTGACTATGACTGTGACATGTGGTTGTCCCACCTAGCTATCTGTAGATGAATGTACTGACTATGACTGTGACATGTGGTTGTCCCACCTAGCTATCTGAAGATGAATGTACTGACTATGACTGTGATGTGTGGTTGTCCCACCTAGCTATCTGAAGATGAATGTACTGACTATGACTGTGATGTGTGGTTGTCCCACCTAGCTATCTGAAGATGAATGTACTGACTATGACATGTGGTTGTCCCACCTAGCTATCTGTAGATGAATGTACTGACTATGACTGTGATATTTGGTTGTCCCACCTAGCTATCTGAAGATGAATGTACTGACTATGGCTGTGATTTGTGGTTGTCCCACCTAGCTATATGAAGATGAATGTACTGACTATGACTGTGACATGTGGTTGTTCCACCTAGCTATCTGAAGATGAATGTACTGACTATGACTGTGATGTGTGGTTGTCCCACCTAGCTATCTGAAGATGAATGTACTGACTATGACTGTGATATGTGGTTGTCCCACCTAGCTATCTGAAGATAAATGTACTGACTATGACTGTGACATGTGGTTGTTCCACCTAGCTATCTGAAGATGAATGTACTGACTATGATTGTGATGTGTGGTTGTCCCACCTAGCTATCTGAAGATAAATGTACTGACTATGACTGTGATGTGTGGTTGTCCCACCTAGCTATCTGTAGATGAATGTACTGAGAATGACTGTGAAATGTGGTTGTTCCACCTAGCTATCTGTAGATGAATGTACTGACAATGACTGTGATTTGTGGTTGTCCCACCTAGCTATCTGAAGATGAATGTACTGACTATGGCTGTGATTTGTGGTTGTCCCACCTAGCTATCTGAAGATGAATGTACTGACTATGACATGTGGTTGTTCCACCTAGCTATCGGAAGATGAATGTACTGACTATGACTGTGATATGTGGTTGTCCCACCTAGCTATCTGAAGATGAATGTACTGACTATGACTGTGACATGTGGTTGTCCCACCTAGCTATCTGTAGATGAATGTACTGACTATGACTGTGATGTGTGGTTGTCCCACCTAGCTATCTGAAGATGAATGTACTGACTGTGATGTGTGGTTGTCCCACCTAGCTATCTGAAGATGAATGTACTGACTATGGCTGTGATTTGTGGTTGTCCCACCTAGCTATCTGAAGATGAATGTACTGACTGTGACATGTGGTTGTCCCACCTAGCTATCTGTAGATGAATGTACTGACTATGACTGTGATTTGTGGTTGTCCCACCTAGCTATCTGAAGATGAATGTACTGACTATGGCTGTGATTTGTGGTTGTCCCACCTAGCTATCTGAAGATGAATGTACTGACTATGACGTGGTTGTCCCACCTAGCTATCTGAAGATGAACGTACTGACTATGGCTGTGATTTGTGGTTGTCCCACCTAGCTATCTGAAGATGAATGTACTGACTATGACTGTGATATGTGGTTGTCCCACCTAGCTATCTGAAGATGAATGTACTGACTATGACATGTGGTTTGTCCCACCTAGCTATCTGAAGATGAATGTACTGACTATGACTGTGACATGTGGTTGTCCCACCTAGCTATCTCAAATCAAATCAAATCAAATTTTATTTGTCACATACACATGGTTAGCAGATGTTAATGCGAGTGTAGCGAAATGCTTGTGCTTCTAGTTCCGACCATGCAGTAGTATCTAACAAGTAATCTAACAAATTCACAACAACTACCTTATACACACAAGAGTAAAGGAATGAATACGAGTATGTACATATAAATATATGGATGAGCGATGGCTGACCGGCATAGGCAAGATGCAGTAGATGGTATGGAGTACAGTATATATACACACATACATATATGAGATGAGTAATGTAGGATATGTAAACATTATATAAATGGCATTGTTTAAAGTGGCTAGTGATACATTATTTCATCCAATTATAATTATTATTTTTATAATTATTAAAGTGGCTAGAGATTTGGGTCGATGACCCGAACGGCATAGAGCAAGATACAGTAGATGGTTTAGAGTACAGTGTATACATTTGATATGAGTATGTCGGATACGTAAACATTATATACAAAATTGTTTAAAGTGGCTAGTGATACATTTGTTACATCCAATTCCTATGTATAAAGTGGCTAGAGATTTAAGTCAGTATGTTGGCAGCAGCCACTCAATGTTAGTGATGGCTGTTTAACAGTCTGATGGCCTTGAGGTAGAAGCTGTTTTCAGTCTCTCGGTCCCAGCTTTGATGCACCTGTACTGACCTCGCCTTCTGGATGATAGCGGGGTGAACAGGCAGTGGCTCGGGTGGTTGTTGTCCTTGATGATCTTTTGGCCTTTCTGTGACATCGGGTGGTGTAGGTGTCCTGGAGGGCAGGTAGTTTAACCCGGTGATGCGTTGTGCAGTCCTCACTACCCTCTGGAGAGCCTTACGGTTGTGGGCGGAGCAGTTGCCGTACCAGGCGGTGATACAGCCCGACAGGATGCTCTCGATTGTGCATCTGTAAAAGTTTGTGAGTGATTTTGGTGACAAGCCAAATTTCTTCAGCCTCCTGAGGTTGAAGAGGCGCTGTGCGCCTTCTTCACCACGCTGTCTGTGTGGGTGGACCAATTCAGTTTGTCCGTGATGTATGCGCCGAGGAACTTAAAACTTTCCACCTTCTCCACTACTGTCCCTCGATGTGGATAGGGGGTGCTCCTCTCCTGTTTCCTGAAGTCCACGATCATCTCCTTTGTTTTGTTGACATTGAGTGAGAGGTTATTTTCCTGACACCACACTCCGAGGGCCCTCACCTCCTCTCTGTAGGCCGTCTCGTCGTTGTTGGTAATCAAGCCTACCACTGTAGTGTCGTCAGCAAACTTGATGATTGAGTTGGATGCGTGCTTGGCCACGCAGTCATGGGTAAACAGAGAGTACAGGAGAGGGCTGAGAACGCACCCTTGTGGGGCCCCAGTGTTGAGGATCAGCGGGGTGGAGATGTTGTTTCCTACCCTCACCACCTGGGACCGGCCCGTCAGGAAGTCCAGGACCCAGTTGCACAGGGCTGGGTCGAGACCCAGGGTCTCGAGCTTAATGACGAGCTTGGAGGGAACTATGGTGTTAAATGCTGAGCTGTAGTCGATGAACAGCATTCTTACATAAGTATTCCTCTTGTCCAGATGGGTTAGGGCAGTATGCAGTGTGATTGCAATTGCGTCGTCTGTGGACCTATTGGGACGGTAAGCAAATTGGAGTGGGTCCAGAGTGTCTGGCAGGATGGAGGTGATATGATCCTTGACTAATCTCTCAAAGCACTTCATGATGACGGAAGTGAGTGCTACGGGGCGATAGTCATTTAGCTCAGTCACCTTAGCTTTCTTGGGAACAGGAACAATGGTGGCCCTCTTGAAGCATGTGGGAACAGCAGACTGGGATAGGGACTGATTGAATATGTCCGTAAACACACCAGCCAGCTGGTCTGCGCATGCTCTGAGGACACGGCCAGGGATGCCATCTGGGCCGGCAGCCTTGCGAGGGTTAACACATTTAAATGTTTTTCTCACATTGGCTGCAGTGAAGGTGAGCCCGCAGGTTTTGGTAGCGGGCGTGTCGGTGGCACTGTATTGTCCTCAAAGCGAGCAAAGAAGTTGTTTAGTTTGTCTGGGAGCAGGGCGTCATGGTCAGCGCGACGGGCTGGTTTTCTTTTTGTAGTCCGTGATTGACTGTAGACCCTGCCACATTCCTCTTGTGTCTGAGCCATTGAATTGTGACTCTACTTTGTCTCTATATTGACGCTTAGCTTGTTTGATTGCCTTGCGGAGGGAGTAGCTGCACTGTTTGTATTCAGTCATGTTTCCGGTAGCCTTTACCTGGTTAAAAGCAGTGGTTCGCGCTTTCAGTTTTGCTTGAATGCTGCCATCAATCCACGGTTTCTGGTTGGGGAAGGTTTTGATATTTGCTATGGGTACAACATCACCAATGCATTTGCTAATAAACTCGCTCACCGAATCAGCGTATACATCAATGTTGTTGTCAGATGCTATCCGGAACATATCCCAGTCCACGTGCTCGAAGCAATCTTGAAGCATGGAATCAGATTGTTCGGACCAGCGTTGAACAGACCTGAGAACGGGCGTTTCCTGTTTTAGTTTCTGTTTGTAGGCTGGGAGCAACAAAATGGAGTCATGGTCAGACTTGCCGAAAGGAGGGCGGAGAATAGCCTTGTATGCATCACGGAAGTTGGAATAACAGTGGTCCAGGATTTTACCAGCCCGGGTGGCACATTCGATATGCTGGTAAAATTTCGGGAGCCTTGTTCTTAAATTAGCCTTATTAAAATCCCCAGCCACAATAAATGCAGCCTCAGGATATGTGGTTTCCATTTTACATAGAGTCCGATGAATTTCTTTCAGTGCCGTCGATGTATCAGCTTGAGGGGATGTACACGGCTGTGATTATAGAAGATGAAGATGAATGTACTGACTATGACTGTGACATGTGGTTGTCCCACCTAGCTATCTGAAGATGAATGTACTGACTATGACTGTGATTTGTGGTTTGTCCCACCTAGCTATCTGTAGATGAATGTACTGACTATGACTGTGATGTGTGGTTGTCCCACCTAGCTATCTGAAGATGAATGTACTGACTGTGATGTGTAGTTGTCCCACCTAGCTATCTGAAGATGAATGTACTGACTATGACTGTGATGTGTGGTTGTCCCACCTAGCTATCTGAAGATGAATGTACTGACTGTGATGTGTGGTTGTCCCACCTAGCTATCTGAAGATGAATGTACTGACTATGACATGTGGTTGTCCCACCTAGCTATCTGAAGATGAATGTACTGACTATGACTGTGATATGTGGTTGTCCCACCTAGCTATCTGAAGATAAATGTACTGACTATGACTGTGACATGTGGTTGTTCCACCTAGCTATCTGAAGATGAATGTACTGACTATGATTGTGATGTGTGGTTGTCCCACCTAGCTATCTGAAGATAAATGTACTGACTGTGACTGTAATGTGTGGTTGTCCCACCTAGCTATCTGTAGATGAATGTACTGACAATGACTGTGATATGTGGTTGTTCCACCTAGCTATCTGTAGATGAATGTACTGACAATGACTGTTATTTGTGGTTGTCCCACCTAGCTATCTGAAGATGAATGTACTGACTATGGCTGTGATTTGTGGTTGTCCCACCTAGCTATCTGAAGATGAATGTACTGACTATGACATGTGGTTGTTCCACCTAGCTATCCCGGAAGATGAATGTACTGACTATGACTGTGACATGTGGTTGTCCCACCTAGCTATCTGTAGATGAATGTACTGACTATGACTGTGACATGTGGTTGTCCCACCTAGCTATCTGTAGATGAATGTACTGACTATGACTGTGATGTGTGGTTGTCCCACCTAGCTATCTGAAGATGAATGTACTGACTGTGATGTGTGGTTGTCCCACCTAGCTATCTGAAGATGAATGTACTGACTATGGCTGTGATTTGTGGTTGTCCCACCTAGCTATCTGAAGATGAATGTACTGACTGTGACATGTGGTTGTCCCACCTAGCTATCTGTAGATGAATGTACTGACTATGACTGTGATTTGTGGTTGTCCCACCTAGCTATTTGAAGATGAATGTACTGACTATGGCTGTGATTTGTGGTTGTCCCACCTAGCTATCTGAAGATGAATGTACTGACTATGGCTGTGATTTGTGGTTGTCCCACCTAGCTATCTGAAGATGAATGTACTGACTATGGCTGTGATTTGTGGTTGTCCCACCTAGCTATCTGAAGATGAATGTACTGACTATGACTGTGACATGTGGTTGTCCCACCTAGCTATCTGAAGATGAATGTACTGACTGACTGTGTTATGTGGTTGTCCCACCTAGCTATCTGAAGATGAATGTACTGACTGTGATGTGTGGTTGTCCCACCTAGCTATCTGAAGATGAATGTACTGACTGTGATGTGTGGTTGTCCCACCTAGCTATCTGAAGATGAATGTACTGACTATGACTGTGATATGTGGTTGTCCCACCTAGCTATCTGAAGATGAATGTACTGACTATGGCTGTGATTTGTGGTTGTCCCACCTAGCTATCTGAAGATGAATGTACTGACTATGACTGTGACATGTGGTTGTCCCACCTAGCTATCTGAAGATGAATGTACTGACTATGGCTGTGATTTGTGGTTGTCCCACCTAGCTATCTGAAGATGAATGTACTGACTATGACTGTGACATGTGGTTTGTCCCACCTAGCTATCTGAAGATGAATGTACTGACTATGACTGTGATATGTGGTGGTCCCACCTAGCTATCTGAAGGTGAATGCAGTAACTGTAGTCGCTCTGCTAAATGACTCACATGTAAATAACTGATGTGACAGCGTGCACTAAACCAGAGGATGCAGTTATCAAGATAAATTATAGCTACATAATGTTATTCAACAGGGACTGGGGGGGAAAACAAATATGCAATATGCATTTATGTGGAGTTGACTGAAGATCCTGAAACCACAGAAAGATCAAATCAATAACATGAATCAAACTGAATGAGAAACAATCTTAGACAGATGGAAGGAGATATTTTCTGGAAAGTAAACATGTTTTAATGGATCAATAACATCAGTCAGGCTATTCTGGGACCAGTAGTAAAGGGAAACGATAACATGTATAAGAACAGTGGTTATAATGTCTTGCCCGACTCATGCCTCTCCCTTGAGATTAATGAGTTAGGTTACCTAGGTTAACCCTGCTTCAGGTCTATGACCTACAGGCGTTGCCCTTCCAACCCAGACCCGATCCCGGCAACCCGGTGATACCAGCCAAAGCTGGAGTGGGAGAACCTTATCACAAAACATCCCCCTTATCCAATCATTACTCCCATGGTTACAAAACATCCCCCTTATCCAATCACTACTCCCCTGGTTACAAAACATCCCCCTTATCCAATCATTACTCCCCTGGTCACAAAACACCCCCCTTATCCAATCACTACTCCCCTGGTTACAAAACATCCCCCTTATCCAATCACTACTCCCCTGGTTACAAAACATCCCCCTTATCCAATCACTACTCCCCTGGTTACAAAACATCCCCCTTATCCAATCACTACTCCCCTGGTTACAAAACATCCCCCTTATCCAATCACTACTCCCCTGGTTACAAAATATCCCCCTTATCCAATCACTACTCCCCTGGTTACAAAACATCCCCCTTATCCAATCACTACTCCCCTGGTTACAAAACATCCCCCTTATCCAATCACTACTCCCCTGGTTACAAAATATCCCCCTTATCCAATCACTACTCCCCTGGTTACAAAACATCCCCTTATCCAATCACTACTCCCTGGTTACAAAACATCCCCTTATCCAATCACTACTCCCTGGTTACAAAACATCCCCCTTATCCAATCACTACTCCCCGGGTTACAAAACATCCCCCTTGTCCAATCACTACTCCCCTGGCTACAAAACATCCCCCCTTATCCAATCACTACTCCCCTGGTTACAAAACATCCCCCCTTATCCAATCACGACTCCCCTGGTTATGTAATGCTCACATTGATTGTATATGGGGGATGTTTGGTACAATTTCTTGAGAACGGACACATCTTGGTGGCTACTTTGAAGAATCAAAAATATATTTTGATTAAACACTTTTAGTTACTACATGATTCCATATGTGTTATTTCATAGTTTTGATATCTTCACTATTACTCTACAATGTAGAAAATAGTCAAAATAAAGAAAACCCTTGAATGAGTCAGTGTATCCAAACTTTTGACTGGTACTGTAAATCTATTTACATGTGGCAATACTTGGGAACAGATTGCCTAAATCAATTTCAAAAACATGTCCAACAATGAATCAAAAAATATAAAAAGTCTATGATATCTTGTTTTCCTCAGATAACTTGGGGCCAAATAAAATCCCCACGCCGCCTATTGGGAAACCCTGCATTAGATCTGGACATCTTGTATCCATATCTGACCACGAAATTGAGTGTTTACAACTCTCCAACACCATCCCTCAGTTGTTTGTTTACCTAAAAAGTGGTGGTTGTCTGAACTGCAGATTGTCCATTTCATACACAAAGAGTAGCAACATTACCTGTTAGGTTCAGACAACAGCCCCATTATATCATTACTGTGACATTGGACTGAGCAGGATCAGGAGGACCAGAGTAGATCCACAGGTGTATCTCAATACTCTCTTAGTCCACTCTATGTCCTCATTTACTTTCTTTGTGGATGTTTTTCACGTGTTAGCAGATTAGTCTTCTGAATGAATATATTATCAGACTGAGCAGCCACGTTGTTTCTGATTGAAGCTTTTCCTTCAGTCACCACAACTAAATGGTTTCTCTCCTGTGTGAGTCAGTTTGTGCGTAGTTAAGGTCTGCTTGCGATTGAAACTTTTCCCACAGTCACCACAGGTGAATGGTTTCTCTCCTGTATGAATCAGTATATGTCTCCTTAGGTCCCCCTTCAGAATGAAGCTCTTCCCACAGTCACCACAGGTGAATGGTTTCTCTCCTGTGTGAGTCAGTATATGCCTCCTTAGGACCCCTTCTGAATGAAGCTCTTCCCACAGTCACCACAGCTAAATGGTGTCTCTCTGGTGTGAGTCAGTTTGTGCGTAGTTAAGGTCTGCTTGCGATTGAAACTTTTCCCACAGTCACCACAGGTGAATGGTTTCTCTCGATGTGTGAGTCAGTTTATGTCTCCTTAGGTCCCACCTCTGAATAAAGCTCTTTCCACAGTCACTACAGCTAAATGATTTCTCTCCTGTGTGAGTCAGTATGTGCCTCCCTTAGTGCCCTGTTCTGAATAAAGCTCTTTCCACAGTCATCACAGCTAAATGGTTTCTCTCCTGTGTGAGTCAGTTTATGTTCATGGTTAGGTGCCACTGTCTATTGAAGCTTTTCCCACAGTCACCACAGCTAAATGGTTTCTCTCCTGTGTGAGTCAGTTTATGTTCAGTTAGGCTCACCTTCGATTGAAGCTTTTCCCACAGTCACCACAGCTAAATGGTTTCTCTCCTGAGCGAGTCAGTTTATGTTCAGTTAGGCTCACCTTCCGATTGAAGCTTTTCCCACAGTCACCACAGCTAAATGGTTTGTCTCCTGTGTGAATCCTCATGTGCCTGGACAGCTCTCCTTTAAGTTTGAAGGTCTTACCACAAACAGGGCAGGTGCAGGGTTTCCCACCGTGACAGAGTCGGACATGGGCCTTTAGTTTACAGGTGGAGTTGTAGCGTTTCTGACAGGAACTACATTCACTGGGTCTCTTACTGAAGAGAGTCACATGTCTCTGCAGGTCAGCTTTCAGAGGAAACGTTTCACCACAGTCACGGCAGCTGTGAGTTTTTCTAGAAGTGGTGCTGGGTTTGGAACAGTGTTTCTTCAATGGTGGACTGCTGTCAAGTCCTACTGGGTCGCTGCTTACAGCTGAGCTGTGGCTGGAGGCATTGTTCTGATTATCTGGAGGGTCACAGGGCATGTAGAGACCTTTAATGTGGGTCACAGTACCAAAAGGTTTGAGATCCACTGGTTTAGAGTCACTCTCTCTGTTCTCCACAGTCTGGGTTTGGGGAAGAGTCAAAGACTGAAGTGGGTCCTCCTGATCACATGTACTTTTCACACAGGAAGGAGTAAACATGGAGTCTTTGGTATCAAAGGGCCCTTGAAGCTGCTCTTCCTCCTGACTGGTCTTGACTTCCTCCTGTTCCTCTTTAATCTGTGTGGTCTCTGGGTCCTTCTGCCCCAGACTGGGGCTCCACTCCTGCTCACAGTGCTGCTGCTCAGGGGAACCTCCTCTTCAGAGACAGAGAGAGAGAACTGCAGGAGTCTGGAGGGAAGGAGAGGAGGAGATGTTATAGAATACAGAATTAAATAGAACACAAATCACAAATGTGAATTATATATTAAGATGTTTTTCTTCAAATGTCTTTCTTGGCTTTGATCCAAAATAATAACCAGAGCTAAAATAATGTGCAATACAGAGTTTTACTGTTCCCAAACCTGATATTGGAATAAAGCTTGTACATGTCCTAATAATGTGACAGACCAGAAAACTAGATGTTTTGATCACCGTATTCTTACTTCTATTATGACCTCACGCCCGTTTAAGATGAGCAGAGTAAGGGGCCTACAGGACTGATGCTGTACTCTGCCTACTGCCATCATCAATATAATATTGAATTACTAGAGGGAACGTAAACGTACTCACTGTCTCCAAGGAAATGCATTGGAGTCAGAAGGGCTGTGCTATATAAGCTATTTCAATCATCTTTTCTTGACAGATAACTTTTGAATCATGCCCGGGGGAATCTTAGCTATATTAAAAACTGTTCTTTAAAAATGGATGAAATGGAGATCCCTGTTACCGGAAACAGTTCATTAACTAAGTAGAACCGTAGCTAGCTAGGTATTAGATCTATGTACAAACCTATTCTACATAGTTTTATCTCTGGTGAGATCCGCAGCAGTCTCCGTAGCAGATCATTCTCCTCCTGGTACTCTGCTATAGTTTCCTCAACCGCACCAAAAATCTCCACAGCAGCAGATGCCGTTAAACATTCATTTAAAAACACCCAGAACAACTGTAGTTTAGACGTTTTCAGTGGACTGAGAGTTGGGTATTCAGCTAGTATGGCTTCTTGACATGGGTCCTCATGATCACATTCACTTTTCACACAGGAAAGAGTGAATATGGAGTCTTTGGTATCAAAGAGCCCTTTAAGCTGCTCTTCCTCCTGACTGGTCCTGTCTTCCTCCTGTTCCTCTTTAATCTGTGTGGTCTCTGGGTCCTCCTGCCCCAGACTGGGGCTCCACTCCTGCGCACAGTGCTGCTGCTCAGGGGGAACCCCCTCTTTAGAGACAGAGAGCTGCAGGGAGTCTGGAGGGAAGGAGAGGAATAGCAGAGGTTTACACTCCCTAGTCATAGCGTTAAGCATTTGGATAAATTAACGTAGTGTATTAGAGTAGTCAAAAGTGTAGTATTTGATCCCATATTCCTTACACACATTAAGCTTGTGAAACCACACACTTGTTGAATGCATTTGCAGTTTGTTTGGGTTGTGACCAATAGGAACTGAATGGTGAATAATGTATTGTGTAAGTTTGGAGTCCCTTTTATTGTAAATACAATAGAATCTGTTTCTGGACACTTCTGGATAATTATGAAGGAATCTTCAAATGACGACAAGTGAGGAAGTTACAAGAAACAAAGATGACCATCACACCCACCCGAAAAACGCTGACCTCTCCTGTTATTGGGGAGGGGGGTTATGATCTTCATTATTAATCATTTATTCGTGATGATCCATAATCATAGTAGGTGCCACATTAATGTAGCAGCGTTCAGAAACATATTATATTCTTATTTACAATAAAAAATGACTCCAACAGTGCAATACATTACACTTGAAATGTCTGTCATTTAGCAGACACTCTTATCTGCAGCAACTGACAGGAGAAATGAGGGTTAAGTGCCTTGCTCAAGTGCACATGGACAGATTCTTCACCTAATGTGGAAATAGTGAAGGGGTCTGAATACTTTCCGAATGCATTGTACATACTTACCTATTCTACATAGTTTTACCTCCGATGTGATCCGCAGCAGTCTCCGAAGCCGATCATTCTCCTCCTGGTATTTCACTACCGTTTTCTCAACTTCCCCGAAAATCTCCACAGCAGCCGCCGTTAAACGCTCATTTAAAAACACACGAAACGACTGTAGTTTAGACATTTTAGGTTGACTGATAGCGAGTTGGCTCTTCAGCTGGTAGCTTCTGACACGAGGAAAAATGGCAAGCTCACTTCCGCCTGTAATAGCGGGTGGCAAGCCCATAAACACAGCGCCTCTATGTGGATGGAGCGTCAACTACAAGGTATAGACAAACTTTTAAATTTAATCAGGCAAGTCAGACGGCATCCTGGGGAACAGAATTACATTTTTTTCCTTGTCACCTCTGGGATTCGATCCAGCAACCTTTTGATTACTGGCCGACCGCTCTAACCACGAGGCTACTTGCCAACCAAGACTAGAAGTGATAATGGAAATAGATAACGTGGGGAAAACGTTATAATATGTTATAGAACTTATTGCATGAACTGAATTGAAAGACAACTCATTGTTGTGACTCCTGAAAGCTGCAACGGCTTAATGAGAGACATTACACCTTCTGTCTCCTGCCAATGCTTTGAACTTTGGCACAAAATGGTGTGAGAGCAACTCTTAGAGACACTGGTGCCAGTGTTCATTAGTGAGTCTGGTGTTTTTAAGTCAGTTCATTGTGGAGAAGGCTGATTCACAGCTGTATGTGGAGCCAAACATGGTCAGGATGTATAGTGGCAGTTTCTTGAGAACCGGGACATCAGCTGCAGGCACCATCTTTCCCCAGGAAGTAACAGGGTCACAATCACCAGCCTGCTCCTTCAAAGACACATTTTCTTACAGCTCAATCAACTCCCTTTACAGTGATGCAACTTCTACCCATCTGAACATCTGTTTTGCTTCTTCTGACAACTTTGTCACATTTGTGACCAAGAAGGAGTTCTGGATGAGCAGCAGCAGTTCTCTTCCAACAGGGAAGTTCTCCATCAGCTTCTGGATGAAATCAGCATGGTTGGGAACATCTTTGTCTCCCTGCGTTTGCACCCGAATATCGGGGAAGTGGACAGTTTGTCCCTGGAGATCATTCTTGAAAAGCTCCAATTTCTTCTGGATAGCCAGGAATGCTGTTATCAAATCACACCCTGTGTTGTCCTGTACCTGCAGCTTATCATTCAGTTGATTAAGGGGTGATGTAATGTCTGTCAAAAATGTTTCCACCTTCTCCTCATCTTCCAAAAACAAATAAAACTGAGTTGCCTTGTCACTCTTGTGCTCTGATGAGAAAGCTTTGGTCCAAAAGAGTAACAAAACCCTGCCTTTGCTGAGCCATCTGACATTGTTGTGCAGTAGTAAGTCATCAAAACTGGCATTGGCCTCTGTCAGAATGCCTCGTAGCAGGCGCTGTTGTAGGGATGACGTTGCTCTCAAAGTTGATCAGTTTCATCATCGTTGTCAGAATACTCTTTTCCCAGACTGGCACAGGACAGATTGATGGATGATGCAGTGGTGTGAGGTCAGGGTGGTCCTCTTTCAAACGTGCAACCAGTCCCCTCCCTCCTCCTATCATGGCTGGAGCTCCATCTGTGGTGATGGAGACCACGGACTTCAGATCTGTCCCCCTTTTTGTCAGCATCTCTTTAATGGCCTCATCAAGTTGTGAAGTTAAATCTTCAGCTAATATTTCCTTTCTCCTCATTGCTGTGGAATCTGACAGTGTTGTTTACCTTCAAGCAAGGTGTCAGCAACTTCACACATTCATTATTTTACCATCTCAGCATCTGAAAATGTTTTTTTTTTTTTGTTTCTTCCCAAAACCCAAGCTATCCTCAGTAAACACTCCATTGTATGTTGTTGAGCTGTCAGGGAATTGACAAGGACTTTGGTGGACCTCTCATATTGGGATTTGAGTTGGTTCATCTTGTTTGTTCTCCCCTCCGTGTTCAGGGGATACGTCTGATCCAATTTACCATGCCTGGTGTCATAATGGTGCTTAACATTGATCATTTAGATTAGGGTTCGTGCAAATATCCAAGAATTTTGCGACATTCAGAATGAGACTGATATGAGGTAAAATTGATTAATGGATGACTGGTATTATAACGATATATTATGATATATTCTTCAGTTAATTCGGGAAACAAACTTTTCCTGTGGTGCCCAAAGTTACTAATTAGTTAATTGTTACATGATTAATTTCATCTTAAATAATCTCCCTTCTCACCTTGACCCCCCCAAAAAAAAAAAAATAACCATCCTGAACCAACACTCAACGCCCCCTTCTAGCTCTGACTCTACTGACAGCTACGTTATTGAGGAAAAATATACTTTCTATGCCTGTGATATGTGTTTGTCCCACCTAGCTATCTGAAGATGAATGTACTGACTATGACTGTGATATGTGGTTGTTCCACCTAGCTATCTGAAGATGAATGTACTGACTATGACTGTGATTTGTGGTTGTTCCACCTAGCTATCTGAAGATGAATGTATTGACTATGACTGTGATCTGTGGTTGTTCCACCTAGCTATCTGAAGATGAATGTACTGACTATGACTGTGATGTGTGGTTGTCCCACCTAGCTATCTGAAGATGAATGTACTGACTATGACTGTGATGTGTGGTTGTCCCACCTAGCTATCTGAAGATGAATGTACTGACTGTGATGTGTGGTTGTCCCACCTAGCTATCTGAAGATGAATGTACTGACTATGACTGTGACATGTGGTTGTCCCACCTAGCTATCTGAAGATGAATGTACTGACTATGCCTGTGATATGTGGTTGTCCCACCTAGCTATCTGAAGATGAATGTACTGACTATGACTGTGATGTGTGGTTGTCCCACCTAGCTATCTGAAGATGAATGTACTGACTATGACTGTGACATGTGGTTGTTCCACCTAGCTATCTGAAGATGAATGTACTGACTATGGCTGTGATTTGTGGTTGTCCCACCTTGCTATCTGAAGATGAATGTACTGACTATGACATGTGGTTGTTCCACCTAGCTATCTGAAGATGAATGTACTGACTATGACTGTGACATGTGGTTGTCCCACCTAGCTATCTGTAGATGAATGTACTGACTATGACTGTGATGTGTGGTTGTCCCACCTAGCTATCTGAAGATGAATGTACTGACTGTGATGTGTAGTTGTCCCACCTAGCTATCTGAAGATGAATGTACTGACTATGACTGTGATATGTGGTTGTCCCACCTAGCTATCTGAAGATGAATGTACTGACTGTGATGTGTGGTTGTCCCACCTAGCTATCTGAAGATGAATGTACTGACTATGACTGTGATATGTGGTTGTTCCACCTAGCTATCTGAAGATGAATGTACTGACTATGACTGTGATATGTGGTTGTCCCACCTAGCTATCTGAAGATGAATGTACTGACTATGACTGTGACATGTGGTTGTCCCACCTAGCTATCTGTAGATGAATGTACTGACTATGACTGTGATGTGTGGTTGTCCCACCTAGCTATCTGAAGATGAATGTACTGACTGTGATGTGTGGTTGTCCCACCTAGCTATCTGAAGATGAATGTACTGACTATGACATGTGGTTGTTCCACCTAGCTATCTGAAGATGAATGTACTGACTATGACTGTGACATGTGGTTGTCCCACCTAGCTATCTGAAGATGAATGTACTGACTATGACTGTGATGTGTGGCTGTCCCACCTAGCTATCTGTAGATGAATGTACTGACTATGGCTGTGATTTGTGGTTGTCCCACCTAGCTATCTGAAGATGAATGTACTGACTATGACATGTGGTTGTTCCACCTAGCTATCTGAAGATGAATGTACTGATTATGACTGTGACATGTGGTTGTCCCACCTAGCTATCTGTAGATGAATGTACTGACTATGACTGTGATGTGTGGTTGTCCCACCTAGCTATCTGAAGATGAATGTACTGACTGTGATGTGTAGTTGTCCCACCTAGCTATCTGAAGATGAATGTACTGACTATGACTGTGATATGTGGTTGTCCCACCTAGCTATCTGAAGATGAATGTACTGACTGTGATGTGTGGTTGTCCCACCTAGCTATCTGAAGATGAATGTACTGACTATGACTGTGACATGTGGTTGTCCCACCTAGCTATCTGAAGATGAATGTACTGACTATGACTGTGATGTGTGGTTGTCCCACCTAGCTATCTGAAGATGAATGTACTGACTATGACTGTGACATGTGGTTGTTCCACCTAGCTATCTGAAGATGAATGTATTGACTATGACTGTGATGTGTGGTTGTCCCACCTAGCTATCTGAAGATAAATGTACTGACTATGACTGTGATGTGTGGTTGTCCCACCTAGCTATCTGTAGATGAATGTACTGACTATGACTGTGATTTGTGGTTGTCCCACCTAGCTATCTGAAGATGAATGTACTGACTATGACATGTGGTTGTTCCACCTAGCTATCTGTAGATGAATGTACTGACTATGACTGTGATATGTGGTTGTTCCACCTAGCTATCTGAAGATGAATGTACTGACTATGACTGTGATATGTGGTTGTCCCACCTAGCTATCTGAAGATGAATGTACTGACTATGACTGTGACATGTGGTTGTCCCACCTAGCTATCTGTAGATGAATGTACTGACTATGACTGTGATGTGTGGTTGTCCCACCTAGCTATCTGTAGATGAATGTACTGACTATGACTGTGATATGTGGTTGTCCCACCTAGCTATCTGAAGATGAATGTACTGACTATGACTGTGACATGTGGTTGTCCCACCTAGCTATCTGTAGATGAATGTACTGACTATGACTGTGATGTGTGGTTGTCCCACCTAGCTATCTGAAGATTAATGTACTGACTGTGATGTGTAGTTGTCCCACCTAGCTATCTGAAGATGAATGTACTGACTATGACTGTGATATGTGGTTGTCCCACCTAGCTATCTGAAGATGAATGTACTGACTATGACTGTGACATGTGGTTGTTCCACCTAGCTATCTGAAGATGAATGTACTGACTATGACAGTGATGTGTGGTTGTCCCACGTAGCTATCTGAAGATAAATGTACTGACTATGACTGTGATGTGTGGTTGTCCCACCTAGCTATCTGTAGATGAATGTACTGACTATGACTGTGATTTGTGGTTGTCCCACCTAGCTATCTGAAGATGAATGTACTGACTATGGCTGTGATTTGTGGTTGTCCCACCTAGCTATCTGAAGATGAATGTACTGACTATGACATGTGGTCATAGCCACCTAGCTATCTGTAGATGAATGTACTGACTATGACTGTGATATGTGGTTGTTCCACCTAGCTATCTGAAGATGAATGTACTGACTATGACTGTGATATGTGGTTGTCCCACCAAGCTATCTGAAGATGAATGTACTGACTATGACTGTGACATGTGGTTGTCCCACCTAGCTATCTGTAGATGAATGTTCTGACTATGACTGTGATGTGTGGTTGTCCCACCTAGCTATCTGTAGATGAATGTACTGACTATGACTGTGATTTGTGGTTGTCCCACCTAGCTATCTGAAGATGAATGTACTGACTATGGCTGTGATTTGTGGTTGTCCCACCTAGCTATCTGAAGATGAATGTACTGACTATGACATGTGGTCATAGCCACCTAGCTATCTGTAGATGAATGTACTGACTATGACTGTGATATGTGGTTGTCCCACCTAGCTATCTGAAGATGAATGTACTGACTATGACTGTGACATGTGGTTGTCCCACCTAGCTATCTGTAGATGAATGTACTGACTATGACTGTGACATGTGGTTGTCCCACCTAGCTATCTGAAGATGAATGTACTGACTATGACTGTGATGTGTGGTTGTCCCACCTAGCTATCTGAAGATGAATGTACTGACTGTGATGTGTGGTTGTCCCACCTAGCTATCTGAAGATGAATGTACTGACTATGACATGTGGTTGTCCCACCTAGCTATCTGTAGATGAATGTACTGACTATGACTGTGATATTTGGTTGTCCCACCTAGCTATCTGAAGATGAATGTACTGACTATGGCTGTGATTTGTGGTTGTCCCACCTAGCTATATGAAGATGAATGTACTGACTATGACTGTGACATGTGGTTGTTCCACCTAGCTATCTGAAGATGAATGTACTGACTATGACTGTGATGTGTGGTTGTCCCACCTAGCTATCTGAAGATGAATGTACTGACTATGACTGTGATATGTGGTTGTCCCACCTAGCTATCTGAAGATAAATGTACTGACTATGACTGTGACATGTGGTTGTTCCACCTAGCTATCTGAAGATGAATGTACTGACTATGATTGTGATGTGTGGTTGTCCCACCTAGCTATCTGAAGATAAATGTACTGACTATGACTGTGATGTGTGGTTGTCCCACCTAGCTATCTGTAGATGAATGTACTGAGAATGACTGTGAAATGTGGTTGTTCCACCTAGCTATCTGTAGATGAATGTACTGACAATGACTGTGATTTGTGGTTGTCCCACCTAGCTATCTGAAGATGAATGTACTGACTATGACTGTGACATGTGGTTGTCCCACCTAGCTATCTGTAGATGAATGTACTGACTATGACTGTGATGTGTGGTTGTCCCACCTAGCTATCTGAAGATTAATGTACTGACTGTGATGTGTAGTTGTCCCACCTAGCTATCTGAAGATGAATGTACTGACTATGACTGTGATATGTGGTTGTCCCACCTAGCTATCTGAAGATGAATGTACTGACTGTGATGTGTGGTTGTCCCACCTAGCTATCTGAAGATGAATGTACTGACTATGACTGTGACATGTGGTTGTCCCACCTAGCTATCTGAAGATGAATGTACTGACTATGACTGTGATATGTGGTTGTCCCACCTAGCTATCTGAAGATGAATGTACTGACTATGACTGTGACATGTGGTTGTTCCACCTAGCTATCTGAAGATGAATGTACTGACTATGACAGTGATGTGTGGTTGTCCCACGTAGCTATCTGAAGATAAATGTACTGACTATGACTGTGATGTGTGGTTGTCCCACCTAGCTATCTGTAGATGAATGTACTGACTATGACTGTGATTTGTGGTTGTCCCACCTAGCTATCTGAAGATGAATGTACTGACTATGGCTGTGATTTGTGGTTGTCCCACCTAGCTATCTGAAGATGAATGTACTGACTATGACATGTGGTCATAGCCACCTAGCTATCTGTAGATGAATGTACTGACTATGACTGTGATATGTGGTTGTTCCACCTAGCTATCTGAAGATGAATGTACTGACTATGACTGTGATATGTGGTTGTCCCACCAAGCTATCTGAAGATGAATGTACTGACTATGACTGTGACATGTGGTTGTCCCACCTAGCTATCTGTAGATGAATGTTCTGACTATGACTGTGATGTGTGGTTGTCCCACCTAGCTATCTGTAGATGAATGTACTGACTATGACTGTGATTTGTGGTTGTCCCACCTAGCTATCTGAAGATGAATGTACTGACTATGGCTGTGATTTGTGGTTGTCCCACCTAGCTATCTGAAGATGAATGTACTGACTATGACATGTGGTCATAGCCACCTAGCTATCTGTAGATGAATGTACTGACTATGACTGTGATATGTGGTTGTCCCACCTAGCTATCTGAAGATGAATGTACTGACTATGACTGTGACATGTGGTTGTCCCACCTAGCTATCTGTAGATGAATGTACTGACTATGACTGTGACATGTGGTTGTCCCACCTAGCTATCTGAAGATGAATGTACTGACTATGACTGTGATGTGTGGTTGTCCCACCTAGCTATCTGAAGATGAATGTACTGACTGTGATGTGTGGTTGTCCCACCTAGCTATCTGAAGATGAATGTACTGACTATGACATGTGGTTGTCCCACCTAGCTATCTGTAGATGAATGTTCTGACTATGACTGTGATATTTGGCTAGTCCCACCTAAGCTATCTGAAGATGAATGTACCGGACTATGGCTGGGATTTTTGTGGTTGTCCCACCTAGCTATGAAGATGAATGTACTGACTATGACCGTGACATGTGGTTGTTCCACCTAGCTATCTGAAGATGAATCGTACTGACTATGATCAGGTGATGTGGTTGTCCCACCTAGCTATCTGACAATGTACTGGGATTATGACATGTGGTTGTCCCACCTAGCTATCTGTAGATGAATGTACTGACTATGACTGTGATTTGTGGTTGTCCCACCTAGCTATCTGAAGATGAATGTACTGACTATGGCTGTGATTTGTGGTTGTCCCACCTAGCTATCTGAAGATGAATGTACTGACTATGACATGTGGTCATAGCCACCTAGCTATCTGTAGATGAATGTACTGACTATGACTGTGATATGTGGTTGTCCCACCTAGCTATCTGAAGATGAATGTACTGACTATGACTGTGACATGTGGTTGTCCCACCTAGCTATCTGTAGATGAATGTACTGACTATGACTGTGACATGTGGTTGTCCCACCTAGCTATCTGAAGATGAATGTACTGACTATGACTGTGATGTGTGGTTGTCCCACCTAGCTATCTGAAGATGAATGTACTGACTGTGATGTGTGGTTGTCCCACCTAGCTATCTGAAGATGAATGTACTGACTATGACATGTGGTTGTCCCACCTAGCTATCTGTAGATGAATGTACTGACTATGACTGTGATATTTGGTTGTCCCACCTAGCTATCTGAAGATGAATGTACTGACTATGGCTGTGATTTGTGGTTGTCCCACCTAGCTATATGAAGATGAATGTACTGACTATGACTGTGACATGTGGTTGTTCCACCTAGCTATCTGAAGATGAATGTACTGACTATGACTGTGATGTGTGGTTGTCCCACCTAGCTATCTGAAGATGAATGTACTGACTATGACATGTGGTTGTCCCACCTAGCTATCTGTAGATGAATGTACTGACTATGACTGTGATATTTGGTTGTCCCACCTAGCTATCTGAAGATGAATGTACTGACTATGGCTGTGATTTGTGGTTGTCCCACCTAGCTATATGAAGATGAATGTACTGACTATGACTGTGACATGTGGTTGTTCCACCTAGCTATCTGAAGATGAATGTACTGACTATGACTGTGATGTGTGGTTGTCCCACCTAGCTATCTGAAGATGAATGTACTGACTATGACTGTGATATGTGGTTGTCCCACCTAGCTATCTGAAGATAAATGTACTGACTATGACTGTGACATGTGGTTGTTCCACCTAGCTATCTGAAGATGAATGTACTGACTATGATTGTGATGTGTGGTTGTCCCACCTAGCTATCTGAAGATAAATGTACTGACTATGACTGTGATGTGTGGTTGTCCCACCTAGCTATCTGTAGATGAATGTACTGAGAATGACTGTGAAATGTGGTTGTTCCACCTAGCTATCTGTAGATGAATGTACTGACAATGACTGTGATTTGTGGTTGTCCCACCTAGCTATCTGAAGATGAATGTACTGACTATGACTGTGACATGTGGTTGTCCCACCTAGCTATCTGTAGATGAATGTACTGACTATGACTGTGATGTGTGGTTGTCCCACCTAGCTATCTGAAGATTAATGTACTGACTGTGATGTGTAGTTGTCCCACCTAGCTATCTGAAGATGAATGTACTGACTATGACTGTGATATGTGGTTGTCCCACCTAGCTATCTGAAGATGAATGTACTGACTGTGATGTGTGGTTGTCCCACCTAGCTATCTGAAGATGAATGTACTGACTATGACTGTGACATGTGGTTGTCCCACCTAGCTATCTGAAGATGAATGTACTGACTATGACTGTGATATGTGGTTGTCCCACCTAGCTATCTGAAGATGAATGTACTGACTATGACTGTGACATGTGGTTGTTCCACCTAGCTATCTGAAGATGAATGTACTGACTATGACAGTGATGTGTGGTTGTCCCACGTAGCTATCTGAAGATAAATGTACTGACTATGACTGTGATGTGTGGTTGTCCCACCTAGCTATCTGTAGATGAATGTACTGACTATGACTGTGATTTGTGGTTGTCCCACCTAGCTATCTGAAGATGAATGTACTGACTATGGCTGTGATTTGTGGTTGTCCCACCTAGCTATCTGAAGATGAATGTACTGACTATGACATGTGGTCATAGCCACCTAGCTATCTGTAGATGAATGTACTGACTATGACTGTGATATGTGGTTGTTCCACCTAGCTATCTGAAGATGAATGTACTGACTATGACTGTGATATGTGGTTGTCCCACCAAGCTATCTGAAGATGAATGTACTGACTATGACTGTGACATGTGGTTGTCCCACCTAGCTATCTGTAGATGAATGTTCTGACTATGACTGTGATGTGTGGTTGTCCCACCTAGCTATCTGTAGATGAATGTACTGACTATGACTGTGATTTGTGGTTGTCCCACCTAGCTATCTGAAGATGAATGTACTGACTATGGCTGTGATTTGTGGTTGTCCCACCTAGCTATCTGAAGATGAATGTACTGACTATGACATGTGGTCATAGCCACCTAGCTATCTGTAGATGAATGTACTGACTATGACTGTGATATGTGGTTGTCCCACCTAGCTATCTGAAGATGAATGTACTGACTATGACTGTGACATGTGGTTGTCCCACCTAGCTATCTGTAGATGAATGTACTGACTATGACTGTGACATGTGGTTGTCCCACCTAGCTATCTGAAGATGAATGTACTGACTATGACTGTGATGTGTGGTTGTCCCACCTAGCTATCTGAAGATGAATGTACTGACTGTGATGTGTGGTTGTCCCACCTAGCTATCTGAAGATGAATGTACTGACTATGACATGTGGTTGTCCCACCTAGCTATCTGTAGATGAATGTACTGACTATGACTGTGATATTTGGTTGTCCCACCTAGCTATCTGAAGATGAATGTACTGACTATGGCTGTGATTTGTGGTTGTCCCACCTAGCTATATGAAGATGAATGTACTGACTATGACTGTGACATGTGGTTGTTCCACCTAGCTATCTGAAGATGAATGTACTGACTATGACTGTGATGTGTGGTTGTCCCACCTAGCTATCTGAAGATGAATGTACTGACTATGACTGTGATATGTGGTTGTCCCACCTAGCTATCTGAAGATAAATGTACTGACTATGACTGTGACATGTGGTTGTTCCACCTAGCTATCTGAAGATGAATGTACTGACTATGATTGTGATGTGTGGTTGTCCCACCTAGCTATCTGAAGATAAATGTACTGACTATGACTGTGATGTGTGGTTGTCCCACCTAGCTATCTGTAGATGAATGTACTGAGAATGACTGTGAAATGTGGTTGTTCCACCTAGCTATCTGTAGATGAATGTACTGACAATGACTGTGATTTGTGGTTGTCCCACCTAGCTATCTGAAGATGAATGTACTGACTATGGCTGTGATTTGTGGTTGTCCCACCTAGCTATCTGAAGATGAATGTACTGACTATGACATGTGGTTGTTCCACCTAGCTATCGGAAGATGAATGTACTGACTATGACTGTGATATGTGGTTGTCCCACCTAGCTATCTGAAGATGAATGTACTGACTATGACTGTGACATGTGGTTGTCCCACCTAGCTATCTGTAGATGAATGTACTGACTATGACTGTGATGTGTGGTTGTCCCACCTAGCTATCTGAAGATGAATGTACTGACTGTGATGTGTGGTTGTCCCACCTAGCTATCTGAAGATGAATGTACTGACTATGGCTGTGATTTGTGGTTGTCCCACCTAGCTATCTGAAGATGAATGTACTGACTGTGACATGTGGTTGTCCCACCTAGCTATCTGTAGATGAATGTACTGACTATGACTGTGATTTGTGGTTGTCCCACCTAGCTATCTGAAGATGAATGTACTGACTATGGCTGTGATTTGTGGTTGTCCCACCTAGCTATCTGAAGATGAATGTACTGACTATGACGTGGTTGTCCCACCTAGCTATCTGAAGATGAACGTACTGACTATGGCTGTGATTTGTGGTTGTCCCACCTAGCTATCTGAAGATGAATGTACTGACTATGACTGTGATATGTGGTTGTCCCACCTAGCTATCTGAAGATGAATGTACTGACTATGACATGTGGTTGTCCCACCTAGCTATCTGAAGATGAATGTACTGACTATGACTGTGACATGTGGTTGTCCCACCTAGCTATCTCAAATCAAATCAAATCAAATTTTATTTGTCACATACACATGGTTAGCAGATGTTAATGCGAGTGTAGCGAAATGCTTGTGCTTCTAGTTCCGACCATGCAGTAGTATCTAACAAGTAATCTAACAAATTCACAACAACTACCTTATACACACAAGAGTAAAGGAATGAATACGAGTATGTACATATAAATATATGGATGAGCGATGGCTGACCGGCATAGGCAAGATGCAGTAGATGGTATGGAGTACAGTATATATACACACATACATATATGAGATGAGTAATGTAGGATATGTAAACATTATATAAATGGCATTGTTTAAAGTGGCTAGTGATACATTATTTCATCCAATTATAATTATTATTTTTATAATTATTAAAGTGGCTAGAGATTTGGGTCGATGACCGAACGGCATAGGCAAGATACAGTAGATGGTTTAGAGTACAGTGTATACATTTGATATGAGTATGTCGGATACGTAAACATTATATACAAAATTGTTTAAAGTGGCTAGTGATACATTTGTTACATCCAATTCCTATGTATAAAGTGGCTAGAGATTTAAGTCAGTATGTTGGCAGCAGCCACTCAATGTTAGTGATGGCTGTTTAACAGTCTGATGGCCTTGAGGTAGAAGCTGTTTTTCAGTCTCTCGGTCCCAGCTTTGATGCACCTGTACTGACCTCGCCTTCTGGATGATAGCGGGGTGAACAGGCAGTGGCTCGGGTGGTTGTTGTCCTTGATGATCTTTTGGCCTTTCTGTGACATCGGGTGGTGTAGGTGTCCTGGAGGGCAGGTAGTTTAACCCGGTGATGCGTTGTGCAGTCCTCACTACCCTCTGGAGAGCCTTACGGTTGTGGGCGGAGCAGTTGCCGCACTCAGGCGGTGATACAGCCCGACAGGATGCTCTCGATTGTGCATCTGTAAAAGTTTGTGAGTGATTTTGGTGACAAGCCAAATTTCTTCAGCCTCCTGAGGTTGAAGAGGCGCTGTTGCGCCTTCTTCACCACGCTGTCTGTGTGGGTGGACCAATTCAGTTTGTCCGTGATGTGTACGCCGAGGAACTTAAAACTTTCCACCTTCTCCACTACTGTCCCCTCGATGTGGATAGGGGTGCTCCCTCTCCTGTTTCCTGAAGTCCACGATCATCTCCTTTGTTTTGTTGACATTGAGTGAGAGGTTATTTTCCTGACACCACACTCCGAGGGCCCTCACCTCCTCTCTGTAGGCCGTCTCGTCGTTGTTGGTAATCAAGCCTACCACTGTAGTGTCGTCAGCAAACTTGATGATTGAGTTGGATGCGTGCTTGGCCACGCAGTCATGGGTAAACAGAGAGTACAGGAGAGGGCTGAGAACGCACCCTTGTGGGGCCCCAGTGTTGAGGATCAGCGGGGTGGAGATGTTGTTTCCTACCCTCACCACCTGGGACCGGCCCGTCAGGAAGTCCAGGACCCAGTTGCACAGGGCTGGGTCGAGACCCAGGGTCTCGAGCTTAATGACGAGCTTGGAGGGAACTATGGTGTTAAATGCTGAGCTGTAGTCGATGAACAGCATTCTTACATAAGTATTCCTCTTGTCCAGATGGGTTAGGGCAGTATGCAGTGTGATTGCAATTGCGTCGTCTGTGGACCTATTGGGACGGTAAGCAAATTGGAGTGGGTCCAGGGTGTCTGGCAGGATGGAGGTGATATGATCCTTGACTAATCTCTCAAAGCACTTCATGATGACGGAAGTGAGTGCTACGGGCGATAGTCATTTAGCTCAGTCACCTTAGCTTTCTTGGGAACAGGAACAATGGTGGCCCTCTTGAAGCATGTGGGAACAGCAGACTGGGATAGGGACTGATTGAATATGTCCGTAAACACACCAGCCAGCTGGTCTGCGCATGCTCTGAGGACACGGCCAGGGATGCCATCTGGGCCGGCAGCCTTGCGAGGGTTAACACATTTAAATGTTTTTCTCACATTGGCTGCAGTGAAGGTGAGCCCGCAGGTTTTGGTAGCGGGCGTGTCGGTGGCACTGTATTGTCCTCAAAGCGAGCAAAGAAGTTGTTTAGTTTGTCTGGGAGCAGGGCGTCATGGTCCGCGACGGGCTGGTTTTCTTTTTGTAGTCCGTGATTGACTGTAGACCCTGCCACATTCCTCTTGTGTCTGAGCCATTGAATTGTGACTCTACTTTGTCTCTATATTGACGCTAGCTTGTTTGATTGCCTTGCGGAGGAGTAGCTGCACTGTTTGTATTCAGTCATGTTTCGGTAGCCTTTACCTGGTTAAAAGCAGTGGTTCGCTTTCAGTTTCTTGGCGAATGCTGCCATCAATCCACGGTTTCTGGTTGGGGAAGGTTTTGATATTTGCTATGGGTACAACATCACCAATGCATTTGCTAATAAACTCGCTCACCGAATCAGCGTATACATCAATGTTGTTGTCAGATGCTATCCGGAACATATCCCAGTCCACGTGCTCGAAGCAATCTTGAAGCATGGAATCAGATTGTTCGGACCAGCGTTGAACAGACCTGAGAACGGGCGTTTCCTGTTTTAGTTTCTGTTTGTAGGCTGGGAGCAACAAAATGGAGTCATGGTCAGACTTGCCGAAAGGAGGGCGGAGAATAGCCTTGTATGCATCACGGAAGTTGGAATAACAGTGGTCCAGGATTTTACCAGCCCGGGTGGCACATTCGATATGCTGGTAAAATTTCGGGAGCCTTGTTCTTAAATTAGCCTTATTAAAATCCCCAGCCACAATAAATGCAGCCTCAGGATATGTGGTTTCCATTTTACATAGAGTCCGATGAATTTCTTTCAGTGCCGTCGATGTATCAGCTTGAGGGGGGATGTACACGGCTGTGATTATAGAAGATGAAGATGAATGTACTGACTATGACTGTGACATGTGGTTGTCCCACCTAGCTATCTGAAGATGAATGTACTGACTATGACTGTGATTTGTGGTTGTCCCACCTAGCTATCTGTAGATGAATGTACTGACTATGACTGTGATGTGTGGTTGTCCCACCTAGCTATCTGAAGATGAATGTACTGACTGTGATGTGTAGTTGTCCCACCTAGCTATCTGAAGATGAATGTACTGACTATGACTGTGATGTGTGGTTGTCCCACCTAGCTATCTGAAGATGAATGTACTGACTGTGATGTGTGGTTGTCCCACCTAGCTATCTGAAGATGAATGTACTGACTATGACATGTGGTTGTCCCACCTAGCTATCTGAAGATGAATGTACTGACTATGACTGTGATATGTGGTTGTCCCACCTAGCTATCTGAAGATAAATGTACTGACTATGACTGTGACATGTGGTTGTTCCACCTAGCTATCTGAAGATGAATGTACTGACTATGATTGTGATGTGTGGTTGTCCCACCTAGCTATCTGAAGATAAATGTACTGACTGTGACTGTAATGTGTGGTTGTCCCACCTAGCTATCTGTAGATGAATGTACTGACAATGACTGTGATATGTGGTTGTTCCACCTAGCTATCTGTAGATGAATGTACTGACAATGACTGTTATTTGTGGTTGTCCCACCTAGCTATCTGAAGATGAATGTACTGACTATGGCTGTGATTTGTGGTTGTCCCACCTAGCTATCTGAAGATGAATGTACTGACTATGACATGTGGTTGTTCCACCTAGCTATCGGAAGATGAATGTACTGACTATGACTGTGACATGTGGTTGTCCCACCTAGCTATCTGTAGATGAATGTACTGACTATGACTGTGACATGTGGTTGTCCCACCTAGCTATCTGTAGATGAATGTACTGACTATGACTGTGATGTGTGGTTGTCCCACCTAGCTATCTGAAGATGAATGTACTGACTGTGATGTGTGGTTGTCCCACCTAGCTATCTGAAGATGAATGTACTGACTATGGCTGTGATTTGTGGTTGTCCCACCTAGCTATCTGAAGATGAATGTACTGACTGTGACATGTGGTTGTCCCACCTAGCTATCTGTAGATGAATGTACTGACTATGACTGTGATTTGTGGTTGTCCCACCTAGCTATTTGAAGATGAATGTACTGACTATGGCTGTGATTTGTGGTTGTCCCACCTAGCTATCTGAAGATGAATGTACTGACTATGGCTGTGATTTGTGGTTGTCCCACCTAGCTATCTGAAGATGAATGTACTGACTATGGCTGTGATTTGTGGTTGTCCCACCTAGCTATCTGAAGATGAATGTACTGACTATGACTGTGACATGTGGTTGTCCCACCTAGCTATCTGAAGATGAATGTACTGACTGACTGTGTTATGTGGTTGTCCCACCTAGCTATCTGAAGATGAATGTACTGACTGTGATGTGTGGTTGTCCCACCTAGCTATCTGAAGATGAATGTACTGACTGTGATGTGTGGTTGTCCCACCTAGCTATCTGAAGATGAATGTACTGACTATGACTGTGATATGTGGTTGTCCCACCTAGCTATCTGAAGATGAATGTACTGACTATGGCTGTGATTTGTGGTTGTCCCACCTAGCTATCTGAAGATGAATGTACTGACTATGACTGTGACATGTGGTTGTCCCACCTAGCTATCTGAAGATGAATGTACTGACTATGGCTGTGATTTGTGGTTGTCCCACCTAGCTATCTGAAGATGAATGTACTGACTATGACTGTGACATGTGGTTGTCCCACCTAGCTATCTGAAGATGAATGTACTGACTATGACTGTGATATGTGGTGGTCCCACCTAGCTATCTGAAGGTGAATGCAGTAACTGTAGTCGCTCTGCTAAATGACTCACATGTAAATGACTGATGTGACAGCGTGCACTAAACCAGAGGATGCAGTTATCAAGATAAATTATAGCTACATAATGTTATTCAACAGGGACTGGGGGGGGGGACAAATATGCAATATGCATTTATGTGGAGTTGACTGAAGATCCTGAAACCACGAAAGATCAAATCAATAACATGAATCAAACTGAATGAGAAACAATCTTAGACAGATGGAAGGAGATATTTTCTGGAAAGTAAACATGTTTTAATGGATCAATAACATCAGTCAGGCTATTCTGGGACCAGTAGTAAAGGGAAACGATAACATGTATAAGAACAGTGGTTATAATGTCTTGCCCGACTCATGCCTCTCCCTTGAGATTAATGAGTTAGGTTACCTAGGTTAACCCTGCTTCAGGTCTATGACCTACAGGCGTTGCCCTTCCAACCCAGACCCGATCCCGGCAACCGGTGATACCAGCCAAAGCTGGAGTGGGAGAACCTTATCACAAAACATCCCCCTTATCCAATCATTACTCCCATGGTTACAAAACATCCCCCTTATCCAATCACTACTCCCCTGGTTACAAAACATCCCCCTTATCCAATCATTACTCCCCTGGTCACAAAACACCCCCCTTATCCAATCACTACTCCCCTGGTTACAAAACATCCCCCTTATCCAATCACTACTCCCCTGGTTACAAAACATCCCCTTATCCAATCACTACTCCCTGGTTACAAAACATCCCCTTATCCAATCACTACTCCCTGGTTACAAAACATCCCCCTTATCCAATCACTACTCCCTGGTTACAAAATATCCCCTTATCCAATCACTACTCCCTGGTTACAAAACATCCCCTTATCCAATCACTACTCCCTGGTTACAAAACATCCCCTTATCCAATCACTACTCCCTGGTTACAAAATATCCCCTTATCCAATCACTACTCCCTGGTTACAAAACATCCCCTTATCCAATCACTACTCCCTGGTTACAAAACATCCCCCTTATCCAATCACTACTCCCCTGGTTACAAAACATCCCCCTTATCCAATCACTACTCCCCTGGTTACAAAACATCCCCCTTGTCCAATCACTACTCCCCTGGCTACAAAACATCCCCCCTTATCCAATCACTACTCCCCTGGTTACAAAACATCCCCCCTTATCCAATCACGACTCCCCTGGTTATGTAATGCTCACATTGATTGTATATGGGGGATGTTTTGTACAATTTCTTGAGAACGGACACATCTTGGTGGCTACTTTGAAGAATCAAAAATATATTTTGATTAAACACTTTTGGTTACTACATGATTCCATATGTGTTATTTCATAGTTTTGATATCTTCACTATTACTCTACAATGTAGAAAATAGTCAAAATAAAGAAAAACCCTTGAATGAGTCAGTGTATCCAAACTTTTGACTGGTACTGTAAATCTATTTACATGTGGCAATACTTGGGAACAGATTGCCTAAATCAATTTCAAAAACATGTCCAACAATGAATCAAAAAATATAAAAAATGATATCTTGTTTTCCTCAGATAACTTGGGGGGCCAAATAAAATCCCCCACGGGCCGCCTATTGGGAAACCCTGCATTAGATCTGGACATCTTGTATCCATATCTGACCACGAAATTGAGTGTTTACAACTCTCCAACACCATCCCTCAGTTGTTTGTTTACCTAAAAAGTGGTGGTTGTCTGAACTGCAGATTGTCCATTTCATACACAAAGAGTAGCAACATTACCTGTTAGGTTCAGACAACAGCCCCATTATATCATTACTGTGACATTGGACTGAGCAGGATCAGGAGGACCAGAGTAGATCCACAGGTGTATCTCAATACTCTCTTAGTCCACTCTATGTCCTCATTTACTTTCTTTGTGGATGTTTTTCACGTGTTAGCAGATTAGTCTTCTGAATGAATATATTATCAGACTGAGCAGCCACGTTGTTTCTGATTGAAGCTTTTCCTTCAGTCACCACAACTAAATGGTTTCTCTCCTGTGTGAGTCAGTTTGTGCGTAGTTAAGGTCTGCTTGCGATTGAAACTTTTCCCACAGTCACCACAGGTGAATGGTTTCTCTCCTGTATGAATCAGTATATGTCTCCTTAGGTCCCCCTTCAGAATGAAGCTCTTCCCACAGTCACCACAGGTGAATGGTTTCTCTCCTGTGTGAGTCAGTATATGCCTCCTTAGGACCCCCTTCTGAATGAAGCTCTTCCCACAGTCACCACAGCTAAATGGTGTCTCTCTGGTGTGAGTCAGTTTGTGCGTAGTTAAGGTCTGCTTGCGATTGAAACTTTTCCCACAGTCACCACAGGTGAATGGTTTCTCTCGTGTGTGAGTCAGTTTATGTCTCCTTAGGTCCCACCTCTGAATAAAGCTCTTTCCACAGTCACTACAGCTAAATGATTTCTCTCCTGTGTGAGTCAGTATGTGCCTCCTTAGTGCCCTGTTCTGAATAAAGCTCTTTCCACAGTCATCACAGCTAAATGGTTTCTCTCCTGTGTGAGTCAGTTTATGTTCAGTTAGGTGCCACTGTCTATTGAAGCTTTTCCCACAGTCACCACAGCTAAATGGTTTCTCTCCTGTGTGAGTCAGTTTATGTTCAGTTAGGCTCACCTTCCGATTGAAGCTTTTCCCACAGTCACCACAGCTAAATGGTTTCTCTCCTGAGCGAGTCAGTTTATGTTCAGTTAGGCTCACCTTCCGATTGAAGCTTTTCCCACAGTCACCACAGCTAAATGGTTTGTCTCCTGTGTGAATCCTCATGTGCCTGGACAGCTCTCCTTTAAGTTTGAAGGTCTTACCACAAACAGGGCAGGTGCAGGGTTTCCCACCGTGACAGAGTCGGACATGGGCCTTTAGTTTACAGGTGGAGTTGTAGCGTTTCTGACAGGAACTACATTCACTGGGTCTCTTACTGAAGAGAGTCACATGTCTCTGCAGGTCAGCTTTCAGAGGAAACGTTTCACCACAGTCACGGCAGCTGTGAGTTTTTCTAGAAGTGGTGCTGGGTTTGGAACAGTGTTTCTTCAATGGTGGACTGCTGTCAGAGTCCTACTGGGTCGCTGCTTACAGCTGAGCTGTGGCTGGAGGCATTGTTCTGATTATCTGGAGGGTCACAGGGCATGTAGAGACCTTTAATGTGGGTCACAGTACCAAAAGGTTTGAGATCCACTGGTTTAGAGTCACTCTCTCTGTTCTCCACAGTCTGGGTTTGGGGAAGAGTCAAAGACTGAAGTGGGTCCTCCTGATCACATGTACTTTTCACACAGGAAGGAGTAAACATGGAGTCTTTGGTATCAAAGGGCCCTTGAAGCTGCTCTTCCTCCTGACTGGTCTTGACTTCCTCCTGTTCCTCTTTAATCTGTGTGGTCTCTGGGTCCTTCTGCCCCAGACTGGGGCTCCACTCCTGCTCACAGTGCTGCTGCTCAGGGGGAACCTCCTCTTCAGAGACAGAGAGAGAGAACTGCAGGGAGTCTGGAGGGAAGGAGAGGAGGAGATGTTATAGAATACAGAATTAAATAGAACACAAATCACAAATGTGAATTATATACTTTTTTTTATTGTAATGTCTTTCTTGGCTTTGATCCAAAATAATAACCAGAGCTAAAATAATGTGCAATACAGAGTTTTACTGTTCCCAAACCTGATATTGGAATAAAGCTTGTACATGTCCTAATAATGTGACAGACCAGAAAACTAGATGTTTTGATCACCGTATTCTTACTTCTATTATGACCTCACGCCGTTTAAGATGAGCAGAGTAAGGGGCCTACAGGACTGATGCTGTACTCTGCCTACTGCCATCATCAATATAATATTGAATTACTAGAGGGAACGTAAACGTACTCACTGTCTCCAAGGAAATGCATTGGAGTCAGAAGGGCTGTGCTATATAAGCTATTTCAATCATCTTTTCTTGACAGATAACTTTTGAATCATGCCCGGGGGAATCTTAGCTATATTAAAAACTGTTCTTTAAAAATGGATGCAATGGAGATCCCTGTTACCGGAAACAGTTCATTAACTAAGTAGAACCGTAGCTAGCTAGGTATTAGATCTATGTACAAACCTATTCTACATAGTTGTATCTCTGGTGAGATCCGCAGCAGTCTCCGTAGCAGATCATTCTCCTCCTGATACTCTGCTATAGTTTCCTCAACCGCACCAAAAATCTCCACAGCAGCAGATGCCGTTAAACATTCATTTAAAAACACCCAGAACAACTGTAGTTTAGACGTTTTCAGTGGACTGAGAGTTGGGTATTCAGCTAGTATGGCTTTTTGACATGGGTCCTCATGATCACATTCACTTTTCACACAGGATGGAGTGAATATGGAGTCTTTGGTATCAAAGAGCCCTTGAATCTGCTCTTCCTCCTGACTGGTGCTGACTTCCTCCTGTTCCTCTTTAATCTGTGTGGTCTCTGGGTCCTCCTGCCCCAGACTGGGGCTCCACTCCTGCTCACAGTGCTGCTGCTCAGGGGGAACCTCCTCTTCAGAGACAGAGAGCTGCAGGGAGTCTGGAGGGAAGTAGAGGAATAGCAGAGGTTATCACTCCCCTATGTATTTATTTAGACAGTGAAACTAACATTTACAAATGTGTCTCTATTCTCCAGAATTTGGGATTTGAGATAAAATGTTTTATATGTGGTGACAATACAGAATGTCACCTTTTATTTGAGGGAATATCTGTTTTACCATTTAGAAATCAAAGCACTATATGTATCTAGTCCCCCAATGTGAAGAAGTCATACGCGTTTGGATAAATTAACGTAGTGTATTAGAGTAGTCAAAAGTGTAGTATTTGATCCCATATTCCTTGCACACATTAAGCTTGTGAAACCACACACTTGTTGAATGCATTTGCAGTTTGTTTGGGTTGTAGGTTTTGCCCAATAGGAACTGAATGGTGAATAATGTATTGTGTAAGTTTGGAGTCCCTTTTATTGTAAATACAATAGAATCTGTTTCTGGACACTTCTGGATAATTATGAATGAATCTTCAATGATGACAAGTGAGGAAGTTACAAGAAACAAAGATGACCATCACACCCACCCCAAAAACATGATCACCTACCAGGTACAACTCCAAATCCGTAAACACGGGCACCCTCATAGATATCATCCTGACCAACCTGCCCTCTAAACACACCTCTGCTGTCTTCAACCAGGATCTCAATGATTACTGCCTCATTGCCTGTGTCCGTAATGGGTCTGCGGTCAAACGACCACCCCTCATCACTGTCAAACGCTCCCTAAAACACTTCAGCGAGCAGGCCTTTCTTATCGACCTGGCCCGGGTATCCTGGAAGGATATTGACCTCATCCCGTCAGTAGAGGATGCCTGGTTATTCTTTAAAAGTGCTTTCCTCACCATCTTAAATAAGCATGCCCCATTCAAAGTCCATGGAGAATAAGAGCACCTCCTCCCAGCTGCCCACTGCACTGAGGCTAGGAAACACTGTCACCACCGATAATCCACTATAATTGAGAATTTCAATAAGCATTTTTCTACAGCAGGCCATGCTTTCCACCTGGCTACCCCTACCCCGGTCAACAGCCCTGGACCCCCCACAGCAACTTGCCCAAGCCTCCCCATTCCTCCTTCACCCAAATCCAGATAGCTGATGTTCTGAAAGAGTTGCAAAATCTGGATCCCTACAAATCAGCCGGGCTAGACAATCTGGACCCCTACAAATCAGCTGGGCAAGACAATCTGGACCCTCTCTTTCAAAAATTATCCGCTGCCATTGTTGCAAGCCCTATTACTAGCCTGTTCAACCTCTCTTTCGTATCGTCTGAGATTCCTAAAGATTGGAAAGCCGCTGCGGTCATCCCCATCTTCAAAGGGGGAGACACTCTAGACCCAAACTGTTACAGACCTATATCTATCCTACCCTGCCTTTCTAAGGTCTTCTTCGAAAGCCAAGTTAACAAAGAGATGACCGACCATTTCGAATCCCACCATACCTTCTCCGCTATGCAATCTGGTTTCCGAGCTGGTCACGGGTGCACCTCAGCCACGCTCAAGGTCCTAAACGATATCATAACCGCCATCGATAAGAGACAAAACTGAGCAGCCGTATTCATCAACCTGGCCAAGGCTTTCGACTGTCAATCACCACATTCTTATTGGCAGACTCAACAGCCTTGATTTCTCAAATGATTGTCTTGCCTGGTTCACCAACTACTTCTCAGACAGAGTTCAGTGTGTCAAATCGGAGGGCCTGTTGTCCGGACCTCTGGCAGTCTATATGGGGGTGCCACGGGGTTCAATTCTCTGTATGCATCAATGATGTCGCTCTTGCTGCCGGTGATTCTCTGATCCACCTCTACGCAGACGACACCATTCTGTATACTTCTGGCCCTTCTTTGGACACTGTGTTAACTAACCTCCAGACAAGCTTCAATGCCATACAACACTCCTTCCGTGGCCTCCAACTGCTCTTAAATGCTAGTAAAACTAAATGCATGCTCTTCAACCGATCGCTGCCCACACCTGCCCGCCCGTCCAGCATCACTACTCTGGACGGTTCTGACGTAGAATATGTGGACAACTACAAATACCTAGGTGTCTGGCTAGACTGTAAACTCTCCTTCCAGACTCACATTAAGCATCTCCAATCCAAAATTAAATATAGAATCGGCTTCCTATTTCGCAACAAAGCATCCTTCACTCATGCTGCCAAACATACCCTCGTTAAACTGACCGTCCTACCGATCCTCGACTTCGGAGATGTAATTTACAAAATAGCCTCCAACACTCTACTCAACAAATTGGATGCAGTCTATCACAGTCCCATCCGTTTTGTCACCAAAGCCCCATATACTACCCACCACTGTGACCAGCAGGTATATTTCACTAGTCACCCTCAAAGCAAATTCCTCCTTTGGATGCCTTTCCTTCCAGTTCTCTGCTGGAATGTAAGGGGGGGGGTGGTTATGATCTTCCTTATTAATCATTTATTCGTGATTATCCATAATCATAGTAGGTGCCACATTAATGTAGTAGCGTTCAGAAACATATTATTCTTATTTACAATAAAAAATGACTCAAAGTGCAATACATTACACTTGAAATGTCTGTCATTTAGCAGACACTCATCTGCAGCAACTGACAGGAGAAATGAGGGTTAAGTGCCTTGCTCAAGTGCACATGGACAGATTTTTCACCTAATGTGGAAATAGTGAAGGGGTCTGAATACTTTCCGAATGCATTGTACATACTTACCTATTCTACATAGTTTTACCTCCGATGTGATCCGCAGCAGTCTCCGAAGCCGATCATTCTCCTCCTGGTATTTCACTACCGTTTTCTCAACTTCCCCGAAAATCTCCACAGCAGCCGCCGTTAAACGCTCATTTAAAAACACACGAAACGACTGTAGTTTAGACATTTTAGGTTGACTGATAGCGAGTTGGCTCTTCAGCTGGTAGCTTCTGACACGAGGAAAAAATGTCAAGCTCACTTCCGCCTGTAATAGCGGGTGGCAAGCCCATAAACACAGCGCCTCTATGTGGAGGGAGCGTCAACTACAAGGTACAGACAGTCATTTAAATTGAACCTATATTTTATCTATTTTTTGTTAAGAACAAATTCTTATTTACAATGACGGAATCCTGGGGAACAGTGGGTTATTTGGCTTATTAAGAATGACAGATTTTGACTTTGTCAACTCTGGGATTCGATCCAGCAACCTTTTGATTACTGGCCGACCGCTCTAACCACGAGGCTACTTGCCAACCAAGACTAGCAGTGATAATGGAAATAGATAACTACATGTAGAGAACAAGTTATATAACATATTATAACGTTTTGTATGAACTGAATTGAAAGACAACTCATTGTAACACAGGCGACTCCTGAAAGCTGCAACGGCTTGGGACTTCATTCTATAGCTAGAGGACTCCTGATATCTCCAGGAGTGATAAGTATCAGTGTTTGTTGTCTTCATCTGTTGTGGTCTAGTACTGTCTTTCTGCTAACTAGGGCCATCTACTTTAGGTGCTTCCTGTCTTCCCAGCGGCCTACTTGGTGTGTGTGAGCTGCTGACTGCTCATTATTTGCAGATAGTTGTTGACACATCATCAAGGGGAAAGGCAGTTTGTGACTTGTGTTGGTCATCAGTGGATGTATTGGAGGGGGAGTGGTTTCACCTCGCCAAGGCAATCAGCAATTAGTACAGGAAGGTGTGCTCTCCACCTCAACAAGGCAATTATCAATTAGTGTTAGTACTCAGTCTTGCAATATTCATGTATAGGTTACTCTAGGCCATGAAATATTAATGTATAAGTTATTCTGGGCCATGAAATATTCATGTATAAATTACTCTGGGCCATGAAATAGTCATGTATAAGTTATTCTGGGCCATGCAATTTTCATGTATAAGTTATTCTGGGCCTTGCCCTGCATTAATGAGAGACTTTGTCTCCTGCCAATGCTTTGAACTTTGGCACAAAATGGTGTGAGAGCCACTCTTAGAGACACTGGTGCCAGTGTTCATTAGTGAGCCTGGTGTTTTTAAGTCAGTTCATTGCGGAGAAGGCTGATTCACAGCTGTATGTGGAGCCAAACATGGTCAGGATGTATAGTGGCAGTTTCTTGAGAACCGGGACATCAGCTGCAGGCACCATCTTTCCCCAGGAAGTAACAGGGTCACATTCACCAGCCTGCTCCTTCAAAGACACATTTTCTTACAGCTCAATCAACTCCATTTACAGTGATGCAACTTCTACCCATCTGAACATCTGTTTTGCTTCTTCTGACAACTTTGTCACATTTGTGACCAAGAAGGAGTTCTGGATGAGCAGCAGCAGTTCTCTTCCAACAGGGAAGTTCTCCATCAACTTCTGGATGAAATCAGCATGGTTGGGAACATCTTTGTCTCCCTGCGTTTGCACCAGAATATCGGGGAAGTGGACAGGTTGTCCCTGGAGATCATTCTTGAAAAGCTCCAATTTCAACGAGGAAGGCCAGAATGCTGTTATATCAAATTATATTTGTCACATTTTATGCCGAATACAACCGGTGTAGACCTTACAGTGAAGTGCTTCCTTACAAGCCCTTAACCAACAATGCAGCTAGAAGAATAACTACAAAAATAACAATAGCGTGGCTATATACAGGGGGTACCGGTACAGAGTCAATATGTGGGGGCACCGGTTAGTTGAGGTAATTGAGGTAATATGTACAGTTGAAATCGGAAGTTTACATACACCTTAGCCAAATACATTTAAACTCAGTTTTTCACAATTTCTGACATTTAATCCTAGTAAAAATTCCCTGTCTTAGGTCAGTTAGGATCACCACTATATTTTAAGAATGTGAAATGTCAGAATAATAGCAGAGAGAATTATTTATTTCAGCTTTTATTTCTTTCATCACATTCCCAGTGGGTCAGAAGTTTACATATACTCAGTATTTGGTAGCATTGACTTTAAATTGTTTAACTTGGGTCAAACGTTTCGGGTAGCCTTCCACAAGCATCCCACAATAAGTTGGGTGAATTTTGGCCCATTCCTCCTGACAGAGCTGGTGTAACTGAGTTAGGTTTGTAGGCCTCCTTGCTCGCACACACTTTTTTAGTTCTGCCCGCAAATTTTCTATAGGATTGAGGTCAGGGCTTTGTGATGGCCACTCCAATACCTTGACTTTGTTGTCCTTAAGCCATTTTGCCACAACTTTGGAAGTATGCTTGGGGTCATTGTCCATTTGGAAGACCCATTTGCAAACAAGCTTTAACTTCCTGACTGATGTCTTGAGATGTTGCTTCAATATATCCACATAATTTTCATTTCTCATGATGCCATCTATTTTGTGAAGTGCACCAGTCCCTTCTGCAGCAAAGCACCCCCACAACATGATGCTGCCACCCCCGTGCTTCACGGTTGGGATGGTGTTCTTCGGCTTGCAAGCCACCCCCCTTTTCCTCCAAACATAACGATGGTCATTATGGCCAAACAGTTCTATTTTTGTTTCATCAGACTAGAGGGCATTTCTCCAAAAAGTGCTACTTACCACAAACGCCTAATTTTCTAATTTCACCATATTGTACTGTTGTACATTTATTAAATGCCTGTTAACATGGTGAAAAATATAGAACATATTGAAACCATGAAAGTAGTGCAGGATGAAGTGGGTCTTTATTGTAATGTTTCATAGGACAGGATAAAGTGAGTCTTTATTGTAATGTTTCATAGGACAGGATAAAGTGGGTCTTTATTGTAATGTTTCATTGGACAGGATAAAGTGGGTCTTTATTGTAATGTTTCATTGGACAGGATAAAGTGGGTCTTTATTGTAACGTTTCATAGGACAGAATAAAGTGTGGGTCTTTATTCTATAGTATGTTCTCCATTATTGGGGGTGTTGCTAATCAGGCAATGGTTGTTAAGTGGTGTCTCACAGAGAGGAGTGTCAGTTTTGATTGAAGAGAAGGAGTGTGACATAGACCCCTGAAGTCTGCAGACTTCAGGGGTCTGAGTCCATATACACCACTAACTAGAGCAGGACACGATCAGTAACAATGTAAGGTCCTCATTTGGGTACTAGTCACAGGAGGAGCAAGAAAGTCTGCCTTTATGACTTCTGGAGTCTACGTCACACTCCCCTTACACATACAGAGAGAAAATTTTAACAGCAGCCCTGTAGTTTAACTGTAGAGTACTATTAAAAAACAATCAGGGTGAATAACAGGGATAGAGGCCACAACAATAAACTTATTATCTACAAAAACTACAATATACTACCACAGACGTTATAGCAATCACTACACTACTTAAGTTAACTATAAAAACAGGAGACCTTAAGCATAGACCAACATCCAGCTGAATTCAATAAAATGTGAGATTAAACCTTACACACTTTGGTAATTACTCAGGAGGAAGATGTGGCTGAGAAACATCAGGCGTTGGGACATCAGTCTGCAGAAGTCCTTTGAGGACCTGAAGAAAGGGGGGGGTCACGCTGTGCGCGAGGAGAGGTTCATTCAGATTATTGACCATCTTTCTAAAAAATAATACATTTCAGTCATGATACTTTTCTGGTAAAAATGTATTTCAACAGGGTTCACGGAAGACACTGTCCTTACGAGGCAGTACCTACCAGAATAAATTGCATGAATCCACCCCCCTCAATCTGCAACCGATGCACGGTGTAGTAGAACAAGAGGTAAGCCAATCACAAAGGTCGTAGCAATTAAAGAATAAGCATTCGTTATTGTTTTATATCAACAGGTTTGTTTTTTGGCGGAGAGGCCAGGGAAGCAGATGTAGGGGTTTTAGGTGAGAAAGAGAACAAGATTTAAGGAGAGGAGCACTTTAAAGAGTGTGTTCCTCTCCTTCATTCTAGACCCAGCTCCAGCAGAGGAAGCAGCAGATGCTGAATTTAGACAGGTGGCAGGAGGCTTCCTCACAAGCATACAGGAGGAGGCTCGGGTGACAGAGGTGGAGGAAGGAGTTGTCCTCACGAGCATACAGGAGGAGGGCTCAGGTGACAGGAGGCTTCCTCACAAGCATACAGGAGGAGGCTCAGGTGACAGAGGTGGAGGAAGGAGTTGTCCTCACGAGCATACAGGAAGCTCAGGTGTCAAAGGAAGCAGCATGTAGCACAGGTGTCATGCAGGAGGACGCCATCATCCAATTGAAGGAGGTCTATTGTATAATAATAATACCCACATTGAAACAAAAAGATCAAAGTTAATCTCATACAGATGTTACTTTAATAAGAGAATACAGCTCCTGGGAAAGATGCTGTCAAAATCACACAAAACAACAACAGGCAAATGCAAAGTAGGCAAAACCAAAACAAGTACGTTGTCATCTTATAGATTGGAATAACAGAAATGGGAGGACATAATTGACAAAAACCTTAGCAGTCTCTGGGCAAAAACTGACATTGTGTAAAGACTAAGAGTCCTCTTACTTAGATCTAGTGCCTTTGATTGCATCCTGGAAAGCCATGTCGAGCATGCCTACCCCCTCATAGAAAAAATAAAATGGTGAAGATAAACCATAGCACAGCGAAAATTGAAGTGTTTCACTGGCTAGTACTTTTCTTTTGGTGCCTGTGACTGACGCGGTCACATCAGTCCCAAGCCGTTGCAGTTATCAAGAGTCACCGGTGTTACAATTTATTTTCCTTTATTGGCCTCCCAAGTGGCACAGAAGGACCACACCCCGTCTCACTATCCTGGTGAAGAGAACAAAAACAAACCGAGAAAGGGGGCGTCGTCCATTCCCTTTATCCCAGGGATCAACTAGATTCAGCCGCATGCCAATTTTTCCTTGAGCGGCTGGTCGGGGGGCCGGAACATAATTACAAATAATTTATAGACTGAAAATTGACTGGAAGAAGCCCCCCCCCCAAAAAAATATACATTTTTGAATAATCATTCAAACCTTGCTTACATTTGTATACGATCAGGTGTCTCTATTATTCATGGGAATACATTAATAGATTCCTAAATAAAAATCACTTGAAGCAGATTTCCTGGTGTTCTTCCAGTCTTATGTACAACAATAAAAAATATATATATATTTTAAATTGCCTCAAAACTTTGGGGACCAAATAAAACCACCCATGTGCCAAATTCCGCCCACGAGTTGGGGGAAACAGTGCTTTGTCCTCACTGTCCGCCTGGTAATGGTTCTGTTCAAAACTAAACGATTGTACAATAATTTTAGGTTACATGTGTAACGATGACAGTACTGTAGAGTACATTCATTCATACAGACGCTGTTCGTCCGTGCTCATCCATGTTCTAGCTGTTTTTAGCTCCTCGAGTAAAACAGATAACTTAGGTCCTGTTCTCTCTCTCGGATGTGCGGTCCTGAATGATTAGTTAGCTAAACTAGCTAGTTAATGTGCTATTTTCTTCGGACACATATGCACAATCCGATTAATTGCTCTGCAAGTAACGTTAGCTAGCGGATAAATATAGATCGAGCTAGCTACTATGAATCTTCCTGCCCATGTGAAATTGTAACATGTATTAAGAGAGGAGTAACGGGTTAGCCCTTAATAACCTCACTCAATTGTATTTTACCAATAGTCTCCAGTATTGATTCGCAAAATGATAACCGTTAACTAGTCGTCAGCTAGTTTATTGCATGTGCGGAGCCCAGCTAAGTTAATGTTTTGATTTAGCTAACGTTACAACACCACAACACGTTTTAATATCCAATGTATATAACATTAATATATATATATTTATTTGTAACTTACTTTTCGATCTTGGTGGCGTTATAAAAGTCTCAACAACGAATAGTTACTTAATGTTAGCTACATCAAGTGTTGGAAGTCCCTCTCTTCTCCAAATCTCCATGCCAACGTCTCTGCATTTCATTTGAATAGGATGACGATGTGTTATATAGACGACGTCACTAAGCCATCTGAGTGACATCTGATATAGACCAATAAACGCGACTTTGAGAAGAAAAACCGATCTCGACACTTGATCCCCGCCTACTTCGCCTCCCCATTGGAAACGACAGGATGTGGTCTATCTTGGTAGAACATCTTTGATGTGGTCTATCTTGGTAGAACATCTTTGATGTGGTCTATCTTGGTAGAACATCTTTGATGTGGTCTATCTTGGTAGAACATCTTTGATGTGGTCTATCTTGGTAGAACATATTTGTTTGTGGTCTAGCTTTGCAACAATGGATCATTACTAGGATGTGGTCTATCTTGGTAGAACATCTTTGATGTGGTCTAGCTTTGTAATAATGGATCATTACTAGGATGTGGTCTATCTTAGTAGAACATCTTTGCTTGTGGTCTAGCTTTGCAACAATGGATCGTTACTAGGATGTGGTCTATCTTGGTAGAACATCTTTGCTTGTGGTCTAGCTTTGCAACAATGGATCGTTACTAGGATGTGGTCTATCTTAGTAGAACATCTTTGATGTGGTCTATCTTAGTAGAACATCTTTGTTTGTGGTCTAGCTTTGTAACAATGGATCATTACTAGAATGTGGTCTATCTTGGTAGAACATCTTTGATGTGGTCTATCTTGGTAGAATATCTTTGATGTGGTCTATCTTGGTAGAACATCTTTGATGTGGTCTATCTTAGTGGAACATCTTTGCTTGTGGTCTAGCTTTGTAACAATGGATCGTTACTAGTTAGTTACGATGTCTATTTCTACAATTTCTCTTTTGCTAAAATCAGATTTTAAACCTAACCACACAGTTAAACATATGCCTAACCTTTAAATTAGCACCAAGAAGTACATTTGAGTTTTCAAAGATTTTTAGTTATAGCCAATTTTTGGCTTTGTGGCTGTGGTAACTAGTCTCCAATCTTACTTCCGTGTTTTAGTCAAGGAATTTTAGAAAAATCCTTAATTCTAGTGGGTTGCGTGCCCTGAACCGCACAACAGCGCCGCCAGCTGGATGGAGGTTTTCTGTGCAAGGCAGCCTATAGACCAGTAGCAAAGGGAAACGAAAACTACATGTAGACAAACAGTGAAGGATGATCTTGGAGAATCAATTCATCCTCAGGAGTCAACTGTCTATCATTCCTCCATACAATATTAAATCAACATCATGAATGAGCAACATTAGGTTCAAATGAAAGGTAAAACTATTAGACAAATGCAAGATGTTTTCTGGAAAGTACATCTATTGTTATTATGTATCAATATATTTATAGAATCAGGGGTTTTACTACAAGGTCCAGACCAGCAATAATGGAATAGATAACTACATGAGGGGAAACAGTTACAGCAAGTAACAGGGGGATCTAGGAGAATAATTTCTGGTATGAAGTGAATTCATTTCAATTTTATTTAACCTATATTTTAACTAGGCAAGTCAGTTAAGAATAAATTCTTATTTACAATGACGGCCTACACCGGATGACGCTGGGCCAATTGTGCGCAGTTGTGATACAGCCTGGATTCAAATCAGGGTGTCTGTAGTGATGCTTCAAGCACTGAGATGCAGTGCCTTAGACCGCTGCGCCACTCGGGAGGCCAATAAAGGAAAATAAATTGTAACACAGGTGACTCTTGATAACTGCAACGGCTTGGGACTGATGCGACAGCGTGCACTAAACTAGAAAATGCGGTTATCAGGAGATTTTACAAAGAACGTTGTTGAATTGGGACTGGAAAAACACTGTAGTTCACTTAAAAGAGAGTTTGCACTTATACAAAATGCACTTATCAGAAGTCGACTGTAAATCATGACTTCCCAAAATATTCAAACACTATCATGAATGAGCAGCATTAGATGCAAATGGATGAGAAACAGTCTTGGACAGATGGACGGAGCTATTTTATGGAAAGTATTCATGTTTAATGTATAAATAACACCATTCTCTCATCACCCTGAGAGAAATTCCAAAACAGGCGACCAGATAATCCTGTTTCTAATGACGTGAAAACATCAAGAGACTTTGAACAGGGGACCTGTGAGTTTCCTACAATACTTAACTACAAAAGGCGGCAGGTAGCCTAGCGGTTAAGAGAGGCAAGACCGCAAGCGGAGGGTTGCTGGTTCTAATCCTGGATCTGATGGGAAAAATCTGTCAGGAAGTAAGTGGTTGCTGGTATCAAATCCTAGATGTCAAACCTGCCGTTGTGCCCTTGAGCAAGGCACTTAACCCCCTACAGCAATTTCTCCACAGGCGCTGTAGTATGGCAGCCCCCTGCTCCAACCCCTATGTATGTGTCTCTTTACAGGGGGGTTGAGATAAAAGTCGAAGTCGAATTTCCTTTGGACCTTTGTACAATTACTTGGTGTAAATTTCATTTACAAGTAAATCGATCACATGTCTATTCTCCTGTAACCCACAGCATGAATGATCCAGAGACTAAGATAAGCAGATAAGACCAACTTTACTGTCCATTATGTTTAAACGGATTGAAAATGTGTCATTGGCGCTCTGAGTTACAATAAAAGGATAAAAAACAGAGATAAAACATTAAACACATTAAACATTTACATGTCAGAATGAAAGACATGAAACATTTACATGTCAGAATGAAATGTCAGAATGAAACACATTAACTTCTTAGGGAGCGGCTCCTGAGGTGACGGTTTTGGAGTCTGGCGTACCCAAAGTAAAATGCCTCCCACTCAGGCCCAGAAAATAGGATATGCAGATAATTAGTACTATTGGATAGGAAACACTCTGAAGTTTCTAAAAGTGTTAACATAATGTCTGTGAGTGTAACAGAACAGAAATAGATGGCGAAAACCCGAGAGAAATCCATCCGGAATTACTGTTTTTTGTCACATCGGCTCTGTTTGACAGTCTCCCTATTGAGTTCTATGGCAAGCAGCTCCAAGATTTCAGTACCTATGGCTTCCACTAGATGTCAACAGTCTATATATAAAGCCTCAGAGAGATTGGAGTAAGCAGGAAGAATAGGTACAGGAAATGGCCAAGATTAGCTCAGATGTCAACAAGTTTTCTTGTGCGCGAGTCTGGCTGCGCGCCCCACTTTATTTTACTTCTATAATGTTTAGGTGACCATCCGAGTGAAATATTATCGCTAATATTCATAAAAGGATAGCTAAGGATGCATTTTAACTGGTATTTGATTTGTTTAGGAAAAGTCTATAGGTATATTTGAACGCGTTCTCTTCACGTTTCAATGGGCGATTTGACGTTGGATTTTCTGAACATAACGCACCACTGCTCCCTAAGTAGTTAAACATTTATGTGTCAGAATGAAACGTCAGAATGAAACACATTAAACATTTACAAGTCAAAATGAAATGTCAGAATGAAACACATTAAACATTTACATGTCAGACTGAAATGTCAGAATGAAATGTCAGAATGAAACACATTAACCATTTACATGTGTGAGAGAAAATTACATATTTACCTGATTTGTTTGATCTTGGTAACAATTATATACTTAATAAATATACTTAACAAATAGTAAGAAATGTCTGTTCTACTAATGCTGTGTTTTTGTAAAGGGATGGTCTCCACTCTAGCTCCCTGCAGCTAATCTGGCCGTATGGTCAAGGACATGGGTTTTACTAGAGATATCTTAGGAGTAGAACAATCCCTCTTTGTTTCTAATCATCCTGGCATCTGAGAGACTAAGCCAGGTTGGGGGGGTAAAACACCAACAGGTGCAGATAACCACAAGATGAACCCAAGGTGGATTATGATGCCCCCTGATCTGTATGGGAGGGGTGGAACCAGCCATGACTAAGCATTCTTTGATCTATTATATAAAGAGTTCTGCCCTTCCTGTAAGGTTAAGCTCTCGGCAACACACTTCAGAGTGTGAGGTCGACCAGCTTCATTATTGCAATAATTAGTCAATATTAAATAAAGATGATTGTTTGAAGAAATGACAGTCTCTCTCACTTGATTATAATATTCCATGACACGTCAGAATGAAGTACATTAAACATTTAATGGTCCGAATGAAATATCAGAATGAAACACATTAAACATTTACATGTCAGAATGAAACGTCAGAATGAAACATTTATTTGCCAGAGTGATATCAGAATGAAACACATTAAACATTTACATGTCAGACTGAAACGTCAGAATGAAACAATAAAATAAACATCAATGAGAGGTACCAGAATTGTAATTGAGAACACTCGATCAGGGATTTGTAAACCATGATCAGTGTGTGTTTGCTGCATTAAAACATAATAATTTCTTAAGTAGGGAAAGAAACTGACTTGCCGTTTTGTAGATGAGGTAAGTGTTTTACTGGAAGCTAAGTTTGTGGTCTAAAATTGTCCCCAAGTATTTAAAATGTGTGACTTGCTCCACATCCTTCCATGGTGACAAGCTCGAGAGAAGGGCTTCCGTTTTCCCCAGCTTTCTTTCCTCTAAGGTACAGTTTAGCCTTGGTGACATTAAGGTCAAGGAAGCTATTGTCAAACCACGTCAAAAGGCAGTCAATGAACTGGGAGTAGCTGGAGATGGACTTGCCCTCCAGGCAAGCAACCAGAGCCATGTGGTCTGCATATTTGATGAGGGCCATATCGCGGTTGCTTTCCTAAGACATTTGTTTACATCCTGCCTTTTTATTCACTTACCTGACAGACAATCTCTTTGTCCTAATGCTCTTCCCTCTTTCAGTTTCTGTCCTGTTTTCTTCCTTTGTGGACTTTATCCACATGCCTCAGCAGATGAGACTTCTGAGTGAATCTTTTAGCACAGACTGAGCAGCCATGTGATTTCTCTCCTGTGTGAATCCGTATATTCCTCTTTAGGTCCACCTTCTGATTTAAGCTTTCCCCACAGTCACCACAGCTATAAGATTTCTCTCCTGTGTGAGTCTGTATATGTTCATTTAGGTGCACCTTCTCATTGAAGCTTTCCCCACAGTCACCACACCTAAACGGTTTCTCTCCGGTGTGAGACAATATATGTATTTTAAGGCACCCCTTATGCTTAAAGCTTTTCCCACAGTTACCACATATAAATCGTTTCTCTCCTGTGTGAGTCTGTATATGTTCATTTAGGTGCACCTTCTCATTGAAGCTTTCCCCACAGTCACCACAGCGAAAGGAATTATCTCTGGTGTGAGTCCGTGCATGCCTGGTTAGGTTCCCCCTCGTATTGAAGCTTTTCCCACAGTCTCCACAGCTAAAAGATTTCTCTCCTGTGTGAGTACGTATATGCACTTTTAGGTTCCCCCTCTTATTGAAGCTTTTCCCACAGTCACCACAGCTAAATCGTTTCTCTGCTGTGTGAGTCAGTTTATGTATCTTAAGGCACCCCTTATGCCGGAAGCTTTTGCCACAGTCGCCACAGATAAATGGTTTCTCTCCTGTGTGTGTCCTTATATGCATGGTTAAGACCGCCTTGCGATTAAAGCTTTTCCCACAGTCTCCACAGCTAAATGGTTTCTCTCCTGTGTGAGTCAGTTTATGCATGGTTAGGTACCGCTTGAGCCCAAAGCTTTTCCCACAGTCACCACAGCTAAACGGTTTCTCTCCTGTGTGAATCAGTACATGTTCAGTTAGGTTCCCCTTCTGATTGAAGCTTTTTCCACAGTCACCACAGCTAAAGGGTTTCTCTCCTTTGTGAATCCTCATGTGCCTGGGGAGACCTCCTTTGTATTTGAAGGTCTTGCCGCAAACAGGGCAGATATAGGGTTTTCCACCATGACAGAGCCTGACATGGGCCTTCAGTTTACAGGGGGAGTTGTAGTGTTTATTGCAGAAGCAGCATTCACTGGGTGTCTTCTTGGGGAATGTCGTATGCCTCTGCAGGTCAGCTTTCAGAGGAAATGTTTCACCACAGTCACGGCAGTGGTAAGTTTTTCCAAACGTGGTGCTGGGTTTGGTCAGGTGTTCCCCCAATGGTGGGCTGGGATCCAATGGTGGGCTGCTGTCAAGTCCTACTGGGTCGCTGCTTACAGCTGAGCTGAGGATGGAGGCATTGTTTTGATTATCTGGAGGGTCACAGGGAATGTAGAGACCCTTAATGTGGGTCACAACGCCAAAAGCTTTCAGATCCACTGGTTTAGAGTCACTCTCTTTGTTCTCCACAGTCTGGGTTTGGGTTAGATTCAAGGACTGAAGTGGGTCCTCCTGATCACATTCACTTTTCACACAGAGAGGAGTGAATGTGGAGTCTTTGGTATCAACGAGCCCTTGAAGCTGCTCTTCCTCCTGACTGGTCCTGACTTCCTCCTGTTCCTCTTTAATCTGTGAGGTCTCTGGGTCCTCCTGCCCCAGACTGGGGCTCCACTCCTGCTCACAGTGCTGCTGCTCAGGGGGGAACCTCCTCTTCAGAGACAGAGAGCTGCAGGGAGTCTGGAGGGAAGGAGAGGAAGAGCAGAGGTTATTTATCACAGAATTTGAAATCTCTCATGAATTATCTCTATGACTTTCAATGTGCTTCCTTAGCATGGATCTCTATGATCTATACAGCCTGAGTGCAGATAGCTAGCTAGGGTATTTGCTTTCCTTCACACAAGCCATATAGGTGGTGGGTTAACATGCCAAGAGTGAGTAAAGCTGTCATTAAGGCAAAGAGGGTCTACTTTGAAGAATCTCAAATATATTTTGATTTGTTTAACACTTCTTTGGTAACTACATGATTCCATATGTGTCATTTCATAGTTTTGATGTCTTCACTATTATTCTACAATGTAGAAAATAGTAAAAATAAAGAAAAACCCTTGAATGAGTAGGTGTGTCCAAACTTTTGATTGCTACTGTATGGATATAATATATATATATTTTTTTTTAAGTCTTTTTTTTATTGGTGTCTAACAATTTTCTGAAGTTGGTTTTAGTTAGTTTCCCAATCTCCCAACCTCATAACTGGCTACCCAGAAGCCATTTCAGGCTATCAAGCAAGTTAGAGTAGCTGGCTTGTCTAACTATCTTAGCTGGAATGCCTGCTGACAAGGCTGGTAGATGTTAGAAAAGCAAGCAATTACAAAATGTACTAAATAAGGCTCAGATTCATTTAAATCTTTTACACAGATTTTAGTAGAGAAGCATACAGTGGGGAAAAAAAGTATTTAGTCAGCCACCAATTGTGCAAGTTCTCTCACTTAAAAAGATGAGAGAGGCCTGTAATTTTCATCATAGGTACACTTCAACTATGACAGACAAAATGAGGAAAACAAATCCAGAAAATCACATTGTTGGATTTTTTATGAATTTATTTGCAAATTATGGTGGAAAATAAGTATTTGGTCACATACAAACAAGCAAGATTTCTGGCTCTCACAGACCTGTAACTTCTTCTTTAAGAGGCTCCTCTGTCCTCCACTCATTACCTGTATTAATGGCACCTGTTTGAACTTGTTATCAGTATAAAAGACACCTGTCCACAACCTCAAACAGTCACACTCCAAACTCCACTATGGCCAAGACCAAAGAGCTGTCATAGGACACCAGAAACAAAATTGTAGACCTGCACCAGGTTGGGAAGACTGAATCTGCAATAGGTAAGCAGCTTGGTTTGAAGAAATCAACTGTGGGAGCAATTATTAGGAAATGGAAGACATACAAGACCACTGATAATCTTCCTCGATCTGGGGCTCCACGCAAGATCTCACCCGTGGGGTCAAAATGATCACAAGAACGGTGAGCAAAAATCCCAGAACCACACGGGGACCTAGTGAATGACCTGCAGAGAGCTGGGACCAAAGTAACAAAGCCTACCATCAGTAACACACTACGCCGCCAGGGACTCAAATCCTGCAGTGCCAGACGTGTCCCCCTGCTTAAGCCAGTACATGTTCAGGCAAGTCTAAAGTTTGCTAGAGAGCATTTGGATGATCCAGATGAGGATTGGGAGAATGTCAGATGAAACCAAAATATAACTTTTTGGTAAAAACTCAACTCGTCGTGTTTGGAGGACAAAGAATGCTGAGTTGCATCCAAAGAACACCATACCTACTGTGAAGCATGGGGGTGGAAACATCATGCTTTGGGGCTGTTTTTCTGCAAAGGGACCAGGACGACTGATCCGTGTAAAGGAAAGAATGAATGGGGCCATGTATCGTGAGATTTTGAGTGAAAACAAGGGCATTGAAGATGAAACGTGGCTGGGTCTTTCAGCATGACAATGATCCCAAACACACCGCCCGGGCAACGAAGGAGTGGCTTCGTAAGAAGCATTTCAAGGTCCTGGAGTGGCCTAGCCAGTCTCCAGATCTCAACCCCATAGAAAATCTTTGGAGGGAGTTGAAAGTCCGTGTTGCCCAGCGACAGCCCCAAAACATCACTGCTCTAGAGGAGATCTGCATGGAGGAATGGGTCAAAATACCAGCAACAGTGTGTGAAAACCTTGTGAAGACTTACAGAAAACGTTTGACCTCTGTCATTGCCAACAAAGGGTATATAACAAAGTATTGAGATAAACTTTTGTTATTGACCAAATACTTATTTTCCACCATAATTTGCAAATAAATTCATAAAAAATCCTACAATGTGATTTTCTGGATTTTTTTCCTCATTTTGTCTGTCATAGTTGAAGTGTACCTATGATGAAAATTACAGGCCTCTCTCATCTTTTTAAGTGAGAGAACTTGCACAATTGGTGGCTGACTAAATACTTTTTTTCCCCCACTGTATTTAGTTTCTTAAAACACCAATAAAAAACCCCAGTCAGGACGATACAAGACAGCTCAAGAGATATGCTTAAATATGCAGAAAAATGAACATATTTTAATTAAGCATAATGATTATGGCTCTAGATTGCAGGAAAAATGGGTTTCAGGTGTTTAAAAAGTGCAAAATTCTCCAACTTCCGGACGGGGTGCCTAGTCCGTCTCCGGACCACGCCTAACAGGTATCCTCACATCCTTTGTGCCCCCTCAGATTTTTGGGGTGCATGACGCTGCTGACCTTGACCTATAAGTACTAAAGGAAAGTGGGGGTCCTCTGAATGGGAAACTAAGCTGCCTGACTAGAAATAACCAGAAGGAATGGATAGAATCAAGCTGACTGGAACTGGCCATTTTTCCAACAACGGTTTTGGAAAAATTCAAAACTTTCCTTTCATATCACCGCAAAATAATTGTACAAATATAAGAGGTGTTTTGTGTTTCCCTGAACTAAAGTATTCAGACCACTTCCCTTTATTCACATTTTGCTACGTGACAGCATTATTCTAAAATTGATTAAATTACTTTTTTCCCTCGTCAATCTACACACAATACCCCATAATGACAAAGAAAAAATTGGTTTTAGATATTTTAGGAAATGTATTAAAAAATAAATAAATAAATACCTTATTTACATAAGTATTCTGACCCTTTGCTATGAGACTCGAAATTGAGCTCAGGTGCATCCAGTTTACCATTGATCATAATTGAGATGTTTCTATAACTTGATTGGAGTCCACCTGGGGTAAATTCAATTGATTGGACATGATTTGGAAAGGCACACACCTGTCTATATAAGGTCCCACAGTCGACAATGCATGTCAGAGCAAAAACCAAGCCATGAGGTCGAAGGAATTGGCCGTAGAGCGCTGAGACAGGATTGTGTCAAGGCACAGATCTGGGAGAGTATGAAAAAATGTCTGCAGCATTTAAGGTCCCCAAGAACACAGCGGCCTCAATCATTCTTAAATAGAAGAAGTTTGGAACCACCAAGACTCTTCCTAGAGCTGGCCGCCCGGCCAAACTGAGCAATGGGGGGAGAAGTACCTTTGTCAGAGAGGTGACCAAGAACCCAATGATCGCTCTGTTTGGCCGGGAGCGGCCAGAACTCCAGAATTCCTCTGTGGAGATGGGAGAACCTTCCAGAAGGACAACCATCTCTGCAGCACTCCACCAATCAGGCCTTTATGGTAGAGCGGCCAGACAGAAGCCACTCCTCAGTAAAAGGAACATGACAGCCCGCTTGGAGTTTGTCAAAAGGCACCTAAAGACTCAGACCATGAGAAACAAGATTGTCTGATGAAACCAAGATTAAACTCTTTGGCCTGAATGCCAAGTGCCATGTCTGGAGGAAACCAGGCACTGCTCATCACCTGGCCAATACCATCCCAAAGGTGAAGCATGGTGGTGCAGCATCATGCTGTGGGGATGTTTTTCTGCGGCATGAGCTGGGAGACTAGTCAGGATCGAGGGAAAGATGAACGGAGCAAAGTATAGAGAGATCCTTGATTAAAACCTGCTCCAGAGCACTCAGGACCTCAGACTGGGGTGAAGGTTCACCTTCCAACAGGACAATGACCCTAAGCACTCAGCGAAGATAACGCAGGAGTGGCTTCCGGGACAAGTCTCTGAATGTCCTTGAGTGGCCCAGCCAGAGCCCGGACTTGAACCTGATCAAACATCTCTGGAGAGACTTGAAAATAGCTGTGCAGCAACACTCCCCAACCAACCTGACAGAGCTTGAGAGGATCTGCAGAGAAGAATGGAAGAAACTCCCCAAATACAGGTGTGCCAAGCATGAAGCATCATACCCAAGAAGACTCGAGGCTGTAATCGCTGCCAAAGGTGCTTCAACAAAGTACTCAGTAATACTGAATACTTATGTAAATGTGATATCATTTTTTAAATTTTTTTTATAAGTAAATAGATTAACCAAAATTCCTAAAAACCTGTTTTTGCTTTGTCATTATGAGGTATTGTGTGTAGATTGAGTAAAAACAACTATTTAATCAGTTTTAGAATAAGTCTAACTTAACTAAATGTGTAAAGTCAAGGGCTCTGAATACTTTCTGAATGGTGTACGACACTTCCTGCGCTAATGGAAACTCGGAAGGGAACACAACATTTTGGCTCTAAGTTACACAAAAACCTGTGGTAAAACAACAAGTGAATCTTTTGTATTTGAAAAGTTATTTTGGATGATAATTAAGATTAGGTGTTGAAGGTTTCCAAATCCGTAAAGCAATCAAGGATCAATTGTTTCTAAACTGAACAAAAATATAAACACAACATGTAAAGTGTTGGTCCCATGTTTCATGAGCTGAAATAAAACATCCCAGAAATGGTCCATAAGCACAAATAACTTATTTCTCTCAAAATGTTTTCACAAATTTGTTTACATCCCTGTTAGTATTTCTCCTTTGCCAAGATAATCCATCCATCCGACAGGTGTGGCATATCAAGAAGCTGATTAAACAGCATGATCATTACACAGGTGCACCTTGTGCTGGGGACAATAAAAGGCAACTCTAAAATGTGCAGTTTTGTCACAACACAACGCCACAGATGTCTCAAGTTGAGGGAGCGTGCAAATGGCATGCTGACTGCAGGAATGTCCACCAGAGCTGTTGCCAGATAATTAAATGTTCATTTCTCTGCCATAAGCCACCTCCAACATAATATTAGAGAATTTGGCAGTACGTCCAACTGGCCTCGTAACCGCAGACCACGTGTATGGCGTCATTGGGCGTTCGGTTTGCTGATGTCAACGTTGTGAACAGAGTGCCTTATGGTATGGCAGGCATAAGCTAACAACCACAATTGCATTTTATCGATGGCAATTTGAATGCACAGAAATACTGTGACGAGATCCTGAGGCCCATTGTTGTGCCATTCATCTGCTGCCATCCCCTCATGTTGCAGCATGATAATGCACGGCCCCGTGTCTCAAGGATCAGTATGGGAAGGAGATGTCACGCTACACGAGGCAAACGCCCCTACCTTTTTGTAAATAAAAAATATTATATCTGTGACCAACAGATGCATATGTATATTCCCAGTCATGTGAAATCCATAGATTAGGGCCAAATGAACTGATTTCAATTGACTGATTTCCGTATATACATTTTAAGTCAGTAAAATCTTTGAAACTGTTGCATGTTGCGTTGATATTTTTGTTCAGTATAGACAGAGCGTATCATACTTGACCAAATCATCATCCTCAGACAATGAAAAGGAACCAATGTACACTAGAGTCAGAATGGCAACAGAAATGTGTGGAGCTGCTGTCCAAGCAAGGGAAAGCACAACTTCTACAAAAAGTTGAAATGGTGATCACAAAGCCTAAACAGTTTATTAATTTACTAGAACTTCAGCTAGCTATCAGTAGATCTACATACAAACCTATTCTACATAGTTGTATCTCCGGTGTGATCCGCAGCAGTCTCCGTAGCCGATCATTCTCCTCCTGGTACTCGGCTAGAGTTTTCACAACCGCACCAAAAATCTCCACAGCAGCAGATGCTGTTAAACATTCATTTAAAAACACATAAAACAACTTTAGGTTAGATGTTTTCAGTGGACTGAGAGTTGGGTATTCAGCTAGTATGGCTTTTTGAAGTGGGTTCTCCTGATCACATTCACTTTTCACACAGGAAGGAGTGAATATGGAGTCTTTGGTATCAACGAGCCCTTGAAGCTGCTCTTCCTCCTGACTGGTGCTGAGTTCCTCCTGTTCCTCTTTAATCTGTGTGGTCTCTGGGTCCTCCTGTCCCAGACTGGGGCTCCACTCCTGCTCACAGTGCTGCTGCTCAGAGGGAACCTCCTCTTCAGAGACAGAGAGCTGCATGGAGTCTGGAGGGAAGGAGAGGAGGACCAGAGGTTACCTATACAGCCTTTAGACATGCCTGAGTGCACAATGACATTTCTAAATACTTTTGCTGACACAGACAAAAAACATTTTTATATAGATTTCTATAATCTGTTTGTTATGTTCCAATACGAAAAAACAGATATACAAACATTGAAATTCACAGCAGTGTTGAATGGAAACAAAAACGTAGAGGTGTATATAGCCATACTGGTACCCCGTGTATATAGCCATACTGGTACCCCGTGTATATAGCCATACTGGTACCCTGTGTATATAGCCATACTGGTACCCTGTGTATATAGCCATACTGGTACCCTGTGTATACAGCCATACTGGTACACCATGTATATAGCCATACTGGTACCCCGTGTATATAGCCATACTGGTACTCCATGTAAAATGTGTATACAGCCATACTGGTACTCCGTGTATACAGCCATACTGGTACCCCGAATATACAGCCATACTGGTTACCCTGTGTATACAGCCATACTGGTACCCCGTGTATACAGCCATACTGATCCCCCATGTATATAGCCATATTGGTACCCCGTGTATATAGCCATTTTGGTACCCCGTGTAAACAACCATACTGGTACCCCGTGTATATAGCCATACTGGTACCCCGTGTATACAGCCATACTGGTACCCCGTGTATATAGCCATATTGGTACCCCGTGTATATAGCCATATTGGTACCCCGTGTAAACAACGATACTGGTACCCTGTGTACAAAGCCATACTGGTAGCCCGTGTATATAGAAATACTGGTACCCCGTGTATATAGCTATACTGGTACCCCGTGTATATAGCCATACTGGTACACCATGTATATAGCCATACTGGTACCCCGTGTACATAGCCATATTGGTACCCCGTGTAAACAACCATACAGGTACCCCGTGTACAAAGCCATACTGGTAGCCCGTGTATATAGAAATACTGGTACCCCGTGTATATAGCTATACTGGTACCCCGTGTATACAGCCATACTGGTACACCATGTATATAGCCATACTGGTACCCCGTGTACATAGCCATACTGGTACCCCGTGTATATAGCCATACTGGTACCCCGTGTATACAGCAATACTGGTAACCCTTGTATACAGCCATACTGGTACCCCGTGTATACAGCCATACTGTTACCCCGTGTACAAAGCCATACTGGTAGACCGTGTATATAGCCATAGGTACCCCGTGTATACAGCCATACTGGTACCCCGTGTATACAGCCATACTGGTACCCCGTGTATACAGCCATACTGGTACCCCGTGTATATAGCCATATTGGTACCCCGTGTATATAGCCATATTGGTACCCCGTGTAAACAACGATACTGGTACCCCGTGTACAAAGCCATACTGGTAGCCCGTGTATATAGAAATACTGGTACCCCGTGTACATAGCTATACTGGTACCCCGTGTATATAGCCATACTGGTACACCATGTATATAGCCATACTGGTACCCCGTGTACATAGCCATATTGGTACCCCGTGTAAACAACCATACAGGTACCCCGTGTATACAGCCATACTGGTACTCCAAGTATATAGCCACACGATTACACCGTGTATATAGCCATATTGGTACCCCACGTATACAGCCATACTGTTACCCCGTGTAAACAACCATACTGGTACCCTGTGTATATAGCCATACAGGTACCCTGTGTATATAGCCATACTGGTACCCCGTGTAAACAACCATACTGGTACCCCGTGTATACAGCCATACTGGTACCCCGTGTATACAGCCATACTGGTCCCCCATGTATATAGCCATACTGGTACCCCGTGTATATAGACATTTTGGTACCCCGTGTAAACAACCATACTGGTACCCCATGTATCTAGCCATACTTGTACCCCGTGTATATAGCCATACTGGTACCCCGTGTATATAGCCATACTGGTACCCCGTGTATATAGCCATACTGGTACCCCGTGTATATAGCCATACTGGTAACCCTTGTATACAGCCATTCTGGTACCCTGTGTATATAGCCATACTGGTACCCCGTGTATACAGCCATACTGGTACCCCTTGTATACAGCCATACTGGTACCCCGTGCATACAGCCATACTGGTACCCCTTGTATACAGCCATACTGGTACCCCTTGTATACAGCGATACTGGTACCCCGTGTATATAGCCATACTGTTACCCCGTGTATATAGCTATACTGGTACCCCGTGTATACAGCCATACTGGTACCCCGTGTATATAGCCATACTGGTACCCCTTGTATATAGCCATATTGGTACCCCATGTATATAGCCATATTGGTACCCCGTGTAAACGACCATACTGGTAACCCGTGTACAAAGCCATACTGGTAGCCCGTGTATATAGCAATAGTTACCCTGTGCATATAGCCATACTGGTACTCCGTTTAAAATGTGTATACAGCCATACTGGTACCGCGTGTATACAGCAATACTGGTACCCCGAACATACAGCCACACTGGTACCCAGTGTACATAGCCATACTGGTACTCCGTGTAAAATGTGTATACAGCCATACTGGTACCCCGTGTATACAGCCATACTGGTACCCCAAATATACAGCCATACTGGTCCCCCATGTATATAGCCATATTGGTACCCCGTGTATATAGCCATACTGGTACCCCATGTATACAGCCATACTGGTACCCCGTGTATACAGCCATACTGGTCCCCCATGTATATAGCCATATTGCTACCCCGTGTATATAGCAATTTTGGTACCCCGTGTAAAAAAACATACTGGTACCCCATGTACAAAGCCATACTGGTACCCCATGTATACAGCCATACTGGTACCCCGTGTATATAGCCATATTGGTACCCCATGTATATAGCCATATTGGTACCCCGTGTAAACGACCATACTGGTAACCCGTGTACAAAGCCATACTGGTAGCCCGTGTATATAGCAATAGTTACCCTGTGCATATAGCCATACTGGTACTCCGTTTAAAATGTGTATACAGCCATACTGGTACCGCGTGTATACAGCAATACTGGTACCCCGAACATACAGCCACACTGGTACCCAGTGTACATAGCCATACTGGTACTCCGTGTAAAATGTGTATACAGCCATACTGGTACCCCGTGTATACAGCCATACTGGTACCCCAAATATACAGCCATACTGGTCCCCCATGTATATAGCCATATTGGTACCCCGTGTATATAGCCATACTGGTACCCCGTGTATACAGCCATACTGGTACCCCGTGTATACAGCCATACTGGTCCCCCATGTATATAGCCATATTGCTATCCCGTGTATATAGCAATTTTGGTACCCCGTGTAAAAAACCATACTGGTACCCCATGTACAAAGCCATACTGGTACCCCATGTATATAGCCATACTGGTACCCCGTGTAATATAGCCATACTGGTACCCCGTGTATATAGCAATACTGGTACCCCTTGTATACAGCCATACTGGTACCCTGTTTATATAGCCTTACTGGTACCCCGTGTATACAGCCATACTGGTACCCCTTGTATACAGCCATACTGGTACCCCATGTATATAGCGATACTGTTACCCCGTGTAAATAGCCATACTGGTACCCCCTGTATACAGCCATACTGGTACCCCGTATATACAGCCATACTGGTACTCCAAGTATATAGCCATACGATTACACCGTGTATATAGCCATACTGGTACCCCACGTATACAGCCATACTGGTACCCCAAATATACAGCCATACTGGTACCCCGTGTAAAATGTGTATACAGCCATACTGGTACCCCGTGTATACAGCCATACTTGTACCCTGAATATACAGCCATACTGGTACCCCGTGTATACAGCCATACTGGTACCCCGTGTATACAGCCATACAGGTACCTCGTGTATACAGCCATACTGGTAACCTGTGTATATAGCCATATTGGTACCCGATGTATATAGCCATATTGGTACCCCGTGTATATAGCCATTTTGGTACCCCGTGTAAACAACCATACTGGTACCCCGTGTACAAAGCCATACTGGTACCCCATGTATATAGCCATACTGGTACCCCATGTATATAGCCATACTGGTACCCCGTGTATATAGCCATACTGGTACCCCGTGTATATAGCCATACTGGTACCCCGTGTATATAGCCATACTGGTACCCTGTGTATATAGCCATACTGGTACCCCTTGTATACAGCCATACTGGTACCCCGTGTATACAGCCATACTGGTACCCCGTGTATATAGCCATATTGGTACCCCGTGTATATAGCCATATTGGTACCCCGTGTAAACGACCATACTGGTACCCCGTGTACAAAGCCATACTGGTAGCCCGCGTATATAGCCATAGGTACCCCGTGTATACAGCCATACTGGTACCTCGTGTATACAGCCATACTGGTAACCTGTGTATATAGCCATATTGGTACCCGATGTATATAGCCATATTGGTACCCCGTGTATATAGCCAATTTGGTACCCCGTGTAAACAACCATACTGGTACCCCGTGTACAAAGCCATACAGGTACCCCATGCATATAGCCATACTGGTACCCCATGCATATAGCCATACTGGTACCCCTTGTATACAGCCATACTGGTACCTCGTGTATATAGCCATACTGGTACCCCGTGTATATAGCCATACTGGTACCCCGTGTATATAGCCATATTGGTACCCCGTGTATATAGCCATATTGGTACCCCGTGTAAACAACCATACTGGTACCCCGTGTACAAAGCCATACTGGTACCCCATGTATATAGCCATACTGGTACCCCGTGTATATAGCCATACTAGTACCCCGTGTAATATAGCCATAGTGGTACCCCGTGTATATAGCAATACTGGTACCCCTTGTATACAGCCATACTGGTACCCCATGTATATAGCCATACTGTTACCCCATGTATATAGCCATATTGGTACCCCACGTATACAGCCATACTGTTACCCCATGTAAACAACCATACTGGTACCCTGTGTATATAGCCATACAGGAACCCTGTGTATACAGCCATACTGTTACCCGGTGTACAAAGCCATACTGGTAGCCCGTGTATATAGCCATAGGTACCCCGTGTATATAGTTATACTGGTACCCCGTGTATATAGCCATCTTGGTACCCCGTGTAGACGACCATACTGGTACGCCGTGCACAAAGCCATACTGGTACCCCGTGTATACAGCCATACTGGTACCCATTGTATACAGCCATACTGTTACCCCGTGTATATAGCCATACTGTTACCCCGTGCATATAGTCATACTGGTACCCCGTGTATACAGCCATACTGGTACCCCGTGTATACAGCCATACTGGTACCCCATGTATACAGCCATATTGGTACCCCGTGTATACAGCCATATTGGTACCTCGTGTAAACAACCATACTGGTACCCCGTGTATACAGCCATACTGGTACCCCGTGTATACAGCCATACTGGTCCCCCATGTATATAGCCATACTGGTACCCCGTGTATATAGCCATTTTGGTACCCCGTGTAAACAACCATACTGGTACCCCATGTATCTAGCCATACTTGTACCCCGTGTATATAGCCATACTGGTACCCCGTGTATATAGCCATACTGGTACCCCGTGTATATAGCCATTTTGGTACCCCGTGTAAACAACCATACTGGTACCCCATGTATCTAGCCATACTGGTACCCCGTGTATATAGCCATACTGGTACCCCGTGTATATAGCCATACTGGTACCGCGTGTAAATAGCCATACTGGTAACCCTTGTATACAGCCATTCTGGTACCCTGTGTATATAGCCATACTGGTACCCCGTGTATACAGCCATACTGGTACCCCTTGTATACAGCCATACTGGTACCCCGTGCATACAGCCATACTGGTACCCCTTGTATACAGCCATACTGGTACCCCTTGTATACAGCCATACTGGTACCCCTTGTATACAGCGATACTGGTACCCCGTGTATATAGCCATACTGTTACCCCGTGTATATAGCTATACTGGTACCCTGTGTATACAGCCATACTGGTACCCCGTGTATATAGCCATACTGGTACCCCTTGTATACAGCCATGCTGGTACCCCGTGTATACAGCCATACTGGTACCCCGTGTATATAGCCATATTGGTACCCCATGTATATAGCCATATTGGTACCCCGTGTAAACGACCATACTGGTAACCCGTGTACAAAGCCATACTGGTAGCCCGTGTATATAGCAATAGTTACCCTGTGCATATAGCCATACCGGTACTCAGTGTAAAATGTGTATACAGCCATACTGGTACCGCGTGTATACAGCAATACTGGTACCCCGAATATACAGCCACACTGGTACCCAGTGTACATAGCCATACTGGTACTCCGTGTAAAATGTGTATACAGCCATACTGGTACCCCGTGTATACAGCCATACTGGTACCCCAAATATACAGCCATACTGGTCCCCCATGTATATAGCCATATTGGTACCCCGTGTATATAGCCATACTGGTAACCCGTGTATACAGCCATACTGGTAACCCGTGTATACAGCCATACTGGTCCCCCATGTATATAGCCATATTGCTACCCCGTGTATATAGCAATTTTGGTACCCCGTGTAAAAAACCATACTGGTACCCCGTGTACAAAGCCATACTGGTACCCCATGTATATAGCCATACTGGTACCCCGTGTAATATAGCCATACTGGTACCCCGTGTATATAGCCATACTGGTACCCCTTGTATACAGCCATACTGGTACCCTGTTTATATAGCCTTACTGGTACCCCGTGTATACAGCCATACTGGTACCCCTTGTATACAGCCATACTGGTACCCCATGTATATAGCGATACTGTTACCCCGTGTAAATAGCCATACTGGTACCCCCTGTATACAGCCATACTGGTACCCCGTGTATACAGCCATACTGGTACTCCAAGTATATAGCCATACGATTACACAGTGTATATAGCCATACTGGTACCCCATGTATACAGCCATACTGGTACCCCGAATATACAGCCATACTGGTACCCCGTGTAAAATGTTTATACAGCCATACTGGTACCCCGTGTATACAGCCATACTGGTACCCCGAATATACAGCCATACTGGTACCCCGTGTATACAGCCATACTGGTACCCCGTGTATACAGCCATACTGGTAACCTGTGTATATAGCCATATTGGTACCCGATGTATATAGCCATATTGGTACCCCGTGTATATAGCCATTTTGGTACCCCGTGTAAACAACCATACTGGTACCCCGTGTACAAAGCCATACTGGTACCCAATGTATATAGCCATACTGGTACCCCATGTATATAGCCATACTGGTACCCCGTGTATATAGCCATACTGGTACCCCGTGTATATAGCCATACTGGTACCCCGTGTATATAGCCATACTGGTACCCCGTGTATATAGCCATACTGGTACCCTGTGTATATAGCCATACTGGTACCCCTTGTATACAGCCATACTGGTACCCCGTGTATACAGCCATACTGGTACCCCGTGTATATAGCCATATTGGTACCCCGTGTATATAGCCATATTGGTACCCCGTGTAGACGACCATACTGGTACCCCGTGTACAAAGCCATACTGGTAGCCCGCGTATATAGCCATAGGTACCCCGTGTATATAGCTATACTGGTACCCCGTTTATATAGCCATACTTGTACACCATGTATATAGCCATACTGGTACCCCGTGTATATAGCCATACTGGTACTCCGTGTAAAATGTGTATACAGCCATACTGGTACCCCGAATACAAAGCCATACTGGTTACCCTGTGTATACAGCCATACTGGTACCCCGTGTATACAGCCATACTGGTCCCCCATGTATATAGCCATATTGGTACCCCGTGTATATAGCCATTTTGGTACCCCGTGTAAACAACCATACTGGTACCCCGTGTACAAAGCCATACTGGTACCCCATGTATATAGCCATACTGGTAGCCCGTGTATACAGCCATACTGGTACCCCGTGTATACAGCCATACTGGTACCCCGTGTATATAGCCATATTGGTACCCCGTGTATATAGCCATATTGGTACCCCGTGTAAACAACCATACTGGTACCCCGTGTACAAAGCCATACTGGTAGCCCGTGTATATAGAAATACTGGTACCCCGTGTATATAGCTATACTGGTACCCCGTGTATATAGCCATATTGGTACACCATGTATATAGCCATACTGGTACCCCGTGTACATAGCCATACTGGTACCCCGTTTATATAGCCATACTGGTACCCCGTGAATACAGCCATACTGGTAACCCTTGTATACAGCCATACTGTTACCCCGTGTATACAGCCATACTGTTACCCTGTGTACAAAGCCATACTGGTACCCCGTGTATATAGCCATACTGGTACTCCGTGTAAAATGTGTATACAGCCATACTGGTACCCCGTGTATACAGCCATACTGGTACCCGTGTATACAGCCATACTGGTACCTGTGTATACAGCCATACTGGTACCCCGTGTATACAGCCATACTGGTACCCTGTGTATATAGCTATGATGGTACCCCGTGTATACAGCCTTATTGGTACCCCGTGTATACAGCCATACTGGTCCCCCATGTATACAGCCATACTGGTACCCCGTGTATACAGCCATACTGGTATCCCATGTATTTAGCCATATTGGTACCCCGTGTATTTAGCCATACTGGTACCCCGTGTATACAGCCATACTGGTACCCCGTGTGTACAGCCATACTGGTACCCCGTGTATATAGCCATACTGGCAGCCCGTGTATATATCCATACTGGTACCCCGTGTATATAGCTATACTGGTACCCCGTGTAAACAATCATACTGGTCCCCCATGTATATAGCCATACTGGTACCCCGTGTATATAGCCATTTTGGTACCCCGTGTGAACAACCATACTGGTACCCCATGTATCTAGCCATACTTGTACCCCGTGTATATAGCCATACTGGTACCCCGTGTATATAGCCATACTGGTACCCCGTGTATATAGCCATACTGGTACCCCTTGTATACAGCCATACTGGTACCCGGTGTATATAGCCATACTGTTACCCCGTGTATATAGCTATACTGGTACCCCGTGTATACAGCCATACTGGTACCCCGTGTATATAGCCATACTGGTACCCCGTGTATATAGCCATACTGTTACCCCGTGTATATAGCCATACTGGTACCAATTGTATACAGCCATGCTGGTACCCCGTGTATACAGCCATACTGGTACCCCGTGTATACAGCCATACTGGTCCCCCATGTATATAGCCATATTGCTACCCCGTGTATATAGCCATTTTCGTACCCCGTGTAAACAAGCATACTGGTACCCCGTGTACAAAGCCATACTGGTACCCCATGTATATAGCCATACTGGTACCCCGTGTAATATAGCCATACTGGTACCCCGTGTATATAGCAATACTGGTACCCCTTGTATACAGCCATACTGGTACCCTGTTTATATTGCCTTACTGGTACCCCGTGTATACAGCCATACTGGTACCCCTTGTATACAGCCATACTGGTACCTCATGTATATAGCCATACTGTTACCCCGTGTAAATAGCCATACTGGTACCCCCTGTATACAGCCATACTGGTACCCCGTGTATACAGCCATACTGGTACTCCAAGTATATAGCCATACGATTACACCGTGTATATAGCCATACTGGTACCCCACGTATACAGCCATACTGTTACCCCGTGTAAACAACCATACTGGTACCCTGTGTATATAGCCATACAGGTACCCTGTGTATATAGCCATACTGGTACTCCGTGTAAAATGTGTATACAGCCATACTGGTACCCCGTTTATACAGCCACACTGGTACCCCGAATATACAGCCATACTGGTACCCCGTGTATACAGCCATACTGGTACCCCGTGTATATAGCTATACTGGTACCCCGTGTATATAGCCATTTTGGTACCCCGTGTAAACAACCATACTGGTACCCCATGTATCTAGCCATACTGGTACCCCGTGTATATAGCCATACTGGTACCCCGTGTATATAGCCATACTGGTACCCCTTGTATACAGCCATACTGGTACCCCTTGTATACAGCCATACTGGTACCCGGTGTATATAGCCATACTGCTACCCCGTGTATACAGCCATACTGGTACCCCGTGTATATAGCTATACTGGTACCCCGTGTATATAGCCATTTTGGTACCCCGTGTAAACAACCATACTGGTACCCCATGTATCTAGCCATACTGGTACCCCGTGTATATAGCCATACTGGTACCCCGTGTATATAGCCATACTGGTACCCGTTGTATACAGCCATACTGGTACCCCGTGTATATAGCCATACTGGTACCCCGTGTATACAGCCATACTGCTACCCCGTGTATACAGCCATACTGGTACCCCGTGTATACAGCCATACTGGTACCCCGTGTATACAGCCATACTGGTACCCCGTGTATATAGCCATACTGGTACTCCGTGTAAAATGTGTATACAGCCATACTGGTACCCCGTGTATACAGCCATACTGGTACCCGTGTATACAGCCATACTGGTACCTGTGTATACAGCCATACTGGTACCCCGTGTATACAGCCATACTGGTACCCTGTGTATATAGCTATGATGGTACCCCGTGTATACAGCCTTATTGGTACCCCGTGTATACAGCCATACTGGTCCCCCATGTATACAGCCATACTGGTACCCCGTGTATACAGCCATACTGGTATCCCATGTATTTAGCCATATTGGTACCCCGTGTATTTAGCCATACTGGTACCCCGTGTATACAGCCATACTGGTACCCCGTGTGTACAGCCATACTGGTACCCCGTGTATATAGCCATACTGGCAGCCCGTGTATATATCCATACTGGTACCCCGTGTATATAGCTATACTGGTACCCCGTGTAAACAATCATACTGGTACCCTGTGTATATAGCCATACTGGTACCCTGTGTATATAGCCATACTGGTACTCCGTGTAAGTAAAATGTGTATACAGCCATACTGGTACCCCGTCTTTACAGCCATACTGGTACCCTGTGTATTTAGCCATACTGGTACCCCATGTATACAGCCATACTGGTACCCCGTGTATATAGCCTTACTGGTCCCCCATGTATACAACCATACTGGTACACTGTGTATATAGCCATATTGGTAACCCACGTATATAGCCATACTGTTACCCCGTGTATACAGCCATACTGCTACCCTGTGTATACAGCCATACTGGTACCCCGTGTATACAGCCATACTGGTACCTGTGTATACAGCCATACTGGTACCCTGTGTATACAGCCATACTGGTACCCTGTGTATATAGCTATGATGGTACCCCGTGTATACAGCCATACTGGTACCCGTGTATACAGCCATACTGGTACCCTGTGTATATAGCCATATTGGTACCCCATGTATATACCTATGCTGGTACCCTGTGTATACAACCATACTTGTCCCTCATGTATACAGCCCTACTGGTACCCCGTGTATACAGCCATACTGGTACCCCGTGTATACAGCCATACTGGTACCCTGTGTATTTAGCCATACTGGTACCCCATGTATACAGCCATACTGGTACCCCGTGTATATAGCCTTACTGGTCCCCCATGTATACAACCATACTGGTACACTGTGTATATAGCCATATTGGTACCCCACGTATATAGCCATACTGTTACCCCGTGTATACAGCCATACTGCTACCCCGTGTATACAGCCATACTGCTACCCCGTGTATACAGCCATACTGGTACCCTGTGTATACAGCCATACTGGTACCCTGTGTATACAGCCATACTGGTACCCCGTGTATACAGCCATACTGGTATCCCATGTATTTAGCCATACTGGTACCCCGTGTATACAACCATACTGGTACCCCGTGTATACAGCCATACTGGTACCCTGTGTATACAGCCATACTGGTACCCTGTGTATACAGCCATACTGGTACCCAGTGTATACAGCCATACTGGTATCCCATGTATTTAGCCATACTGGTACCCTGTGTATATAGCCATACTGGTAACAGTATCGTTACTCATTGACAGGGTTCTCCAGATGTTTTTTTAACAAGGTGGTGCTACTGAGGAAGAGGGCAGTGCCCCACCTGTAATTGCCATTTCCTGGCCTCATATGATAACACGTTTTACATAGTGGAGCATTCAGTCCACAAGATGGCGCAGCGCCTCTCACATTATTTGGGGAGAACTCTGATTGCGTATTTATTCTTCGTGTTATCTGTATTATTTTTTCTCTCTGCGTTGTTGGAGGGCCATAAGTAAGCATTTCACTGGTAGTTTATGAAGCATGTGACAAATACAATTAGATTTGAAGGCTTTAGATAAGTAATCAAATATGCAGACAACTACATAATCATAGGCCTACATAATAATTGTTAATGGGTTCTATGGTTTATTTAATCTAGTAAATTACACATTCGCAGCTAAAAGCCTGATAGGCCTGTAGACCAATATATACAGTAGTTAGGTAGGTAGAAAATCAAATACAAATGATCTCTATTTACCTAAGCAGCTTACTAATTGAGTAGAACTATAGCTAACTATCAGTAGATCTACATACTAACCTATTCTACATAGTGGTATCTCCGGTGTCCTCCCCAGCAGTCTCCGTAACCGATCATTCTCCTCCTGGTACTCCACTACCGTTTTCTCTACTGCCCCGAAAATCTCCACCGCAGCCGCCGATAAACGATCATTTAAAAACACACGAAACAACTGTAGTTTAGACATTTTCAGACGACTGGGAGTTGGGTATCCTATTTAGTTCAGGTCCACAAAAATAACATTCAAAATCAAAACAAAGTCACCTCAGAGAGGAAGAGGCGAAGCGAGAGGTTACACTCTCGCCAAAATCTGTCCAAAATAAACCCGATGCGTTTCTATGGGTTTATTTCAGACGTAATCTTGTCGCCTGACTTCCCACTTTTGGGACAACGACTCCCAATTGTCAGGACTGCGTGACATGAGCATCTCATCATTACATACAGATCTCTGTTCACCTCCAATCCGACTTCCGTGGTCCAGTCGAGGATTGTTTGTAAACTCCTTGGTTCTTCTGGAACAGGGCAACAGCGTCGCCAGATGGATGGGGGTTTAGTACTGTGCAAGACAGCCAGCCTGCAGACCAGAGGGGTATACTACAATGCATGTCCCTGAGTTAGCCAGCTAACTTGTCTCGGTCAATTTGACTCAACCAAAAACACATATCAAAGTTTAGCTTTCTCAAGCAACCTGATTATCAGTCGTTATTTTCAGGTTGTTTATCAAAGTTATTGAACCTACTTTGTATTATAAACTGGGTGGTTCGAGCCCTGAATGATGATTGGCTAGCAGCCGTGGTATATCAGACCGTATAACACGGGTATGACAAAACATTTATTTTTACTGCTCTAATTACGTTGGTAACCAGTTTATAATAGCAATAAGGCACCTCAGGGGTTTGTGGTATATGGCCAATATACCACGCGATGCGTCGTGCCTAAGAACATCCCTCAGCCTTGGTATATTGGCCATATACTACACCCCCCTTGTGCCTTATTGCTTAATGATACACCCCAGTCAGTGGAGGCTGGTGGGAGAAGCCTTAGGAGGATGGGCTCATTGTAATGGCTGGAATGGAATCAACTACGGCCCTCAGTAGTAAAGTAGTAAAGGGAAACGATAACTACATGTAGATAAACAGTGGTTATCATCAGTATAGGATGCTGTGGGAGAAACCAATTCTTCATCAGGAGTCGACTGTATAGTATTACTCTATACAAGATTAAATCAATATCATGAATGAGCAGCATTAGGACAGAATTGATGAGAAATAGATTTTCTGGAAAGTATAGCTACCATTTTTTATGAATCAATAGCATCTGTCAAAACATTCTCTCAATACCCTGAGAGACATTCCAAAACAAATGACCAGATATTCCCATTTCTAACAACATGAACAAATCAACAGACGTTGAACAGCAGATCAGTGAGATTCCCATAATACAGGGAACTACTTTTTGACCATCACCTCGTCATTCAAATCAAATCAAACTTTATTTACATAGAACGTTTCACAAAAAGTAAATCCATCACACATTTATTTATCTCGAACCAACAGCATGAATGATCCAGAGTTGCTTTGCTTTCCAAAGACGGTTGTCCACATCAAGGTCAACAACAACCCGAGCCACTGTCTGTTCACCCAGAAGGCGAGGTCAGTACAGGTGCATCAAAGCTGGGGCCGAGAGACTGAAAAACAGCTTCTATCTCAAGGCCATCAGACTGTTAAACAGCCACCACTAACATAGAGAGGCTGCTGCCAACATACAGACTTAAATCTCTAGCCACTTTAATAATTAAAAATTGGATGTAATAAATGTATCACTAGCCACTTTAAACAATGCCACTTTATATAATGTTTACATATCCTACATCACTCATATCATATGTATATACTGTACTCTATACCATCTACTGCATCTTGCCTCCATTATTTGTTATTCTACCGTTATTCCATTGTTATTCCATTGTTATTCTATTGTTATTCTACCGTTATTCTAGTGTTATTCTAGTGTTATTCTACTGTTATTCTAGTGTTATTCTAGTGTTATTCTACTGTTATTCTACTGTTATTCTGTTGTTATTCTAGTGTTATTCTAGTGTTATTCTACTGTTATTCTAGTGTTATTCTATTGTTATTCTACCGTTATTCTAGTGTTACTCTAGTGTTATTCTAGTGTTATTCAACTGTTATTCTAGTGTTATTCTACTGTTATTCCATTGTTATTCTATTGTTATTCTACCGTTATTCTATTGTTATTCTACTGTTATTCTACTGTTATTCTGTTGTTATTCTAGTGTTATTCTACTGTTATTCTGTTGTTATTCTAGGGTTATTCTACTGTTATTCTAGTGTTATTCTAGTGTTATTCTATTGTTATTCTACCGTTATTCTAGTGTTATTCCATTGTTATTCTATTGTTATTCTACCGTTATTCTACTGTTATTCTACTGTTATTCTATTTGTTATTCTAGTGTTATTCTACTGTTATTCTGTTGTTATTCTATTGTTATTCTAGTGTTATTCTAGTGTTATTCAACTGTTATTCTACCGTTATTCTAGTGTTATTCTAGTGTTATTCTACTGTTATTCTGTTGTTATTCTAGTGTTATTCTAGTGTTATTCTAGTGTTATTCTGTTGTTATTCTAGTGTTATTCTAGTGTTATTCTACTGTTATTCTACCGTTATTCTAGTGTTATTCTACTGTTATTCTGTTGTTATTCTATTGTTATTCTGTTGTTATTCTATTGTTATTCTAGTGTTATTCAACTGTTATTCTACCGTTATTCTAGTGTTATTCTAGTGTTATTCTAGTGTTATTCTATTGTTATTCTGTTGTTATTCTAGTGTTATTCTAGTGTTATTCTACTGTTATTCTGTTGTTATTCTATTGTTATTCTAGTGTTATTCTAGTGTTATTCTACCGTTATTCTAGAGTTATTCTACCGTTATTCTATTGTTATTCTAGTGTTATTCTAGTGTTATTCTACTGTTATTCTGTTGTTATTCTAGTGTTATTCTACTGTTATTCTGTTGTTATTCTATTGTTATTCTAGTGTTATTCTAGTGTTATTCTACTGTTATTCTACTGTTATTCTACCGTTATTCTAGTGTTATTCTACTGTTATTCTGTTGTTATTCTATTGTTATTCTGTTGTTATTCTATTGTTATTCTAGTGTTATTCAACTGTTATTCTACCGTTATTCTAGTGTTATTCTAGTGTTATTCTGTTGTTATTCTATTGTTATTCTGTTGTTATTCTAGTGTTATTCTACTGTTATTCTACTGTTATTCTGTTGTTATTCTATTGTTATTCTATTGTTATTCTAGTGTTATTCTACCGTTATTCTAGAGTTATTCTACCGTTATTCTATTGTTATTCTAGTGTTATTCTAGTGTTATTCTATTGTTATTCTAGTGTTATTCAACTGTTATTCTACCGTTATTCTACTGTTATTCTAGTGTTATTCTACTGTTATTTTATTGAGCCTATATTTTTATACTTTTTATTTTATATTGTTATTGTCAAGAGGTGAACAAAGAGGTAAGCATTTCATTGTACTGTGCGCACCAGGGCTGTTCAATGGGCAGGAAACCATTATGCTAAGCCGCGGGGCACAGGGCCGTTACGTCATCGGGTTGAAAGCGGGGAGGGAGGAGTTCCCTTCTCAAATGGAACAGTAATTTGTGCTGCTTGGTCATGTTGTCAACAAGGCAGCGTGGTGCATCGTCCAGAAACATACAACATCTCTTTTCCATCAAATACATGTTAGAATAATAAATCCTTAATTCATTGGCAGATAAAAGCTTAAAGGAAATGACTTTTGCATGTGAAAACACAGAATTATACTCATTATTCCATGTGCTTCTACATCACTTTGCTTTGAGCCGACTTTGCTGTGGGCTTTGAACGGGGGACCTGGGTCACACAGGCGAGGCAGCCCAGTTACAAAACAAATACAATACAAACTTTCACTTGGTGTAAAACACGGGCGCCCGGGCCAGACTAATGTATATATTTATTTATTTAACCTTTATTTAACCAGGAAGGGCTAATTGAGATTTGAAATCTCTTTTTCAAGAACGTCCTGGCCAAGATAGGCAGCACCAAGTCATTACAAAATTACAGACAAACAACATAAAAAACTACAAGTAATCTAGTAAAAACCATAGAATTCAAACAAAAACAAAATCATAAAACAGAAATGTAAAAACATTGGCCTGGTCAGGGAATCAGTCTCAAGATCCTTCATCAGTGATTTAAAAATACCAATCGGGACAAGTTCTTCCAATTTAAAAGTATTTTGTAAGGCGTTCCAAGACGATGGCGCAGTGTACATAAAAGCCCTTTTACCAAATTCAGTTTGAACATTTGGAACAGTTAGCAGGATAAAGTCCAGCGAACGAAGAGAGTACCCACCACATTTATGAACAATAAAAATGCCCAAATAAAAAGGTAGTAAACCCCAAATGGCTTTGTAAATAAAAGTATACCAGTGACTGAGCCTACGAGTGACTAGAGAAGGCCAGCCAACCCTGGTATATAAAGTGCAGTGGTGCATAAGGGTTTTGCAGTTTAAAATAAATCTCAAAGCGCCATGGTAAAGGGTGTCAATTGATCTCAAAGCACTGAGCGGAAACATTCGTATATAAAATATCCCCATAGTCTAGTAAAGGCATAAATGTACCTGATACTAGCCTCCTTCTGGTTTTAAAAGAAAAACAGGCATTATTCCTACAATAAAATCCCAATTTCAGCTTAAATTTTTTTGTAAGTTGTTGAATATGCAATTTAAAAGAGAGGCTGTCATCAATAAAAATTACAAGATATTTATGTTCAGAGGTCTATTTCTTGCTTTAGAAAACACCATTAGTTTAGTTTTGCCAGTGTTGAGGATAAGCTTCAATTGACACAAGGTATGTTGAACAGTATAAAAAGCAGTTTGCAAGTTCTGGAAAGCTTTTGTAAGAGACGAGGCACAACAGTAAATAACAGTATCATCAGCATAAAAATGAAGTTGCGTATTTTGGACATTTCTGTCTAAATTATTTATATAAATAGTGAATAAGAGAGGACCAAGTACAGAGCCTTGGGGCACACCATTACAGACAATTTAACAGACATGAGCCCATCAAATTCCGTTCACTGAGTTCCATCAGACAGATAGTTAGCAAACCATGCAACTGCATGCTCCGAAAGACCTACGCTAAACAATCTCTGCCTCAGTATAGCATGATCAACGGTATCAAAAGCCTTAGAGAGATCAATAAAAAGTGAGACACAGTGCTGTTTTTTGTCAAGGGCTTCAGTGATATCATTTAAAACCTTCATGGCTGCTGTAATTGTGCTTCTTCCTGAAGCCCGATTGGTACATTGATCAAATAGAGTTAGTAAATAAAAACTCTTTCAGCTATTCACTCACAAGGGTTTCAAGTATTTTCACCAAGGGTGACAGCTTTGAGATTGGCCTATAATTATTTTAAAGAGTTGGATCTCCCCCTTTTAAAAGTGGTAGGAGAAATGCTGATTTCCAGATCTTTGGAATTTCATTACATTCCAGGGTTAGGTTGAACAGGTATGTAAGTGGTTCAGCTATGAAATCAGCTGCCAGATTTAAAAAGCAGGGATCCAAAAGATCAGGACCTGCAGGTTTTCTCTGATCTAAGGATTTCAGGGCTTTATGTATCTCCTGCACTGAGAATGGCAAAAAGCTAAATGTTTGACCAGCTCTCACTAGTTCAACCACACAGGTTTGTACAGAGACAGAGGACACTAAATCAAACCGCCTACCAGATGATACAAAGTGCTCATTGAAACAATTCAGCATTTCAGTTTTGTCATATACAGCAACAAAATCCTTCAATGCACAGAACCGCCTATGTCCGTCCTAGAGGGCCAAAACACTTCTGGTTTCTAACCAGGTACTAATTCAAACAGGGGACACCCATCTTCTGACAAAATATATTTTTTGTCCTGATTTCTTTCTTTGTAGGCGTAATTTACATTATTTTACCACAGACTGAGCAACCATGTCGTTTATCTCCCGTGTGAGTCAGTTTATGCTTCCCTAGGTCGCCCTTCTGACTGAAGCTTTTCCCACAGTCACCACAGCTAAATGTTTTCTCTCCTGTGTGAGTCCTCATATGCCTGGAAAGATAGCCTTTTGTATTTTGAAGGTCTTGCCACGAACAGGGCAGGTTCAGGGGTTTCCCCACCCTGACAGATACGGACATAGACATTCAGTTTACAGGTGGAGCATTTTGAGGTTGTCGTTGCAGTGGGTCTCATCTGGGGAGAGTCACATGCCTCTGCAGGTCAGAGCAAATATTACAAAAGCCTTGATGCTGTTGTGCCCTTGAGCAAGGCACATAACCACCCCACAACAACTGCTCCAAGGGCGGTGTAGTACGGCAGCCCCCCCCGCTACGACCTCTCTCTCTCTCTCTATATATATATATATATATATATATATGTGTGTGTCTCTGTTCGGAGGAGTTGGCATAAAAGCGGAAGTCTAATTTCCTTTGGACCTTGTGTAGAATTACTTACTGTCAAATTTGATTTACATAGAATGTTTTGCAAAAGACAATCGATCGCACATCTTTTTTTTCTGTAACCCAAAGCATGAATGATCCAGAGTTACGATAGCTTTAAAATAAGCAGATAAGAGAAACTTTATTGTCCATTAAGTTTAAATTGAATGCAAATGTGTAGTAGGCACTCTGAGTTACAATAAAAGGATGAAAACAGACATAAAACATCAAACACATTAAACATTTACATGTCAAAATGAAACACAAAAATGTACATGTCAGAATGAAACACATGAAACATTTACATGTCAGAATGAAAGACATGAAACATTCACATGTCAGAATGAAACACATGAAACAGTTACATGTCAAAATGAAACACAAAAATGTACATGTCAGAATGAAACGTCAGAATGAAACAATAAAATAAACATCACTGAGAGGTACCAGAATTGTAATTGAGAACACTCGATCAGGGATTTGTATACCATGATCAGTGTGAGTTTGCTGCATTAAAACATCATATTTCGTAAGAAGGAAAAGAAACTGACTTGCCTTTTTGTAGATGAGGTCAGTGTTTTACTGGAAGCTAAGTTTGTGATCTAAAATTGTCCCCAAATATTTAAAATGTGACTTGCTCCACATCCTTCCATGGTGACATGCTCGAGAGAAGGGCTTCCATTTCCCCCAGCCTTCTTTCCTCCAAGGCACAGTTCTTTAGTCTTGGTGGCATTAAGGTCAAGGAAGCTATTGTCAAACCACATCAAGAGGCAGTCAATGAACTGGGAGTAGCTGGAGATGGACTTGCCCACCAGGCAAGCAACCAGAGCCATGTGGTCTCTATATATGATGAGGGACCTATTCCTGTTGCTTCCTAAGAGATTTGTCCACATCCTGCTTTTTATTCACTTACATGACAGACAATCTCTTTGTCCTAATGCTCTTTCCTCTTTCAGTTTCTGTCCTGTTTTCTTCCTTTGTGGATTTTATCCACATGCCTCAGCAGATGAGATTTATGAGTGAATCCTTTACCACAAACGGAGCAGCCATGAGGTTTCTCTCCTGTGTGAGTCAGTATATGCCTCCTTAGGTCCGCCTTCTGATTGAAGCTTTTCCCACAATCACCACACCTGTATGGTTTCTCTCCTGTGTGAGTCCGTATATGTTCAGTTAGTTGCCCCTTCTCATCAAAGCTTTCCCCACAGTCACCACAGCGAAAGGAGTTATCTCTGTTGTGAGTCCGTATATGGGTGGTTAGGTTCCCCCTCTGATTGAAGCTTTTCCCACAGTCTCCACAGCTAAATGGTTTCTCTCCTGTGTGAGTCCGTAAATGCATGTTTAGGTTCCCCCTCTTATTGAAGCTTTTCCCACAGTCACCACAGCTAAAGAGTTTCTCTCCTGTGTGAGAAAATATATGTATCTTAAGGGACCCTTTATGCCTGAAGCTTTTCCCACAGTCACCACAGATAAATGGTTTCTCTCCTGTGTGAGTTCGTATATGCATGGTTAAGACCTCCTTGCGATTAAAGCTTTTCCCGCAGTCTCCACAGCTAAATGGTTTCTCTCCTGTGTGAGTCAGTTTATGCATGGTTAGGTGCCGCTTGAGCCCAAAACTTTTCCCACAGTCACCACAGCTAAATGGTTTCTCTCCCGTGTGTGTCAGTTTATGAATGCTTAGGTTCCCCTTCTGACTAAAACTTTTACCACAGTCCCCACAGCTAAAAGGTTTCTCACCTGTGTGAGTCAGTTTATGCACAGTAAGGTGTCCCTTCTGACTGAAGCTTTTCCCACAGTCACCACAGCTAAATGGTTTCTCTCCTGTGTGAATCAGTACATGTTCAGTTAGGTTCCCCTTCTGATTGAAGCTTTTTCCACAGTCACCACAGCTAAAGGGTTTCTCTCCTTTGTGAATCCTCATGTGCCTGGACATATCTCCTTTGTATTTGAAGGTCTTGCTACACACAGGGCAGGTGCAAAGTTTCTCCATGTGACAGAGTTGGACATGGGTCTTCAGTTTACAGGTGGATTTGTTCTGTTTATTGCAGAAGCAGCATTCAACAGGTCTCTTCCTGGGGAATGTCACATGTCTCTGCAGGTCAGCTTTCAGAGGAATCGTTTTACCACAGTCACGGCAGTGGTGAGTTTTTCTAGATGTGGTGCTGGGTTTGGAACAGTGTTCCCCCAATGTTGGGCTAGGATCCAATGGTGGGCTGGGATCCAATAATGGGCTGGGATCCAATTGTGGGCTGCTGTCAAGTCCTACTGTGTTGCTGCTTACAGCTGAGCTGTGGCTGGGGGCATTGTTTTGATTATCTGGAAGGTCACAGGGAATGTAGAGACCCTTAATGTGGGTCACAGTGACAAAAGGTTTGAGATCCACTTGTTTAGAGTCACTCTCTCTGTTCTCCAAAGTCTGGGTTTGGGGAAGAGTCAAGGACTGAAGTGGGTCCTCCTGATCACGTTCACTTTTCACACAGGAAGGAGTGAATATGGAGTCTTTGATAACAAAGATCCCTTGAAGCTGCTCTTCCTCCTGACTGGTCCTGACTTCCTCCTGTTCCTCTTTAATCTGTGTGGTCTCTGGGTCCTTCTGCATCAGACTGGGGCTCCACTCCTGCTCACAGTGCTGCTGCTCAGGGGGAACCTCCTCTTCAGAGACAGAGAGCTGCAGGGAGTCTGGAGGGAAGGAGAGGAGGAGCAGACATTATTTATCACAGAATTTGAAATCTCTCATGAATTAAAGATCTCTATGACTTTCAATGTGCTTCCTTAGCATGGATCTCTATGATCTATACAGCCTGAGTGCAGATAGCTAGCTAGGTATTTGCTTTCCTTCACACAAGCCATATAGGTGGTGGGTTAACATGCCTACTACTGAACACACTGTGGCCAATGTGAACAAATGTTCCACTCTGTCTAACCCTTAACAATCCTTGCACAACTGAAAAATAGTGTCTGTTGTAGAGGATGGAAGGACCATGATTGGAATAAGAACTTTAGGTTAAGCTTAACAACCACTACAGCATGTCTGATCAGAACAGGGATGAGGCGGATGTCCAGGTTATGGAGGGTTTAATGGGAAGGGATGTCCAGGTAAAGGGGGGTTTAATGGGAAGAGATGTCCAGGTTAAGGGGAGTTTAATGGAAGGAGATGTCCAGGTTAACTTCTTAGGGAGTAGCGCACGAGGTGACCGTTTTGGAGAGCCTGGCGTGCCCAAAGTAAAATGCCTCCCATTCAGGCCCAGAAAATAGGATATGCACATATTTAGTACCATTGGATAGGAAACATCCTGTATTTTCTAAAAGTGTTAACATTTTGTCTGTGAGTATAACAGAACAGATATGGCAGGCAAAAACCCGAGGAATATCTGTCCTGGAAAAAGTGGTTTTGACACATTGCTCATTTGGAACCCCTCCCTTATGAAAATGCCCATATAAGGGCATATTAATGCAGTACCTATCGCTTCCTCTGGATGTCAACAGTCTCGAGAAAGTGTTCTGATTCTTCTTAGCTGCTTTTTATATTCCGGTTGAAATATTATACAACATTTACATTAAAGTGTTCCTAAGGATACATTAGCAATTATGTTTGATTGTTCTTGGACAAGTTTATAGGTATAAGTTGAACGAGTTCTCTTCACGTTTCAATGGACTCTATTTTCTCATTCTAACGCGCCAACCAAACGGTGATTTATGGATATAATACATGACTTTTTCTAACAAAAGAACCATGGATTGTCTTCGTTGGACACTTGGGAAGCCCTCAGCAGAAGTTCTTCAACAGGTAATTGATTTGTTTTCGCTGTGAAATGTGTTTTGTGTGAACCGTGATGGCTTATGAATTCATGGTAATGGTAAAATATTGAAGGTGCTACCCTCAAACAATCAAATGTGGTGCTTTTGCTGTAAAGCCTTTTTGAAATCTGACAACGCTGTGATATTGCCAAGAAACAGAGTTTTTGATGACTATGAAACACTTGTATATTGATGCATGTTTAATAATTAAACTTTTGGATTTTGAATTTGGCGCCTTGCATTTCACCGGGTAGTGTCGGGAGTGGGGCGCTAGCGCCTCAACGCACCTTGCTGCTCCTTAAGAAGTTAAGGGGGGTTTAATGGAAGAAGATGTCCAGGTTAAGGGGGGTTTAATGGAAGGAGATGTCCAGGTTAAGGGGGGTTTAATGGAAGGAGATGTCCAGGTTAAGGGGGGTTTAATGGAAGGAGATGTCCAGGTTAAGGGGGGTTTAATGGAAGGAGATGTCCAGGTTAAGGGGGGTTTAATGGAAGGAGATGTCCAGCTTAAGGGGGGTTTAATGGAAGGAGATGTCCAGCTTAAAGGGGGGTATAATGGAAGGGAACAGGGATGAGGCTGTCCCTGTCCTCAGTCCACCTGGTCGTGCTGCTGATCCAATTTATGTTGTTTGGTCTGTGGCTATAAACCCTGACCTGTTCACCAGATGTGCGACCTTTTCCCAGACGTGCTGTTTTCGACTCTCTCTACCCCACCTGCTGTCTCTAACTCTGAATGATCGGCTATGAAAAGCCAACTGACATTTACTCCTGAGGTGCTGACCTGTTTCACCCTCTACAACCACTGTGATTATTATTATTTGACCCTGTTGGTCATCTATGAACGTTTTAACATATTGAAGAACAGCCAGATGGACTGGCCACCTCTCTGATCCTGGTTCCTCTCTAGGTTTCTTCCTAGGTTCATGCCTATCTAGGGAGCTTTTCCTAGCCACCGTGCTTCTACATCTGCATTGCTTGCTGTTTGGGGTTTTAGGCTGGGTTTCTGTATAGCACTGTGTGACATCTTCTGATGTAAGAAGGGCTTTATAAATACATTTGATTGATTGATTTAATGGAAAGAGATGTCCACATTCAAACACACACATCTGACCACTCTTGGTTCAGATAACTGAGAATCCTATCCAGTGAGAAGTAATATTAAAACAAAGATTATAGCATTGCTATATGTTATTCACCCGTTAAAAACACTGTACAAGCTTGCACAGATGAGGTACCTGCTATACAATACAACAGGCATAGGCTCAGTCACAATCCAATGAACCAAACAGGCTAATTGGTTTGTTAGACATGCTAAACGTCGGTAAATGTACTAAATGAACAGTACAAGAGTGTAGGTACATCTACATAACATAAACAGCATATACAAGAGCGGTATACACCAACTGAAATAGCCAAGCAGCACCACAAAATGACTAATTGCTAACAAGGATAACATCGCTAGCTAGCATGCTAAACGCCCATTCATTCTTAATGCAAATGCTAACGCTAACACTAGCGGAAGTGTATGAGTTAGCTAACAAGCGCAACACAATATAATTATTTATTTATTTACAACAGACGCTACTTGACAAATTCACAAGACAAAGATCTCTTGGAACTATAGTTAATCTGCAGGCACAATAAACCAGCAGAACAGCAAAGGTACACTACATGACCAAAAGTATGTGGACACCTGCTGAGTACACTACATCAAATCAAATGTTATTTGTCACATACACATGGTTAGCAGATGTTAATGCGAGTGTAGCGAAATGCTTTGTGCTTCTAGTTCCGACCATGCAGTAGTATCTAACAAGTAATCTAACAAATTTCACAACAACTACCTCAAACACACAAGTGTAAAGGAATGAATAAGAGTATGACCAAAAGTGTGTGGACACCTGCTGGTCCAACATCTCATTCTAAAATCATGGGCATTAATATGGAGTTGGTCCCCCTTTTGGTGCCGTAACCGCTTCCACTCTTCTGGGAAGGCTTTCCACTAGATGATGGAACATTGATGGTGGGATTTGCCTCCATTCAGCCACAAGAGCATTAGTGAGGTTGGGCACTGATGTTGGGCGATTAGGCCTGGCTCGCGATTGGCGTCCCAATTCATCCCAAAGGTGTTCGATGCGGTTGAGGTCAGGGCTCTGTGCAGGCCAAGTGAAGTTCTTCCACACTGATCTCGACAAACCCTTTCTGTACGGACCTCACTTGTGCACTAGGGAATTGTCCCGCAGAAGCACGATACGGCCGTCCCCAAACTGTTGCCACAAACTGGAAGCACAGAATCGTCTAGAACAGTGGTCACCAACCTTTTTTCTCAGTCAAGATCACTTTCGCAGTCAAAAAGCAAGCTGAGATCTACTGCTCAGATTGTTTAGTTTTTTTCCCCAATCGCCTCTCACGGTCCCTGCTCTCTCCTTCCTTTCCTCCGGTGAGAAATCACCCTACTGGCAGATATCCTGGGGGCTGACGGAAGGAAATCACCCTACTGGCAGATATCCTGGGGGCTGACGGAAGGAAATCACCCTACTGGCAGATATCCTGGGGGCTGACGGAAGGAAATCACCCTACTGGCAGATATCCTGGGGGCTGACGGAAGGAAATCACCCTACTGGCAGATATCCTGGGGGCTGGGGGCTGATGGAAGGAACACCGTCTTCCACCTGATGGAGAAACTCGAGTCGCACCGCATCTGCACAAATTAATGTTGTTCCTATGACCAGAGAAAGTGAAATATCCCTTCATATTAAAATCGACAGGACGAGCTGCTAATGATAATACATGCAGGGCTGTCGATACTTGGCTGTTCATTCATTGCAGCTGCAGCCTGAGCGGAAGTACGGAGAAGCGCGTTTTGTAATAGTGTTGAATAAAAACAGTGACAGTGCTGAATATAAACTTAAACTCATAAAAACATCAGCTCTTTGCTGTATTTGTTGACAGTCTCTCTGCGGTCATGGTTTTAAAAGTTATTAAATCTTATGTAAGCTAGTAGCCTATTAAACTTGTCTGTGGCCAAGGTCATGGAAGCTCTGTAGCCATGGTGATTTGACCTATGCGATTGGGCAGCGCAGTAGGTGCACTCGATTTAGTCACAGATTTGTCGGTCCGCCGGGCAGGCGGAGTTTGGCTCATGGGAAGCCTTTATCGTTGGTTGGCTTTTCTACAGAAATATTTGGTGATCGACTAGGACCGGTTGGCGACCACTGGTCTAGAATGTCATTCTATGCTGTAGTGTTAAGATTTCCATTCACTGGAACTAAGGGGCCTAGCCCGAACCATGAAAAACAACCCCAGACCATTTTTTTGCCTCCACCAAACTTTATAGTTGGCATTATGCATTGGGGCAGGTAGTGTTCTCCAGAGAACGTGTTTCCACTTCTTCAGAGTCCAATGGCGGCGAGCTTTACTCCACTCCAGCCGACATTTGGAATCGCACATGGTGATCTTAGGCTTGTGTGCGGCTGCTCGGCCATGGTAGTGAGTGTTGCAACAGAGGACATATGATTTTTAAGCGCAACGCGCTTCAGCACTCGGCGTGAGCTCTGTGAGCTTGTGTGGCCTACCACTTTGTGGCTGAGACGTTGTTGCTCCTAGACCTTTTCACTTCACAATAACAGCACTTACAAATGACCGTGGAAGCTCTAGCAGCACAGAAATTTGACGAACTGACTTTTTGGAAAGGTGGCATCCTATGACTGTGCCACATTGAAAGTCAATGAGCTCTTCAGTAAGGCCATTCTACTGCCAATGTTTGTCTATGGAGATGTGCTCGATTTTATACACCTGTCAGCAACGGGTGTGCTGAAATAGCCAAGTCCACTCATTTGAAGCGGTGTCCACATGCTGCTGTATACATACTATATGTGACATCAGGAGTAGCAAGAGGAAAAATGTAGTGCTCGTCAGGATAAGAAATCACCTAGAGAATGATGAACTTCATTGGCTGATCCCTCCTGGTGACCCTGTTGGGAGTCATAACCTTGACCAGAGACATTATTCCCATAGGGGGCATAGGGGCATGCAGGGTCCAGCTGTGACGTCATCTCTCAGATCAGAGGTCCCTCAGGGTCTCAATGCTGCCACCTACTGTATGTCATCTCTCAGGAAAAGTGGGCGTGTCGAAAGGAGTGGGCGTTTTGAAAATGACCAAATAAGGAGAAGTGGGTGTTTCGAAAGGAACCATATAAGGAGAAGTGGGCATTTAGAATGGAACCATATAAGGAGAAGTGGGCGTTTAGAATGGAACCATATAAGGAGAAGTGGGCGTTTAGAATGGAACCATATAAGGAGAAGTGGGCGTTTAGAATGGAACCATATAAGGAGAAGTGGGCGTTTAGAATGGAACCATATAAGGAGAAGTGGGCGTTTAGAATGGAACCATATAAGGAAAAGTGGGCGTTTAGAATGGAACCATATAAGGAGAAGTGGGCGTTTAGAATGGAACCATATAAGGAGAAGTGGGCATTTAGAATGGAACCATATAAGGAGAAGTGGGCATTTAGAATGGAACCATATAAGGAGAAGTGGGCGTTTAGAATGGAACCATATAAGGAGAAGTGGGCATTTAGAATGGAACCATATAAGGAGAAGTGGGCATTTAGAATGGAACCATATAAGGAGAAGTGGGCGTTTAGAATGGAACCATATAAGGAGAAGTGGGCGTTTAGAATGGAACCATATAAGGAGAAGTGGGCGTTTAGAATGGAACCATATAAGGAGAAGTGGGCATTTAGAATGGAACCATATAAGGAGAAGTGGGCGTTTAGAATGGAACCATATAAGGAGAAGTGGGCATTTAGAATGGAACCATATAAGGAGAAGTGGGCGTTTAGAATGGAACCATATAAGGAGAAGTGGGCGTTTAGAATGGAACCATATAAGGAGAAGTGGGCGTTTAGAATGGAACCATATAAGGAGAAGTGGGCGTTTAGAATGGAACCATATAAGGAGAAGTGGGCATTTAGAATGGAACCATATAAGGAGAAGTGGGCGTTTAGAATGGAACCATATAAGGAGAAGTGGGCGTTTAGAATAGAACCATATAAGGAGAAGTGGGCATTTAGAATGGAACCATATAAGGAGAAGTGGGCGTTTAGAATGGAACCATATAAGGAGAAGTGGGCGTTTAGAATGGAACCATATAAGGAGAAGTGGGCGTTTAGAATGGAACCATATAAGGAGAAGTGGGCGTTTAGAATGGAACCATATAAGGAGAAGTGGGCGTTTAGAAAAGAGTATTTTAACTACTAGAACCGCTATGACTTGATATTTCAAATATTAGTATTTCAAATACTCAATAATAAATTATACTTTGTAAAATTAATAATTAAAAAAATAATAAGTTAAGGTAGCTAACGTTAGACAGCATTTACATTTACGAAAAACTTCACATTTACATGCATGGCCGTGTAGGTAAAGTTCAAGGACTGATTATTTTTTTTATTTTTTTTGATAACTGAAATTCCTTACCGTCATCTCTGCAGACCATAACTAACGTTCGATAACCTAAAGGTCTCGAGTGTGCTAGTTTCTAAACCCTCACTTCTCCTTAAATGGTTCCTTTCTAAACCCCCAGAGAGATGCACTGGTAGCAGCATAGAAACTCAGAGGGATGACTGCTCTGAGGGTATTCAGACCCCTTCACTTTTTCCACATATTGTTAAGATACGGCTTTGTTCTAAAATTGATTACATTTTCTTCATCAATCTACACATAATATCCCATAATGACAAAGCAAAAACAGTTGTTGTTTTTTCTATTTGAAAAGTTATTTTGGATGATAATTAAGTTTAGTGTTCAAGGTTTCCAAATCCGTATAGCAATCAAGGATCAATTGTTTCTAAACTGAACAAAAATATAAACACAACATGTACAAGTGTTGGTCCCATGTTTCATGAGCTGAAATATAAGATCCCAGAAATGGTCCATATGCACAAAAAGCGTATTTCTCTCAATATGTTTTCACAAATTTGTTTACATCCGTGTTAGTGAGCATTTCTCCTTTGCCAAGATAATCCATCCATCCGACAGGTGTGGCATATCAAGAAGCTGATTAAACAGCATGATCATTACACAGGTGCACCTTGTGCTGGGGACAATAAAAAGCAACTACCAGGAATGTCCACCAGAGCTGTTGCCAGATAATTAAATGTTCATTTCTCTGCCATAAGCCACCTCCAACATAATATTAGAGAATTTGGCAGTACGTCCAACTGGCCTCATAACCGCAGACCACGTGTATGGCGTCATTGGGCGAGCGGTTTGCTGATGTCAACATTGTGAACAGAGTGCCTCATGGTGTGGTTATGGTATGGGCAGGCATAAGCTACGGACAACGACCACAATTTAATTTTATCAATGGCAATTTGAATGCACAGAAATACCGTGACGAGATCCTGAGGCCCATTGTTGTGCAATTCATCTGCCGCCATCACCTCATGTTTCAGCATGATAATGCACGGCCACATGTCACAAGGATCTGTACACAACTCCCGGAAGCTGAAAATGTCCCAGTTCTTCCATGGCCTGCATACTCACCAGACACGTAACCCATTGAGCATGTTTCGAATTCTCTGGATCGACGAGCATGACAGTGTGTTCCAGTTCCCGCCAATATCCAGCCACTTCACACAGCCATTCAAGCAGAGTGGGACAACATTCCACAGGCCACAATCAACAGCCTGATCAACTCTATGCGAAGGAGATGTGTCGCACTGCATGAGGGAAATGGTGGTCACACCAGATACTGACTGGTTTTCTGATCCACGCCCCTACCTTTTGTTTAAAGGATATCTGTGACCAACAGATGCATATGTATATTCCCAGTCATGTGAAATCCATAGATTAGGGCCTAATGAACTTGATTCAATTGACTGATTTCCGTATATACATTTTAACTCAGTAAAATCTTTGAAACTGTTGCATGTTGCGTTGATATTTTTCTTCAGTATAGACAGAGCGTATCATACTTGACCAAATCATCATCCTCAGATAATGAAAAGGAACCAATGTAGCACTAGAGTCAGAATGGCAACAGAAATGTGTGGAGCTGCTGTCCAAGCAAGGGAAAGCACAACTTCTACAAAAAGTTGAAATGGTGATCACAAAGCCTAAACAGTTTATTAATTTACTAGAACTATAGCTAACTATCAGTAGATCTACATACAAACCTATTCTACATAGTTGTATCTCCGGTGTGATCCGCAGCAGTCTCCGTAGCAGATCATTCTCCTCCTGGTACTCTGCTATAGTTTCCTCAACCGCACCAAAAATCTCAACAGCAGCAGATGCCGTTAAACATTCATTTAAAAACACCCAGAACAACTGTAGTTTAGACGTTTTCAGTGGACTGAGAGTTGGGTATTCAGCTACTATGGCTTCTTGATCTGGGTCCTCCTCATCACATTCACTTTTCACACAGGAAGGAGTGAATATGGAGTCTTTGGTATCAACGAGCCCTTGAAGCTGCTCTTCCTCCTGACTGGTCCCGAGTTCCTCCTGTTCCTCTTTAATCTGTGTGGTCTCTGGGTCCTCCTGTCCCAGACTGGGGCTCCACTCCTGCTCACAGTGCTGCTGCTCAGGGGGAACCTCCTCTTCAGAGACAGAGAGCTGCAGGGATTCTGGAGGGATGGAGAGGAGGAGCAGAGGTTACCTAGACAGACTTTAGACATGCCTGAGTGCACAATGACATTTCTAAATACTTTTGCTGACGCAGACAAAAAACATTTTTATATATTTTTTTATAATCCGTTTGTTATGTTCCAATACGAAAAAACAGATATACAAACATTGACATTCACAGCAGTGTTGAATGGAAACACAAATGTAGAGGACAAAACAAAACATAACTTTCATATTCAGAAAAAACTAAAATATTATGAATATTATGAGTGAATAGTCATAAGCATGCCACATCGACTCGGTACTGGTCTCGGTACCCTGTGTATACCCTGTGTATACAGTACCCTGTGTATACAGACATACTGGTACCCCGTGTAATATAGCCATACTGGTACCCGTGTATATAGCCATACTGGTACCCCGTGTATATAGCCATAATGGTAGCCCGTGTATACAGCCATACTGGTACCCCGTGTATATAGCCATAATGGTAGCCCGTGTATACAGCCATACTGGTACCCCGTGTATACAGCCATACTGGTACCCCGTGTATACAGCCATACTGGTACCCCGTGTATATAGCCATACTGGTATCCCGTGTATATAGCCATACTGGTACCCCGTGTATATAGCTATACTGGTAGCCCGTGTATATAGCCATACTGGTACCCCGTGTATATAGCCATACTGGTACCCCGTGTATATAGCCATACTGGTAACAGTATCGTTACTCAAGTGCTGGTGTGTTTACGGACATATTCAATCAGTCCCTATCCCAGTCTGCTGTTCCCACATGCTTCAAGAGGGCCACCATTGTTCCTGTTCCCAAGAAAGCTAAGGTGACTGAGCTAAATGACTATCGCCCCGTAGCACTCACTTCCGTCATCATGAAGTGCTTTGAGAGATTAGTCAAGGATCATATCACCTCCATCCTGCCAGACACCCTGGACCCACTCCAATTTGCTTACCGTCCCAATAGGTCCACAGACGACGCAATCGCAATCACACTGCATACTGCCCTAACCCATCTGGACAAGAGGAATACTTATGTAAGAATGCTGTTCATCGACTACAGCTCAGCATTTAACACCATAGTTCCCTCCAAGCTCGTCATTAAGCTCGAGACCCTGGGTCTCACCCAGCCCTGTGCAACTGGGTCCTGGACTTCCTGACGGGCCGGTCCCAGGTGGTGAGGGTAGGAAACAACATCTCCACCCCGCTGATCCTCAACACTGGGGCCCCACAAGGGTGCGTTCTCAGCCCTCTCCTGTACTCCCTGTTTACCCATGACTGCGTGGCCAAGCACGCATCCAACTCAATCATCAAGTTTGCTGACGACACTACAGTGGTAGGCTTGATTACCAACAACGACGAGACGGCCTACAGAGAGGAGGTGAGGGCCTCGGAGTGTGGTGTCAGGAAAATAACCTCTCACTCAATGTCAACAAAACAAAGGAGATGATCGTGGACTTCAGGAAACAGGAGAGGAGCACCCCTATCCACATCGAGGGGACAGTAGTGGAGAAGGTGGAAAGTTTTAAGTTCCTCGGCGTACACATCACGGACAAACTGAATTGGTCCACCCACACAGACAGCGTGGTAAAGAAGGCGCAACAGCGCCTCTTCAACCTCAGGAGGCTGAAGAAATTTGGCTTGTCACCAAAATCACTCACAAACTTTTACAGATGCACAATCGAGAGCATCCTGTCGGGCTGTATCACCGCCTGGTACGGCAACTGCTCCGCCCACAACCGTAAGGCTCTCCAGAGGGTAGTGAGGACTGCACAACGCATCACCGGGTTAAACTACCTGCCCTCCAGGACACCTACACCACCCGATGTCACAGAAAGGCCAAAAAGATCATCAAGGACAACAACCACCCGAGCCACTGCCTGTTCACCCCGCTATCATCCAGAAGGCGAGGTCAGTACAGGTGCATCAAAGCTGGGACCGAGAGACTGAAAAACAGCTTCTACCTCAAGGCCATCAGACTGTTAAACAGCCATCACTAACATTGAGTGGCTGCTGCCAACATACTGACTTAAATCTCTAGCCACTTTATACATAGGAATTGGATGTAACAAATGTATCACTAGCCACTTTAAACAATTTTGTATATAATGTTTACGATCCGACATACTCATATCAAATGTATACACTGTACTCTAAACCATCTACTGTATCTTGCCTATGCTGCTCGGGTCATCGACCCAAATCTCTAGCCACTTTAATAATTATAATTGGATGAAATAATGTATCACTAGCCACTTTAAACAATGCCATTTATATAATGTTTACATATCCTACATTACTCATCTCATATATATGTGTATATACTGTACTCCATACCATCTACTGCATCTTGCCTATGCCGGTCAGCCATCGCTCATCCATATATTTATATGTACATACTCGTATTCATTCCTTTACTCTTGTGTGTATAAGGTAGTTGTTGTGAATTTGTTAGATTACTTGTTAGATACTACTGCATGGTCGGAACTAGAAGCACAAGCATTTCGCTACACTCGCATTAACATCTGCTAACCATGTGTATGTGACAAATAAAATTTGATTTGATTTGATTTGACAGGGTTCTCCAGAGTTTTTTTTAACAAAGTGGTGCTACTGAGGTCGAGGGCAGTGCCCCACTCTCGACTCAGAGATTTACACCTGTAATTGCCATGTCCTGGCCTCTTATGATAACACGTTTTACATAGTGGAGCATTCAGTCCACAAAATGACGCAGCGCCTCTCACATTCTTTGGGGAGAACTCTGATTGCGTATTTATTCTTCGTGTTATCTTTATTATTTTTTATGAAGCATGTGACAAATATAATTAGATTTGAAGGCTTTAGATAAGTAATCAAATATGCAGACAACTACATAATCATAAGCCTACATAATAATTGTTAATGGCTTCTATGGTTTATTTAATCTAGTAAATTACACATTCGCAGCTAAAAGCTTGATAGGCCTGTAGACCAATATATACAGTAGTTAGGTAGGTAGAAAATCTAATATAAATGTTCTCTATTTACCTAAGCAGCTTACTAATTGAGTAGAACTATCGCTAACTATCAGTAGATCTACATACTAACCTATTCTACATAGTGGTATCTCCGGTGTCCTCCCCAGCAGTCTCCGTAACCGATCATTCTCCTCCTGGTACTCCACTACCGTTTTCTCTACTGCCCCGAAAATCTCCACCGCAGCCGCCGATAAACGATCATTTAAAAACACACGAAACAACTGTAGTTTAGACATTTTCAGACGACTGGGAGTTGGGTATCCTATTTAGTTCAGGTCCACAAAAATAACATTCAAAATCAAAACAAAGTCACCTCAGAGAGGAAGAGGCGAAGCGAGAGGTTACACTCTCGCCAAAATCTGTCCAAAATAAACCCGATGCGTTTCTATGGGTTTATTTCAGACGTAATCTTGTCGCCTGACTTCCCACTTTTGGGACAACGACTCCCAATTGTCAGGACTGCGTGACATGAGCATCTCATCATTACATACAGATCTCTGTTCACCTCCAATCCGACTTCCGTGGTCCAGTCGAGGATTGTTTGTAAACTCCTTGGTTCTTCTGGAACAGGGCAACAGCGTCGCCAGATGGATGGGGGTTTAGTACTGTGCAAGACAGCCAGCCTGCAGACCAGAGGGGTATACTGCAATGCATGTCCCTGAGTTAGCCAGCTAACTTGTCTCGGTCAATTTGACTCAACCAAAAACACATATCAAAGTTTAGCTTTCTCAATCAACTTGAATATCAGTCGTTATTTTCAGGTTGTTATTGAACCTATTTTGGTTTATTTACCCCTCAGTCAGTAGAGGCTGGTGGGAGGAACTATAGGAGGACAGGAATGGGCTGGAATGGAATTAATGGTTTCCACATGTGATTGACACTATTCCATTGATTCCATTCAAGCCATTACAATGAGGCTGTCCTCCTAAAGCTCTTCCCGCCAGCCGCCACTGCCCTCAGTAGTGAAGGGAAACGATGTAGACAAACGGTGGTTATCATCAGTATAGGATATTCTGGTATAATTATTATTCCTCAGGAGTCGGCTGTATCATTAATCTATACAAGAGTAAATCAATATCATGAATGAGCAGCATTAGGACAGAATTGATGAGAAATAGATTTTCTGGAAATTATAGCTACCATTTTTTAATGAATCAATAACATCTGTCAAAACATTCTCTCAATACCCTGAGAGACATTCCAAAATAAATGACCAGATATTACTCAAGTGATAATGCCCAAGGAGTCGGTGTTTGCAGAATATATTGGCATGTGTGTTGTTAGGCCCGAGACGAAGTCCAAAGACCTGCTTCAAGGGCATTATCACTTAAATAACAATAGAATAACATTTAGCAGAAATGTAAATACAAGGGCGTCACTCAAACAAATTTACAGTTGAATTCTGTGGCTGGGGTCCTGTGGGGTCCTGTGGGGTCCTGTGGGGTCCTTGATGTGGGGTCCTGTGGGGTCCTGTGGGGTCCTTGATGTGGGTCCTGTGGGGTCCTTGATGGGGTCCTGTGGGGTCCTGTGGGGTCCTGTGGGGTCCTTGATGTGGGGTCCTGTGGGGTCCTTGATGTGGGGGTCCTGTGGGGTCCTGTGGGGTCCTTGATGTGGGGGTCCTGTGGGGTCCTGTGGGGTCCTGTGGGGTCCTTGATGTGGGGGTCCTGTGGGGTCCTGTGGGGTCCTTGATGTGGGGTCCTGTGGGGTCCTTGATGTGGGGTCCTGTGGGGTCCTTGATGTGGGGGTCCTGTGGGGTCCTTGATGTGGGGGTCCTGTGGGGTCCTTGATGTGGGGGTCCTGTGGGGTCCTGTGGGGTCCTGTGGGGTCCTTGATGTGGGGGTCCTGTGGGGTCCTGTGGGGTCCTTGATGTGGGGGTTCTGTGGGGGTCCTGTGGGGTCCTTGATGTGGGGGTCCTGTGGGGTCCTGTGGGGTCCTTGATGTGGGGTCCTGTGGGGTCCTTGATGTGGGGTCCTGTGGGGTCCTTGATGTGCATTTATTTAAGCTGTTTTCTAGTGATATTTATTTGGATACAGCCATAAAAGGTGCAATTTCGCCTGGCATAGGAAACGTGCTCAATCGTCAGGACACTGTTGTTCAGAGACGAGCTAGCTAACAGCACAGCTAACACGATCACTTCGAACTGAAGCTGGAAAGACTGCAAACTAGCTGCACTTCGTTTTGTTCTGCCTTTTTTTAATTGACATTTCTTTGTATAATATCCATAAAAATGATGCCAGCTGATTCATGATTTCAACTGGCTGAGAAACGCTGCCTGCCTGTCTGTCTCCTCCCGACCCCTACACCTTCATTACTATTGGACAGCTGGAGATCGAATTTGAATATTGAAACAATGTTGCAAATGTCAGAGAGACAGACAGTAAAGTTGATATGAATCTCCGCTGTTGAAAACTAAATGTTAGACTAAAAGAAATGTGAGATAATGTCTAGATGCTTTTTACAGTGGAGATCAAGTTCATAAACTGTTAAATTGTGTTGCTCAGTGGATTGGATGGAACAGAGTAAATGGGCATTTTAACATCATAGATTTAGCTGGTGGTCATTTGTGGAATAGACACCGACTGGAATGCTGTAATAAACCAATCAGCATTCAGGATTACACCCACCCGTTGTATAATCTATTGTTATTCTACTGTTATTTTACTGTCATTCTATTGTCAGTCTATTGTTATTCTACTGTTTTTCTACTGTCATTCTACCGTCATTCTAATGTTATTATATTGTTACTCTACTGTTATTCTATTGTTATTCTATTGTCATTCTACTGTTATTCTACTGTCATTCTACTGTTTTTCTACTGTCATTCTACTGTCATTCTACTGTTATTATATTGTTGTTCTATTGTTATTCCACTGTTATTATATTGTTATTGTTATTCCACTGTTATTCTACAGGTATTCTACTGTTATTTTATTTTTATTCTACTGTTATTCTACGATCATTCTATTGTTATTCTACTGTCATTTTACTGTCATTCTATTGTTATTCTATTGTTATTATACTGTTATTCCACTGTTATTATATTGTTATTCTACTGTTATTTTACTGTTATTCTACTGTTATTCTATTGCTATTCTACTGTTGTTCTACTGTCATTCTATTGTCATTCTACTGTCATTCTACTGTCATTCTACTGTCATCATATTGTTACTCTACTGTTATTCTATTGTTATTATACTGTTATTCAACTGTTATTCTACAGTTATTATATTGTTATTGTTATTCCACTGTTATTCTATTGTTACTCTACTGTTATTCTACTGTTATTTTATTGTTATTCTACTGTCATTTTACTGTCATTATATTGTTATTCTATTGTTATTATACTGTTATTCCACTGTTATTCTATTGTTATTCTACTGTGATTAGAATGTTTTCTAGTGTTATTCTATTGTGATTATAGTGTTATTCTATTGTTATTCTACTGTTATTCTATTGTCAGTCTACTGTTATTCTACTGTTATTCTATTGTCATTCTACTGTCATTCTACTGTTTTTCTACTGTCATTCTAATGTTATTATATTGTTACTCTACTGTTATTCTATTGTCAATCTACTGTTATTCTACTGTAATTCTACCGTCATTCTACTGTTTTTCTACTGTCATTCTACTGTTATTCTATTGTCAATCTACTGTTATTCTATTGTCAATCTACTGTTATTCTACTGTAATTCTACCGTCATTCTACTGTTTTTCTACTGTCATTCTACTGTCATTCTACTGTTATTATATTGTTACTCTACTGTTATTCTATTGTCATTCTACTGTTTTTCTACTGTCATTCTACTGTCATTCTACTGTTATTCTATTGTCAATCTACTGTTATTCTATTGTCAATCTACTGTTATTCTACTGTAATTCTACCGTCATTCTACTGTTTTTCTACTGTCATTCTACTGTCATTCTACTGTAATTATATTGTTACTCTACTGTTATTCTATTGTCAATCTACTGTTATTCTACTGTTATTATATTGTTATTCTACTGTTATTCTACTGTTATTATAATGTTATTCCACTGTTATTCTATTGTTATTCTAAATTTATTCAAATCAAATCAAATTATATTTATCCCATACACATGGTTAGCAGATGTTAATGCGAGTGTAGCGAAATGCTTGTGCTTCTAGTTCCGGCCATGCAGTAGTATCTAACATGTAACCTAACAATTTCACAACAACTACCTTATAATGGAATGAATGAGAGTATGTACATATAAATATATGGATGAGCGATGGCTGACCGGCATAGGCAAGATGCAGTAGATGGTATAGAGTACAGTATATACATATGAGATGAGTAATGTAGAATATGTAAACATTATATAAGGTGGCATCGTTTAAAGTGGCTAGTGCTACATTTATTACATCCAATTTTTTATTATTAAAGTGGATAGAGATTTGAGACGATGGCTGAACGGCATAGGCAAGATGCAGTAGATGGTATCGAGTACAGTATATACATATGAGATGAGTAATGTCGGATATGTAAACATTGTATAAAGCATTGTTTAAAGTGGCTAGTGATACATTTGTTACATCCAATTCTCAATTATTTAAAGTGGCTAGAGATTTGAGTCAGTATGTTGGCAGCAGCCACTCAATGTTAGTGATGGCTGTTTAACAGTCTGGTGGCCTTGAGATAGAAGCTGTTTTTCAGTCTCTCGGTCCCAGCTTTGATGCACCTGTACTGACCTCGCCTTCTGGATGATAGCGGGGTGAACAGGCAGTGACTCGGGTGATTGTTGTCCTTGATGATCTTTTTGGCTTTCCTGTGACATCGGGTGGTGACATCATAGTGACATCATAGTGACAGGTAATGACATCATAATGCATTTGTATTATGTGGGCTGGGCTACGTAGGTAAAACATCTCGTTCTCTCAAACAGAGAATCGGTGAACATGAAAGTTCAATCAGGAGTAAAGACCGGGATGATCCAGTCGCAGTACATTGTAATGACCTAAAACATGACATTTCTACCTTTAGGTTGTGTGACATAGAGAAAGTTAAGATATCAGACAGGGGAGGTGATATAAATAACACACTGAGTAAAAGAGAATGTTTTGGGATTTTCACCCTCCAGACATTGTTTCCTAAAAGGTCTTAATGATGAAATATCTATGTATGTTATGTTGTAATTTTGAACATGAATTATGCCCTGACGAAGGCTGTGAGGCCGATACGTAAAGCTTATTAAAGAGCAGTGATACTATCAAGAGCAGTGTGCGGTTTCCCTTTTTCCCTCAACAGGTTCTAAATAGGCCAAACATTTAGATAATGACATCATAGTGACAGGTAATGACATCATAATGCATTTGTATTGTGAGTCTCTCTTTATTTGATTGTCATGGTTTCCCCCACAGCTCCCTCTGCTGGGATCTCGCTGGGCCAATACTGACTGGGAATTTAGAATTACGCACGCCTGTGTCGTATAGTTGTTGGGCTCATAACCGAAACATTCATGCGGCACATAACAAATGTCCATTTAGGTTTATTTACCGGAGTGCTGTCCTATCTCTGTTCTTTGGATTATATACACACACGAGGACCCGATTTAAGTTTCTATAAAGGTGGAGTCGAGCACGGCCTTTATCTTTTCACAGTGTGCACTATACCACAGAATGCATTTATCAGGAGCTAGAATTTTTTATTGAACTGGGGCTGGAAAAACACTTTTGAAAAGATGCAAACGATATCACGAATGAGACGCATTAAGACAATTGGTGAGAAATAGTGCTGAACAGATAGGAGATTCAGTCATTTCTGGAAAGTATACATGTTTTCTTTTATCCCTTATTTTACCAGGTAAGTTGACTGAGAACACATTCTCATGTTTCAATGTGTAAATAACATCAGTCTGACCAGTCTCTCATCACCTGAGAGACATTCTAAAAACAAATGACCAGGAATTCCTGTTTCTAATAAGGTGAAAACATCAACAGACTGAACAGCAGACCGGCGAGCTTCCTGCAATACTGTGTAACGTTTAATCATTACATCATCAGTCAAATCAAATCAAACTTTATTTACATAGAATGTTGAAAAACATTGATCACACATCTATTTATCTGAAAACCCCACAGCATGAAATGATCCAGAGATTTCCTTTCCTTTCCTACGAGTATTGTCCAAATCCGGCCTGTTATTCCTGTTATTATCTTCTGACAGGAGATCTTTGTCCTAATTCAGTTTCCATCCTGTTTTCTTTCTTTGTGGACGTTATTCATGTGCTTCAGCAGATGAGCCTTACGAATGAACGTTCTACCACAGACGGAGCAGCCATGTGGTTTCTCTCCTGTGTGAGTCAGGATATGCCTCCTTAGGTCCCCCTTTTGACTGAAGCTTTTACAGCAAAAATTACAGCTGAATGGTTTCTCTCCTGTGTGAGTCAGGATATGCCTTCTTAGGTCCCCCTTCTGAATAAAGCTCTTCCCACAGTCACCACAGCTAAATGGTTTCTCTCCTGTGTGAATTCTCATGTGCATGGACAGGTGTCCTTTTTGTTTGAAATTCTTGCCGCAAAAGGGGCATGTGCAGAGTTCCCCCATTGGTGGATTCAGATCCAATGTTGGGCTACTGTCAAGTCCTACTGTGTTGCTGCTTACAGCTGAACTGTGGCTGCAGGCAATGTTTTGATTATCTGGAGGGTCACAGAGAATTCTTGAACCCTTTAGGTGGGTCACAGTGCCAAAAGGTGTGAGATCCACTTGTTTAGAGTCTCTCTCTCTGTTCTCCACAGTCTTGGTTTGGGGAAGAGTCAAGGACCAAAGTGGGTCCTCATGATCACATTCACGTTTCACACAGGAAGGAGTGAATATGGAGTTTTCGGTATCAAAGAGCCCTTGAATCTGCTCTTCCTCCTGACTGGTCCTGTCTTCCTCCTGTTCCTCTTTAATCTGTGTGGTTTCTGGGTCCTCCTGCCCCAGACTGGGGCTCCACTCCTGCTCACAGTACTGCTGCTCAGGGGGAACCTCCTCTTCAGAGACAGAGAGCTGCAGGGAGTCTGGAGGGAAGGAGAGGAGGAGCAGAGGTCATCAATAAATCCTTTAGACATCATTGTTGGGGTCAATTCAAATTTAAAATCAATGATTGAAAGACTAGAATGTATTTTCAATTACTTCCTTATAATATGAAGAGAAGAAGTCATTCTGTTCAGTCGGTTTTTAATTTCCATTTTTGAATTGTTAGACATTATGGGTCAGGTGAATTGGATCAGTAAAGTGTGTTATTGTGGGTTTATAACCTTCTGTATCCAGTCTGTTGGTGACTTGAATACCCAGTTGTATAATAGTAAAATGATTGTGGCTCTGCATTACGGTGAATAATGTCCCAATGAGCTACAGCACCTGCCTTTATTTAGTCATTTTTATTTTATTTAACTAGACAAATAGGTTCAGAAAAGATTCCTTTTTTTTTTTTTAACTAGACAAATCAGTTAAGAACAAATTTATTTTTATTTTATTTAACTAGACTAAAACTTTAACTAAAAATATATATTTTTTAATTAAATCTAAATATAGGACAAAACACACATCATGTCAAGAGAGAAAACACAACACCACATAAAGAGAGAGACCTAAGACAACAACATAGCAAGGCAGCAACACATGACAACCCAGCATGATAGCAACACAACATGACAACAACATGGTAGCAACACAGCATGGTAGCAAGACAAAACGTGGTACAAATATTATTGGGCACAGACAACAGCACAAAGGGCAAGAAGGTAGAGACAACAATACATCACACAAAGCAGCCACAACTGTCAGTAAGAGTGTCCATGATTGAGTCTTTGAATGAAGAGATGGAGATAAAACTGTCCAGTTTGAGCGTTTGTTGCAGCTCGTTCCAGTCGCTAAGCTGCAGCGACCTGAAAACACGAGCGACCCAGGGATGTGTCTGCGTTAGGGACCTTTAACAGAATGTGACTGGCAGAACGGGTGTTGTGGAGGATCAGGGCTGCAGTAGATATCTGTACAACCAAGAGTAAACAATAAACCAGAGACTACAGACAGTTATACTACGTTGTCCCTGCCCTAAGTGTGTTTTCACTTTGGATATTGATTTGATATTCGGATTTCCCTCGTCAATACCTCTTTCAACGGAAGGTCCTACGATGATGAAAGTGATGTGTAGAATCAGATGACGGTAGAGACCAAGCTACACCGTTTGCTTTCGCCGTTCAATTCTGTTTTCATAAAGTGACTTTATTTTGGTTTCAATGGGGGAATGCTTGTGTTCACTGCTAAGGGACCGTCTTAAAAGTGCCATCTGCAGAACCTTGTGTTTACAGAAAGAAAAAAACAATTCTCAATTGAATGATCTTGAGATCTTAAACCAATTTTATGTTTATTTTTTCCCACAACAATTACATTAGGATACATTTTTTTATGGATTTAATGTAAAAATACGACGTCAAAAAAGAGGACCGAGCACGCCCCCATTCCCATCGACGGGGCTGCAGTGGAGCAGGTTGAGAGCTTCAAGTTCCTTGGTATCCACATCACCAACAAACTATCATGGTCCAAACACACCAAGACAGTCTTGAAGAGGCCACGCCAACGGCTACTCCCCCTCATGAGGCTGAAAAGATTTGACATGGGTCCTCAGATCCTCAAAAAGTTCTGCAGCTGCACCATTGAGAGCATCCTGACTGGTTTCATCACCGCCTGGTATGGCAACTGCTTGGCCTCCAATCGCAAGGCACTACAGAGGGTAGTGCGTACGGCCCAGTACATCACAGCTTCCTCCCATCCATGACCTCTATACCAGGTGGTGTCAGAGGAAGGCCCTAAAAATTGCCAGACTCCAGCCACCCTAGTCATAGACTGTTCTCTCTGCTACTGCACGTCAAGCGGTACCGGAGCGCCAAGCCTAAGTCCAAAAGGCTTCTTAACGGCTTCTACCCCCAAGCCATAAGACTCCTGAACAGCTAATCAAATGGCTACTCAGACTATTTGACATTGACCTCCATAACAGTATGCCAGTGGAAGGGAGGACAGTATCAGGTGACCCAACAGGGGTTTGTGACTACTACGATTTCACATTGTAGCTAATTCAATTGCAGAAATTCTGTAACCAATTTTTCTGGAATTCAGGTTCAAGTAATAAATAATAAGGAATTCCCCTCGAGCACGGCCACAAATTGGGGAAAACAAACATTATTTCCCACTGACCCTCAGTGCAAACTTTGTTGTCCATTTTTTTGGAATACAGAAACAAAACATGTCGAAAAGCTGCTGTGTTGTTTAATGTACAAGTACACATAGCCAGGTCAAAAATCCCAACCTACAGTTCACAATGCTGCCGCGCAGGTACATTTTGCCTGTGAGAAAAGCATTGTGGCTTCGGGCTATTCTGAGTGAGAGAGTGGGAAATTGTGGCGAGCCAAGTAGGCTACACAAGTAGGCTACACATAGCTAGCTATGTATGTGGGAAACATTTCATCACAGTTAAGATATTTCACTTGTTTAGTTTAGCCCGTTCGTAACGACATTGCCTACTTGTAGCTGTATACAGTAGTCCGTCTTGTAGCTGTATACAGTAGTCCGTCTTGTAGCTGTATACAGTAGTCCGTCTTGTAGCTGTATACAGTAGTCCGTCTTGTAGCTGTATACAGTAGTCCGTCTGTTTGTGTTGTTGTTCTTGGCTATCTACATGTTTCCGGTCGATTGCTAGCTAGCACTCACTCATGAAAAGGGGCATGAGGGAAGCCCTACAGTTATTTAGTTTTTCTAAGTAGTGAGAACGCTCTGGAGCAGGGCAACACTGAAAATTATTCTTCAGACATGTTCTGTCTCTTAAATGTAGTTTTGTAATTTACTTAAATAAGCAGACACGAAAATTGTGTTTGAAAAAGATTTTGCTGTGAGACAACGGGGTAACCTAGGTAACCACAGGTTGTTTTTCCCCAAAGGCGGGTGGGGTGCGGCGTTCTATCTAATAGTGATGGAACAGAAGAGACAAATCTATTTATAAAAATATATAACAAATTAAGATATGAATAATCAAAAGATTTAAATGAATAGAATTAACTAATTAAAAGAGCGAAAAAAGAAATAAAATAATATAGGCCTAAATGCTCAAGCGCACACACGTTCGTTCTGACTGTCTGCTCAGACTAACAGCCTCACCTGTTGTTCCTGTCAATCAGACACGCAGTGTCAACCAATGAACCAAAGATGCGTGAGGGAGGGCCGAGCCAACTCACTCAGTCACACACCTAGCAGCCGAGGAGAGAGAGGAAGGACAGCTGTGAAAACAACAGCTGGAAAATGAGTCGGAAGCACAGTAGCATTTGGATGCATTATAATAATGTAGACAATGTTAAGAGCACAGTGTAGAATTTGCCAAAACTAAATCTCATATAAAGCCGGTTCTACGCACAACCTACACCGGCATATGCGAACTGTGCACCCAACTGTGAAGCTAGCTGTAGCGGAGCTTCGAGGAACTAGGTGGCCTGTTAGTGATAGTGGTGGAGCCAGTATCCACTCAGTCAAGTAGGCCTACTCCGCGACCCACAGCAACGCAGTCTTCTGTGGACCAGATTTAAAATGGACCCATCATCCATGTCTTGCCCACACAATCAACCTGATTGTAAGAGATGCTCTGAAGGTGATGAAGCCCACTGTGGACAAAGTGAAAGCAGCTGTGGAATACTTCCACAGGAGCACAGTAGGTGCTGAAAAACTAAAGTCTACACAACGCCAGATGGGGATGCCTGAGCTGAGGCCTAAACAAGACTGCACTACAAGGTGTAATTCAACATTTTATATGTTGAAGCGGTTTCTTGAGTCCTGGCCATTGTCAATGCACCTGTTGATGCTCTGACCCAAGAGGAATGGGAGGTGGTGGAGGAGGTGTGCAGAGTCCTGGAACCCTTTGAGCAGGTCACTGTGGAGATCAGTGGAGAGAGGTACAGTAAGCAGTTATTACTACATCATTATTTAATCCTGTATTATATATCTATATGAGGAGTAGATGAGAATGTAGTATCAGTAGACAAAACATGAACCTGAACTAATAAGTTACTGTTCTCTCTTTTCAGCTATGTGACAGCCTCATAAATGATAGTCCTGTGTAAGGGTCTGCAGCAAATCACAGCCAGCCGCCAGAGAGAAGCACATGTAACCACAGGACATGTGACAGAGTTGATGGACAACCTATGCTCATCAATGGACAGAAAGTTCCACAGAATGGAATATAATCACGTGCTATAAGAAACCGCCGCACTTAAGAAGTTAGCCTTCAGTGATGCCAGAGCGACTGATGAGGCTCTTCAAAGAATAACCTCAGCAGCAGGGAGGGACAGCCCCAGCAGTCAGCTGGCTCAGGCACCAGGGCAACAGGAAGAGGAGGAATCAGATGGAGCAGAAGCAGTAGTGCCACAAACGTCTGCTGTTTGGATGCTGTTTGACCAGAGAGCAACTGGGGATGCAGCACGAAGGAATCCCTCAGCAGATGCCATAATGGAGGTCCGATCCTATTTGGAGGAGCCCCTCATCCAAAGATCTGCAGATCCTCTGAGCTGGTGGAAGAACAAGGCCTCTGTCTACCCACGACTTACTAAAGCCATGACAGGGAGAATCTGCATAGTGGCCACATCCGTTCCCTCTGAGAGGGTCTTCCCGAAAACTGGACAAATAATCACTGAGAGAAGAAACCTCATCAGCCCCTCGAAAGTGAGGCAGCTTGCATTTCTGAATGCAAATCTCTCATAAAATCAAAACATGGTCAGCATTGCTGTGTGCTGCTGGTTATAACATGGCAATAAAGAAGAGAGAGAAAAGAGGGCCCAGTTTAATGTTTTAAGTGGGATGCTGCAGTTTTGCAAATTGTTATTTATTTTTCTTTGATATGGTGCAATATTATATTATGCCGTTCAGATTGTATTTGTTTTGAATGGTTAGATTTATATGCACTTTGTTTATATACATTGAAAAGGTATACTTTAAATTCAAATGTTTAATAGCCTTCTTTTTCATAACAAACCAATGCATTTTTAAATACATTGTGGTTAAGGTAGAGTATGATTTCATTTAATAATTTAATTAGAATTGTTTTAACATCAATCATTGTCAAACTTTTGCAAACTCTTTGACTTGAAAAAATACAAAACATATTTTTTAAAGAACCGTTTGGGAGCCAAAAAAGCCGTTTCTTTTTGGTGAGCTGAGCGAACGAGCCGGCTCTTTTTGGTGAGCTGAGCCGAACGAGCCAGCTCTTTTTGGTGAGCTGAGCCGAACGAGCCAGCTCTTTTTGGTGAGCTGAGCAGCCGGCTCACTGAAAAGAGCCGGAATGCCCATCACTACTATCTAATACGGACTGGGACTATCCACCTCATTTTCGAACGCTTTTAAAACACGTAAGACAAACGCGGAAACTATGGAAACAACTTCCTCCGTGCGCACACTGTATCATTATTCGTATGTGTGCCACTATAAATTCCTGCATTAGCATGTTTCTGATAGCAGAGACATCATGACAAAATACACCAATATTACTGGCCTGCTGATGTGCCTGGACATTGTAGGCTAAACTGCAGAGAAAACACATAACTGATTCAAATGGTTGCCCAATCAGGCAGGCTAGATTATTCCAAAATGAATATACATTCAAAAACGCCAGGCTTTTGAGCGGTTATTCAAATGACATAGGTTATTCACTGCAGTTTACAGCCTAGACTAGAGTATTGTAAAACGTTGACTTAATTGCATTGTGTTGTTGTAGCCTAGGTAGGATACATTTCTCATCCCTAAAAGACGTGAACAATAGGGCAGCTTTTGGAGCTGCGTACCCACGGGGACTGGGCAGGAGAGCAAATAGTGTAGGCTACCTATGATTTCACTATCTGATAGCTTTTTCCATTGACTGGATATTTTCATTGCAATATTAAAGCTTAACATTGATGTTATGAATTATGGGCTAATATGCATAGATTCTAAGGCTATAGGCTACATCTTGATCCTGTCTGTCTTAATTGTTCTGCCACAGCTACTCCTTTTAAATCTTGTCAAGGGTCCCAGGAAAAGCCAGACTAAAAAAAGCTTGTTGGACACTTATTTCAACTTATTTTATTTAGCCTACCAACAGCCTATTGGAGGAGACATGCTCGCTTAATGTAAAATAGGCTACAGCATTAACAGGCGGTGGAGTTGGAAAGGAGAAGCCCATATCTTAACCCCGGGCTACATCCCAACAAAATAGACCTACACCGTATGAGTGGCCTGCTAAACTGTCGAGAATAGACCCAAAATGATCCAAATGGTTTGCATAATCATGGCCTAGGCTGTTATTTCAGCATGATACAAAACAGGTGAGAGCGGTTATTCTAATTAGCCCACATCACTGCAGTTTACAGCCTATGGACAATAATTGTGTATTCACTTGATAACAATAATTAATTCCTCATTGCACCATGTTTGATTTGATTTGTGTTGTAGCCCAGGTCCTGGAATTCCTGACGGGCCGCGCCCAGGTGGTGAAGGTAGGAAACATCACCTCCACTCCGCTGATCCTCACAAGGGTGCGTGCTCAGTCCCCTCCTGTATTCCCTGTTCACCCATGACTGCGTGGCCAAGCACGCCTCCAACTCAATCATCAAGTTTGCAGACGACACCACAGTGGTAGGCTTGATTACCAACGATGATGAGACAGCCTACAGGGAGGAGGTGAGGGCACTCGGAGTGTGGTGTCAGGAAAATAACCTCACACTCAATGTCAACAAAACAAAGGAGATGATCGTGGACTTCAGGAAACAGCAGAGGGTGCACCCCCATATCTACATCGACGGGACCGCAGTGGAGAAGATGGAAAGCTTCAAGTTCCTTGGCGTACAAGTCACTGACAAACTGAAATGGACCACCCACACAGACACTGTGGTGAAGAAGGCACAACAGAGCCTCTTCAATCTCAGGAGGCTAAAGAAATGTGGCTTGTCACCTAAAACCACCACAAAGTTTTACAGATGCACAATTGAAAGTATCCTGTCGGGCTGTATCACAGCCTGGTACGGCAACTGCACCGCCCGTAAACCGCAAGACTCTCCAGAGGGTGGTGCTGTCTGCCCAACACATTACCGGGGGCAAACTATCTGCTCTCCAGGAGACCTACAGCATCTGATGTCACAGGAAGGCCAAAAAGATCATCAAGGAAAGCAACCATCCGAGCCACTGCCTGTTCACCCCGCTATCATCCAGAAGGCGAGGTCAGTACAGGTGCATCAAAGCTGGTACCGAGAGACTGAAAAACAGCTTCTATCTCAAGGCCATCAGACTGTTAAACAGCCATCACTAGCACATTAAAGGCTGCTGCCTATAGGCATAGACTAGGGATCACTGGCCACTTTAAGGAATGGAACACTACTCACTTTAATAATGTTTACATATCTGGCATTACTCATCTCATATGTATATAGTGTATTCTATACTATTCTACTGTATCTTCGTCCGTTCCGCTCTGACATCGCTCGTCCATCTGTATATAGTCTTAATTAATTATTTCATAACATCTGCTAACCTCGTTTATGTGACCAATAACATCTGCTAACCACGTTTATGTGACCAATAACATCTGCTAACCACGCCTACGTGACCAATAACATCTGCTAACCACGTCTACGTGACCAATAACATCTGCTAACCACGCCACGTGACCAATAACATCTGCTAACCACGCCACGTGACCAATAACATCTGCCAACCACGCCACGTGACCAATAACATCTGCTAACCACGTTTACGTGACCAATAACATCTGCTAACCACGCCTACGTGACCAATAACATCTGCTAACCACGTTTACGTGACCAATAACATCTGCTAACCACGTTTACGTGACCAATAACATCTGCTAACCACGCCACGTGACCAATAAGATCTGCTAACCACGCCACGTGACCAATAACATCTGCCAACCACGCCACGTGACCAATAACATCTTCTAACCACGCCACGTGACCAATAACATCTGCTAACCACGCCACGTGACCAATAACATCTGCTAACCACGCCACGTGACCAATAACATCTGCCAACCACGCGTTTACGTGACCAATAACATCTGCTAACCACGCCACGCGTGACCAATAACATCTGCTAACCACGTCTACGTGACCAATAACATCTGCTAACCACGTTTACGTGACCAATAACATCTGCTAACCACGTTTACGTGACCAATAACATCTGCTAACCACGTTTACGTGACCAATAACATCTGCTTACCACGTTTATGTGACCAATAACATCTTCTAACCACGTTTATTTATACTAAGCCTGATTGCCTGTTAGGGGAAAGAAGCAGGTTTGCTCTTGCTGAATGTAAAACAGGCCTGCAGCATAGAACATGCATGTCGGGGAAAGTTGAGGAGAGACAATGCATTGATGTGATCACTTTAGTTCGGTTCTGATAACATTATTGCACTGATGCAATGCAAATAGTTGCACAGGACAGACGGAGAAGATCACAGTGAAAAGGAAGACCCAAAGGAATTGACAACCATTATTAGAAACATTGAAAGAAACAGCAACTTGCAAACCACTTGAGCAAGGAAGCAAATACTTTAATATGCTCAGCCTAAACAGGGTTTGCTGTTGAATTGCTACATTTAAAAATATGAGTTACTACGTTATGTTTCATTAGGCCTACATGTACATTGAAGTATTATTTGCAGTTGTCACTATGACATCCTGAAATCACTGAATGGTCTGAACCAGTATCTGTGTGTTTTATAGACATCATGAATGGTCTGAACCAGTATCTGTGTGTTTTATAGACCTCATGAATGGTCTGAACCAGTATCTGTGTGTTTTATAGACCTCATGAATGGTCTGAACCAGTATCTGTGTGTTTTATAGACCTCATGAATGGTCTGAACCAGTATCTGTGTTTTATAGACCTCATGAATGGTCTGAACCAGTATGTGTGTTTTATAGACCTCATGAATGGTCTAAACCAGTATATCTGTGTTTTATAGACCTCATGAATGGTCTGAACCAGTATGTGTGTTTTATAGACCTCATGAATGGTCTGAACCAGTATCTGTGTTTTATAGACCTCATGAATGGTCTGAACCAGTATATCTGTGTGTTTTATAGACCTCATGAATGGTCTGAACCAGTATCTGTTTTATAGACCTCATGAATGGTCTGAACCAGTATGTGTGTTTTATAGACCTCATGAATGGTCTAAACCAGTATATCTGTGTTTTATAGACCTCATGAATGGTCTGAACCAGTATCTGTGTTTTATAGACCTCATGAATGGTCTGAACCAGTATGTGTGTTTTATAGACCTCATGAATGGTCTAAACCAGTATATCTGTGTTTTATAGACCTCATGAATGGTCTGAACCAGTATATGTGTGTTTTATAGACCTCATGAATGGTCTGAACCAGTATCTGTGTGTTTTATAGACCTCATGAATGGTCTGAACCAGTATCTGCGTGTTTTATAGACCTCATAATGGTCTGAACCAGTATATTTGTGTTTTATAGACCTCATAATGGTCTGAACCAGTATGTGTGTTTTATAGACCTCATGAATGGTCTGAACCAGTATCTGTGTGTTAGAGACCTCATGAATGGTCTGAACCAGTATCTGTGTGTTTTATAGACCTCATGAATGGTCTGAACCAGTATGTGTGTTTTATAGACCTCATGAATGGTCTAAACCAGTATATCTGTGTTTTATAGACCTCATGAATGGTCTGAACCAGTATATGTGTGTTTTATAGACCTCATAATGGTCTGAACCAGTATGTGTGTGTTAGAGACCTCATGAATGGTCTGAACTAGTATGTGTGTGTTTTATAGACCTCATGAATGGTCTGAACCAGTATATGTGTGTTTTATAGACCTCATGAATGGTCTGAACCAGTATATGTGTGTTTTATAGACCTCATGAATGGTATTGTGTGTGAACTCAACTTGGATCCCCGTTAATTAGCAATGATATCCTTCGCCACCGTTTTCTTACGATACAATAAATATTGTTAGGTTTCTTTCCAGGTAATTTCTTAGTTACACGATTGTATAAATAGTAAATTGTTTTTTTAATGAGGGTGCATTATTTATTACGTTCGACAATGAGGACGAAAAATAGCATAGTTACTTAAAACGACGTTTGCGTGAATCTGAATCAAGAAAATGAATGGTGAAGTCTCTCGGACACGATATATACGCACCTCTTCTACATAGTGGTATCTCCGGTGTCCTCCTCAGCAGTCTCCGTAACCGATCATTCTCCTCCTGGTACTCCACTACCGTTTTCTCTACTGCCCCGAAAATCTCCACAACAGCCGCCGATAAACGCTCATTTAAAAACACACGAAACGACTGTAGTTTAGACATTTTCAGTCGAGTGGCTTATTCCGCTCAGCCAGAAAGTCTTTCTTGACCCCACACAAGAAGTGTCGTCTTCAAATCTACTTCCGTGTTCTAGTCAAGGAATTAGAGAAAAATCCTTGTTTCTAGCGGGTAGAAAACTCGGAAACGCACAACAGCGCCGGTAGTTGGATGGAGGCTTAAATTACAACAATTTAATAGGATTTCTATGGTTTGCATTCATACGAAGTGCGCGTATTGGGCAGTGGTGGTAAAAGTACCCAATTTTCATATTTGAGTCAAAGTTAAAAAAAACTTAATAGAAAATGACTCAAGTAAAAGTGAAAGTCATAACATCATTTGCTTTTAAATATACTTAAGTATCAAAAGTAAATGTAATTGATAAAATATACTTAAGTGGCAAATGTAAAAGTATATATCGTTTCAAATTTCTTATATTAAGCAAACCAGGCGGTATCATTAAAAAAAAAAAAAACAGATAGCCAGTAGCACACTCCAACACTCAGACATAATTTACAAACGAAGCATGTGTTTAGTGAGTTCCTTGGATAAGAGGCAGTAGAGATTACTATGTATGTTCTCTTGATAAGTGTGTGAATTAGACCATTTCCCTGTTCTTTAGGAATGTAGTGAAGTAAAAGTTGTCAAAAATATAAATAGTAAAGTACTGATACCCCAAAAACTGCTTAAGTCATACTTTCAAGTATTTTTACTTAAGTACTTTACACCACTGTTATTTGGAGTCCACTGTAAATCATTATTTCCCAAAAGATTCAAACGATATCATGAATGAGCAGCATTAGGTGAAAACGGATGAGAAATAGCCTTGGACAGATGGAAGGAGCTATTTTGATGTCTTTCGTTCCTCTAACCACTCCATCTCTCTGCAACAGGGTTCTGCCCGAAATGGCACCCTAACCCTCGAGGCCAGCTCATCTGATGCGGCATTCCATCACTCTCCTTTGTCAAATAGCCCTTTTGGACAAATTCAACTAGGTCCCTCCCCGTTTCGTTCCGTTTGCGCTGTTTGCTTCTAGTTGGTTTTTAAACGGTAAACGGTTTCCGTAATGAAAACACCCCCGTTTTTGCACACAGACAGACGCACAGACGGATTGGCAACCAGGAGGAGCCAATATATTATTAACCGTTAAGACGTGCATTTGTCAGCTAAATTACACCTTTGTTCTGTGCCACTCAACTCTCGTTTATAATGAGTTTCGTTTGTAATAAGCGGTATATAGCTAGATATACTGTATGGGTTGTTGGCGTGTTGAGTACTGCTGTAGTCGTGGATGAATCAGGAACAGATAGAACGTGCACAAGAGTAATTATCGGCTGTGCGTCATAATTACCAGGATACATCTGACCTGCAATTTGTAAACAAAGCTGCCGTAGCCTACTTCTAATTCGTAAAACCTTAAATAAATCTTTAAAATGACCCAAATAGATCATGAATCTTTCATATATACATTTTGAGAAATTTCACAGGAGGTTGGTGGCACCGTATTTTGGAAAGACGGGCTTGTGGTAATGGCTGGACCAGAATAAGTAAGTAGAATGGTATCAAGTAGATCATGCCATTTCATTCGCTCCGTTACGGCCATTATCATACCCCCCCCCCCCAAAAAAATGTGACATTTTATTTTGGGACTTACTGAGTCTGGCTTTAAAATCAGATTTTAAACCTAACCTTAACCACACTGCAAAATTATGCCTAACCTTAACCACACTGCTAAATTATGCCTAACCTTAACCACACTGCTAAATTATGCCTAACCTTAACCACACTGCTAAATTATGCCTAACCTTAACCACACTGCTAAATTATGCCTAACCTTAACCACACTGCTAAATTATGCCTAACCTTAACCACACTCACTGCTAAATTATGCCTAACAGGGTTAAGGGCAATTTTTTAAATGATATTTTCATGAATTTTTATGTTTTTTTTATGTAGCCCAATTTGACTTTATCGCTGTGGTAACTACTGACAACCATAGTAAAAGGAAACGATGACTACATGTAGACATTAGACAAACAGCTGTTAAGTGTTTGAGGCTGCGGATCCGTAGGACAGCCCCCTTCCCCCTTCCCCGCCCCATTCCGACATTATGACGACAAAATACGTTCGTTACTCACCAAATATGGACTTCCGTTGAGCAACACTCTTCGAGCTGTCGGCTAGAGCGCATGCGCAAAGACCACTGTGGGCATACTCGTACAACGTGTTTTGTGACAAAACCATTGTTTCATCCGCAAGTCATTTTGATGAAAACACACCCCTGCTGGGAAAATGCGCATATTGTTTATAGGCAGATTTTTTTTTTTTATATAATTGCATGATAATCACTCACCAATTGGATGGAAACCTAGGTCGGGTCAATCATGAATGATAATTCTTCAAGTTTTACCAGTGAAACGGCCATGAAGCATCTGCATGCCAACCGTTTGATCTCAATCAGTTTCACGGGAAGCTGCATTTCGATTTTCTTAGTTATCTAGTTGCTTCTAATTATGCACAGTGTGCGAATTCTAGAACAGATGGTGCTCACAAACTGTAGCATAGCCTACCTGTGTTTTGTTTAAATCAAAGCACATATTTAGCCTTGTGGCGCATGCTATACTATGCCATTATATTCAGTTCTGTTATGTAGAATACTGTGATCATTATGCAATGTTGCAGACATTGATTCAGCTTTGATCTAACCTTGTTAAACGAGCACCATTCACCAGAACAGCCTGTTTTCTACCAGTTGTAGAGAATATCGAACATGTGCAGAAGCTTCCGGTCCTTTAGCTGTTGGGAAGAGGGGTCCGGTAAAATTAGGATCCACATCCATTACGTATCAAAATATAGCATAATCTGGAAGAATAAATGATTTCTCAGAAGTCAACTGAATATAATTACAATGTTAAATCAATATCACGAATGAGCAGCATTAGGCGAAAATGGATGAGAAATACTCGTTGGACAGACAGATATTTTCTGTAAAGTGAACATGTTTTAATATATCAAAAACATCAGTTTGACCATTCTCTCAATACATTTAGAGACATTCTTATATGCAAAACTTCATAAAAGATATCTGTCAGAAGTAAATTTAATCCACAAACACAAAGATAATTGTATATACATCTTAAATGACTACATTTTCACGAAATTTGCTGATATAACCGCCAGACTGATTCAAAAGATTAGGGGAGGACCACATCACTTGCAATAGTCTGAACTGTTTGCTTATTATATCATCATTGAAATCAAATCAAACTTTATTTACATAGAAAGCTTTACAAAAGTATGTTCACCACACATGGTATTTATCTGAAACTCACATCATGAATGATCCAGTGTTGCTTTGCTTTTGTTGTCCACATCTTGCCTTTTAATTCCCATCTTCCGACAGAACATCTTTGTCCTAGTTTTCATGCTGTTTTCTACCTTTGTGGATGTTTTTCACATGCGTCAGCAGATTAGACTTTTGAGTGAAGCTTTTCCCACAGTCACCACAGCTAAATGGTTTCTCTCCTGTGTGAGTCAGTTTATGCTTCCTTAGGTTCCCCTTTAAATTGAAGCTTTTCCCACAGTCACCACAGCTAAATGGTTTCTCTCCTGTGTGAGTCCGAATATGATCTGTAAGGTTCCCCTTCTGATAGAAGCTTTTCCCACAGTCACCACAGCTAAATGGTTTCTCTTGTGTGTGAGTCAGTATATGTTTCCTTAGGTCTCCCTTCTGATAGAAGCTTTTCCCACAGTCATTACAGTTAAAGGGTTTCTCTCCTGTGTGAGTCAGTTTGTGCAAGTTCAGGTTCCCCTTCTGATTGAAGCTTTTCCCACAGTCACCACAGCTAAACGGTTTATCTCCTGTGTGAATACTCATGTGCCTGGACAGATCTCCTTTGTATTTTATGGTCTTTCCACAAACAGGACAGGTGCAGGGTTTCCCACTGTGACAGAGTTGGACATGGGCCTTCAGTTTACAGGTGGAGTTGTAGCGTTTATTGCCGAAGCGGCATTCACTGGGTCTCTTCTTGGGGAATGTCGAATGCCTCTGCAGGTCAGCTTTCGGAGCAAACGTTTCACCACAGTCACGGAGGCGGCTAGTTTTTGTAGACGTGGTTCTGGGTTTGGAACAGTGTTCCCCCATTGGTGGGTTGGGATCCAATGGTGGGCTGCTGTCAAGTCCTACTGTGTTGCTGCTTACAGCTGAGCTGTGACTGGAGGCATTGTTTTGATTACCTGGACGGTCACAGGGAATGTAGTGACCCTTAAAGTGGGTCACAGTGACAAAAGGTTTGATATCCACTGGTCTAGTTATTCTCTCTTTGTGCTCCACAGTCTGGGTTTGGGGAAGAGTCAAGGACTGACGTGGGTCCTCCAGATCACATTCACTTTTCACACAGGGAGGAGAGAATATGAACTCTATGATATCAGGCTCCACCCCTTGAAGCTGCTCTTCCTCCTGACTGGTCCTGACTTCCTCCTGTTCCTCTTTAATCTGTGTGGTCTCTGGGTCCTCCTGCCCCAGACTGGGGCTCCACTCCTGCTCACAGTGCTGCTGCTCAGGGGGAACATCCTCTTCAGAGACAGAGAGCTGCAGGGAGTCTGGAGGGAAGGAGAGGAGGAGCAGACATTATCTTCCAGAGAATTACATTTACATTTGGAATCACTCATGAATTATAGATCTCTATGATTTTAAATATCAAATGGCTTTATTGGCATGGGTGTCTACACAGCCTTTAAACATGCCTGAGTGAAGATAGATAGGTATTTGCTCTCCTTCACTTGGGTTCTCATTGCTACAATGGAACACACTGCGGCCAAAGTATACAAAAGTCACGCAGACACTATCTAATCTTTAATAATCCTTACGTGCACAACGGGTTTGGAAACCTTAGAAACTATAATTTAGTATCACCCCAAAATATTTTTTACAAACACAAAAAATACTTACTACGCAGTATTTTAAAAACACACATTACCACAGGGGGGTTTTGCAATGCAAATCTGCCTGAACTATGACATTTCCTGTGATAATGGAAACAGGATGGGGGGGCGGGACAAAAACAACGTATCACATCGAATCTGTGTTACACAAAAACCTCTGTGGAAATATGCGGTAAAAAAAAACAGCATGCAGTAAGTATCTTTAGTTGTAAAGTCATTTTGGATGATAATTATGTTGTTCCTCAAAATATCAACTGTTTTTTTAAATAGAGCATTTCACACATCAACTCGTCGTCCTCAGCTAATCAAAAGGGATGTCAAAAGGGCAACATAAGGAACAACTATCACATTTTTTTTTGTGTGTGTAACATTTGTGACAGGCAGAGGACGAGTAGGGGTTTCTTCAATGGAGACGTGGGTGACGCTGCTGTCCAAGCAATGGAAAACATTGGCACGTCGTCGGGGCTATTTTTATATCACCGAAGGCCTCAACACTTTAATAATTGAGTGGAACAATAGCTAGCTGTCAGTATGTCTACATACTAACCTATTCTACATAGTGGTATCTCCGGTGTCCTCCTCAGCAGTCTCCGTAACCGATCATTCTCCTCCTGGTACTCCACTACCGTTTTCTCTACTGCCCCGAAAATCTCCACCGCAGCCGCCGATAAACGCTCATTTAAAAACACACGAAACGACTGTAGTTTAGACATTTTCAGTGGACTGAGTGTTGGATATTCAGCTCGTATGGCTTCTTGACGTGGGTCCTTCTGATCACATTCACTTTTCACACAGCAAGGAGTGGATATGGAGTCTTTGGTTTTAAAGAGCCCTCGACTGGTCCTGAGTTCAGTGGTCTTTCTTTACTCCATAAAAAAAAAAATGTTAAAAAACAAACTCATTTCCAACCCTACATCCGTGTTCTTACAAAACTCAATGGTTCTAGTGGCGACGAACCCAGAAACACACAACAGCACCACCAGCTGGATGGGGGTTTGTGTTTAACTGCGGTGCAACTTACTTTACGGACCAGTAATATGGAAATAATGACTACATGTGGACAAAGCAGTGGTTATCTGAGATGATCTAGGAGAATGAATTCGACTGTATCAACAACATCAGAGAGACCATTCTCTAATCACCTTGCCAGACATCCCAAGATAAACCAACAAACAATCCAGTTTCTAACTATTTAAAAAATTTAAAAATATATATTTGTATATATTTTTAAATAAATATTCCTACAAAGCAGAACCAATGATTTAGCTATTCAGATAAGCAACCAGAATTAACTAGCTAAACTTAGATGTGTTTTTGTTTGTTGGATCATTTAAAACATGCCCATTTCAAACGTATCTTTAAACAAAAAAATCCAAGACTATTTTGGCAAGTTAGCTGGCTAACAACACCTTGATCCTGCTTAGTAGTTCGTCCTTCAGATCTGCGAGATTCCTGTAATATATTGTATTACTGTTTGATCATTACGTCATCATTCAAATCAAATCTCACTTTATTTACAGTGGGGTTGGAAAATATTGACACCCTTGATAAAAATGACTGTATAAAATAAATAATTAAAATATTGAGGTATATTATATGCAAAAAAAAAACTGGAAATTCTATTTGTTTATACTACTACCTGTATTCCTTGACTACCATAAATACCTGTATCCCTTGACTACCATACACATATTTGTTTATACTACTTGCTCAGAGAAATAGAGAAATAGATTTTGTTTAACAAGTAATACAAAAACAATATCTCAAAGTGGTCAAAATGATTAACACCACTGTTTTCAATCCCTTTCAATAGCTCACCCTGCGAGGATAACAGTACTGAGACTTTTTCTAAAACGTTTTATGAGATTGGAGAACACATTAGGAGGGATCTTAGACCATTCCTCCATACAGAATCCTTCCAGATCCTTGATATCCTTCGACTGCGGTTATGGTTTTCCCTCTTCAAATCAAACCACAGGTTTTCAATGGGGTTTCAAGTCCAGAGACTGATTTGGTGGCTAATTAACCATTTCTTTGTGGATTTTGGCGTTTGCTTGGGGTTATAGTCTTGTTGGAAAATCCACTTACGGCAAAATGTCAGCTTTCTGACAGAAACAAGCAGGTTCTGGCTAAAATGTCCTGGTACTGGGTAAAGTTCATGATGCTGTTGACCTTAACAAGGGCCCCAGGACCAGTGGTAGCCAAACAGCCCCATAGCATCAATGATCCACCACCTTATTTTACAGGTAATGGGTTATTTTCTGCTCATGCATTCTCATTTCACAGACCTACTACAAGATTCCTTGATTACCATACATACCTACTACAAGATTCATTGACTACCATACATACCTACTACAAGATTCCTTGACTACCATACACACCTACTACAAGATTCATTGACAACCATACATACCTACTACAAGATTCCTTGACTACCATACACACCTACTACAAGATTACTTTACTACCATACACACCTGTATTCCCTTGACTACCATACACACCTGTATTCCCTTGACTACCATACACATCTGTATTCCCTTGACTACCATACATACCTACTACAAGATTCCTTGACTACCATACACACCTACTACAAGATTCCTTGACTACCATACACACCTACTACAAGATTCCTTGACTACCATACATACCTACTACAAGATTCCTTGACTACCATACACACCTGTATTCCCTTGACTACCATACACACCTGTATTCCCTTGATTACCATACATACCTACTACAAGATTCCTTGACTACCATACATACCTACTACAAGATTCCTTGACTACCATACACACCTGTATTCCCTTGACTACCATACACACCTGTATTCCCTTGACTACCATACATACCTACTACAAGATTCCTTGACTACCGAAAAAAGACGAGGATTACATCTCTGCTGGGCAGGTACGTGAACTCTTAGAGAAGCAGAAAGTCTACTATAAGGAAATGATACTTCAGCAAGAAAATAATTTTAAAAGCTTCATACAAATGATTATGGAGTCCACCAACAAGCATCTGGACGACCTGACTAAAGATGTACAAGACATTAAAACAAGCCTTCAGTTCACACAGAAGGATGTGGATGTATTGAAGACCACACAGGATACACTTTCCAGAAACTGTTCCTCTATGCGGAATGAAATCACAACAGTCAGGGAGGTCCTCCAGAACATGTCTGGGAAGGCTGATTACCTGGATGGGCAATCGAGGAAATGTAACCTGGTAATAAATGGTATCCAGGAGAGCCAAAGTGAGACATGGGCTGAATCAGAGGACAAAGTTCGAAAGCTATTTTATGAGGAGCTACAACTGGATCAACAGGTAGAGCTGGAACGTGCTCACCGCTCTGGGAAACCAGGGGTCATTAGTGGTGAGAATGGAACCAGACCTAGGCCAATCGTAGTGAAATTACTCAGGTTCAAGGATAAGCTTGCAGTCCTTGAAAAAGCCAAACACCTCAAAGGGTCCTTCATCTTCTTTAATGAGGATTTCTCAGATGCAGTCCGTCAAAGAAGAAAGGAACTAATACCAGCCATGAAGGCTGCAAGAGAAAGAGGTGACATAGCATATCTGAGGTATGACAAACTGATTGTTCACCCTCCCTCCCATGGAGTTAGGAGGAGCGACGGACACAAGTAATTTCAGCCCCACACACACACACTGAGTATCTCTCTCTCAGATTCCAACTACTGATTCATGTGTGAACATATAAATACTGTAAATTTACCAAAGAAAGGTCTGTTAATTGCTCACTTGAATATATGCAGTTTAAAGGAACAAAATTCATTAAATATGCTGTCTGGTGCAGTCAAACAATATTAATGTATTGGCAATATCAGAGACTCACTTGGACTCTTCTTCTGAGGATGCTGAGATCTCTATACATGGATCCAATTAGTTCAGGAGGGACAGAAATAGATCTGGGGGTGGAGTTGCAGTTTATATCCAGAACCATATTCCAGGTAAACAACGTAAGGACTTAATGTTGAATGGATTAGAGGCGCTATGGGTACAGGTGCATTTACCACATATTGAAACCTATACTAGTTGGTTGCTGCTATACGCCACCAGGTGCTGATGTGAAATATCTTGATGTCATTTGCGAAACGTTGGATAAGGTATCTGATGAAAATAGGGAAATATATTTTTTAGGGAGATATGAATATCGATTTTTTTTTAATACAAACTGTCCAAAGAGAAGGAAAGTTATTTCTGTTGCCAATGTACGTAACCTGACCCAGGTTATGACATCACCAACCAGAACGTTCACTAATAGGTCCGGTATTACATCATCAACTTATATCGATCCTATTTTTACTAACATGGCTGAACATTGTTCTAAAGCTGTATCAGTGGCGCTAGGTTACAGTGATCATAACTTGGTTGCACTCACTAGGAAAACTAAAATACCAAAGGCTGGCCCTAAAATAATCTACCGCAGGTCCTACAGAGGGTTCAATCAGGACTCATTTGTGGATGAGATTAAGAATGTGCAATGGTTAGAAGTGTGTAGTACGGATAATCCTGAAATGTCATTAAGTTTGTTTATGAAATTATTTATGAGTATAGCTGATAAGCACGCCCCTTTAAGAAAATGCACTGTGAGGTCAAATGGTGCCCCATGGATTGATGATGAGCTGAGAAATGTAATGATTCAACGCAATGATGCAAAATCTGGTACTTTGATAAGCAAAGTTATTGTAAATTAAGAAATCTTGTGACTAAGCTAAACAAAGGAAAGAAGAAGAGATTCTATCAGCACAAAATTGATGAAGTAAAGGGTGATGGGAAAAAGCTGTGGAGAACGTTGAACACTTATGGGTAGGAATTCAAACATGTCTGCCTCTTTTGTTGAATCAGAGGGTATATTTATTACAAAACCACATGACATTGCAAATTACTTTAATGAATATTTTACAGGCAAAGTGGACAAGTTGAGGAATGCTATGATTCCAACTGATGGCTCCATAACGGGTTTCCAGCATGCATATAGGGAGGGGCATTCTACGAGTACAGCCTTAGCACAATTGACAGATGATTGGTTAAAGAGTATGAATGACGGGAAGTTAGTTGGTGCGGTGTTGCTGGATTTCAGTGCTGCTTTTGATGTAATTGATCATGAACTGTTACTAGGAAAACTCAAATGTTATGGTTTTAAGGATGCAGCTCGATCCTGGATGGAAAGCTATCTATCCAGGAGAAGGCAAAAAGTGTTCTTTAATGGTAGCTTTTCAAACAGTAAAGATATACATTGTGGTGTTCCTCAAGGAAGCTGCCTAGGCCCACTGCTTTACTCTATCTTTACTAATGTTGTCATGTATGCTGATGACTCTACAATATATAGCGCAGCATCAGAATGTAATGAGTTAACAGATGTACTGAGCAGTGGACTAAGAATGGTGTCTGAATGGGTTGATATGAACAAATTGGTGTTGAACATTTCTAAAACTAAGTGTATTGTATTTGGTTCAAGATATATGCTTGCTGATGACCCCCAATTGAATTTGTCGATTAATAGAATACATGTAGAGCAAGTTAAAAAAACTAAGCTACTAGACGTTATTTTGGACGCAGCTTTATCATTAGAAGAACACATAGATAATATTGTTATTAAGATGGGTAAGGGAATTGCTGTTACAAGAAAATGTTCAGAGTATGCAACATCTAGCACTCTGAATCAGGTTATTCAATCCCTGGTCCCATCACACTTAAGAGTACTGTCTGGTTATATGGTCAATCCCTGGTCCTATCACACTTAGAGTACTGTCCGGTTATATGGTCAATCCCTGGTCCTATCACATTTAGAGTACTGTCCAGCTATATGGTCAATCCCTGGTCCTATCACACTTAGAGTACTGTCCGGTTATATGGTCAATCCCTGGTCCTTTCACACTTAGAGTACTGTCTGGTTATATGGTCAATCCCTGGTCCTATCACACTTAGAGTACTGTCCGGTTATATGGTCAATCCCTGGTCCTGTCACACTTAGAGTACTGTCCGGTTATATGGTCAATCCCTGGTCCTATCACACTTAGAGTACTGTCCGGTTATATGGTCAATCCCTGGTCCTATCACACTTAGAGTACTGTCCGGTTATATGGTCAATCCCTGGTCCTGTCACACTTAGAGTACTGTCCGGTTATATGGTCAATCCCTGGTCCTGTCACACTTAGAGTACTGTCCAGTTATATGGTCAATCCCTGGTCCTGTCACACTTAGAGTACTGTCCAGCTATATGGTCAATCCCTGGTCCTATCACACTTAGAGTACTGTCCGGTTATATGGTCATCTGCAGAAAAGAAAGATATAAAAAAGCTCCAAATGGCTCAAAACAGGGCTGCCAGATTATCTCTTCATTGCTCTAACCGAATGAATATTATTAAAATACATCAGAATCTCTCATGGCTTCACGTTAAAAACAAATTACTATCTAGTCTTTTGATTTTCTTTAGGAATGTTATATTTTTCAAAAAACCACAGTACCTTTCAGTCCAATTAGTACATACTAGCAACACGCATAACCACCAAACCAGACAGGCAAATTCATGGCAGCTAAAACAACTCAAGCCAAGGACAAATCGCCTTAAATCTACGGTTTTATATAGAGCTATAGCTGAATGGAACTTTTTACCAATCCATATTTCTCAGGCAAGAAGTAAATCTACCTTCAAGAAAAAAATAAAAACATCTAATGTGATAGACCATGTGACTGGATAGGAAGTGGAAAGTAACAACTGAATGGTGGATGTGTTTCCTGTCAGGTATTTTAATCGGCTGTTTTGTCTACTTGTTGAATGTTTGTGAAGTCTTGATTGTGGTTGTTTGTAATGTCTTGTTAATTGATGTTGGACCCCAGGAAGATTAGCTAGCGTTATGGCGTTAGCTAATGGGGATCCTAATAAAAATTCCTCGACAACCATACACACCTGTATTCCTTGACTATCATACACACCTGTATTCCCTTGACTATCATACACACCTGTATTCCTTGACAACCATACACACCTGTATTCTTTGACTACCATACACACCTGTATTACCTTGACTACCATACACACCTGTATTACCTTGACTACCATACACACCTGTATTCCCTTGACTACCATACATACCTGTATTCCCTTGACTACCATACATACCTGTATCCCTTGACTACCATACATACCTGTATTCCTTGAATACCATACACACCTGTATTCCTTGACTAGCATACACACCTGTATTCCTTGACTACCATACATACCTGTATTCCCTTGACTACCATACATACCTGTATTCCCTTGACTACCATACATACCTGTATTCCCTTGACTACCATACATACCTGTATTCCCTTGACTACCATACATACCTGTATTCCTTGACTACCATACACACCTGTATTCCTTGACTACCTTACATACCTGTATCCCTTGACTACCATACATACCTGTATCCCTTGACTACCATACACACCTGTATCCCTTGACTATCATACACACCTGTATTCCCTTGACTATCATACACACCTGTATCCCTGGACTACCATACATACCTGTATTCCTTGAATACCATACACACCTGTATTCCTTGACTAGCATACACACCTGTATTCCTTGACTACCATACATACCTGTATTCCCTTGACTACCATACATACCTGTATTCCCTTGACTACCATACATACCTGTATTCCCTTGACTACCATACATACCTGTATTCCCTTGACTACCATACATACCTGTATTCCCTTGACTACCATACACACCTGTATTCCTTGACTACCTTACATACCTGTATTCCTTGACTACCATACATACCTGTATCCCTTGACTACCATACACACCTGTATCCCTTGACTACCATACACACCTGTATCCCTTGACTACCATACATACCTGTATTCCCTTGACTACCATACATGCACTACCGTTCAAAGGTTTGTGGTCACCTCCTTGTTTTTGAAAGAAAAGCTAATTTTTTGTCCTTTAAAATAACATTTAACTGATCAGAAATACAGTTTAGACATTGCTAATGTTACTATTGTAGCTGGAAACGGCTGATTTCTAATGGAATATCTACATAGGCGTACAGAGGCCCATTTTCAGCAACTCCTGTGTTCCAATGGCACGTTGTGTTAGCTAATCCAAATTTATCATTTTAAAAGGCTAATTAATCAATAGAAAACCCTTTTGCAATAACATTAGCACAGCTGAAAACTGTTGGTCTGATTAAAGAAGCAATAAAACTGGCCTTCTTTAGACTAGTTGAGTATCTGGAGCATCAGCATTTGTGGGTTCGATTACAGGCTCAAAATGGCCAGAAACAAAGAACTTTCTTCTGAAACTTGTCAGTCTATTCTTGTTCTGATAAATGAAGGCTATTCCATGCGAGATATTGCCAAGAAACTGAAGATTTCGTACAACGCTGTGTACTACTCCCTTCACAAAACAGCTCAAACTGGCTCTAACCAGAATAGAAAGAGGTGAGGGAGGCCCCGGTGCACAACTGAGCAAGAGGACAAGTACATTAGTGTGTCTAGATTGAGAAACAGAGGCAGAGTTGCAAAGAAAAAGCCATATCTCAGACTGGCCAATAAAAATAAAAGATTAAGATGGGCAAAAGAACACAGACACTGGACAGAGGAACTTAATGGAGATCCTCTAAAATAGACCAGCTAACGGCACTTTCTAGAGTCAGCTTTAGAGCGGCAGAAACACCAATAAATACATTTAGGCCAAGTGGGCTTGTTGTAGTGGAATGTTTAGCCTTCACTGTTCCGCCATGTTCTTCTTCATGTGGTGACCTGCCTCAGTGGTTGTGGCTCCTAGAGAACTCTTGTGCTGCTAGATGCTTGACTGTTGTGGTTTGTGTTCTGGTTATGACTCAATATAGATCTGGATCTGATCAGTTGTAGGTGAGGAGCTTGGCGGGTGGAGAGAAGAGAGAGGGTTTTCCTGTTGTTTGATGATAAAGGTGAGCGGGTATGATGGAGAAATGGCTGAGGTTGAGAGAAATAACTGATACTTTCTCTGTCTCTGTCTCTGTCTCTGTCTCTCTCGCTCTCGCTCTCGCTCTCGCTCTCTCTCTCTCTCTCTCTCTCTCTCTCTCTCTCTCTCTCTCTCTCTCTCTCTCTCTCTCTCTCTCTCTCTCTCTCTCTCTCTCTCTCAATTCAAAGGGCTTTATTGGCATGGGTAACATACAGTGGGGCAAAAAAGTATTTAGTCAGCCACCAATTGTGCAAGTTCTCTCACTTAAAAAGATGAGAGAGGACTGTAATTTTCATCATAGGTACACTTCAACTATGACAGACAAAATGAGGAAAAAAAATCCAGAAAATCACATTGTAGGATTTTTAATGAATTTATTTGCAAATTATGGTGGAAAATAAGTATTTGGTCACATACAAACAAGCAAGATTTCTGTCTCTCACAGACCTGTAACTTCTTCTTTAAGAGGCTCCTCTGTCCTCCACTCGTTACCTGTATTAATGGCACCTGTTTGAACTTGTTATCAGTATAAAAGACACCTGTCCACAACCTCAAACAGTCACACTCCAAACTCCACTATGGCCAAGACCAAAGAGCTGTCAAAGGACACCAGAAACAAAATTGTAGACCTGCACCAGGTTGGGAAGACTGAATCTGCAATAGGTAAGCAGCTTGGTTTGAAGAAATCAACTGTGGGAGCAATTATTAGGAAATGGAAGACATACAAGACCACTGATAATCTTCCTTGATCTGGGGCTCCACGCAAGATCTCACCCGTGGGGTCAAAATGATCACAAGAACGGTGAGCAAAAATCCCAGAACCACACGGGGGGACCTAGTGAATGACCTGCAGAGAGCTAGGACCAAAGTAACAAAGCCTACCATCAGTAACACACTACGCCGCCAGGGACTCAAATCCTGCAGTGCCAGACGTGTCCCCCTGCTTAAGCCAGTACATGTTCAAGCCCGTCTGAAGTTTGCTAGAGAGCATTTGGATGATCCAGATGAGGATTGGGAGAATGTCATATGGTCAGATGAAACCAAAATATAACTTTTTGGTAAAAACTCAACTCGTCGTGTTTGGAGGACAAAGAATGCTGAGTTGCATCCAAAGAACACCATACCTACTGTGAAGCATGGGGGTGGAAACATCATGCTTTGGGGCTGTTTTTCTGCAAAGGGACCAGGACGACTGATCCGTGTAAAGGAAAGAATGAATGGGGCCATGTATCGTGAGATTTTGAGTGAAAACCTCCTTCCATCAGCAAGGGCATTGAAGATGAAACGTGGCTGGGTCTTTCAGCATGACAATGATCCCAAACACACCGCCCGGGCTACGAAGGAGTGGCTTCAAGAAGCATTTCAAGGTCCTGGAGTGGCCTAGCCAGTCTCCAGATCTCAACCCCATAGAAAATCTTTGGAGGGAGTTGAAAGTCCGTGTTGCCCAGCGACAGCCCCAAAACATCACTGCTCTAGAGGAGATCTGCATGGAGGAATGGGCCAAAATACCAGCAACAGTGTGTGAAGACTTACAGAAAACGTTTGACCTCTGTCATTGCCAACAAAGGGTATATAACAAAGTATTGAGATAAACTTTTGTTATTGACCAAATACTTATTTTCCACCATAATTTGCAAATAAATTCATTAAAAATCCTACAATGTGATTTTCTGGATTTTTTTTCCCTCATTTTGTCTGTCATAGTTGAAGTGTACCTATGATGAAAATTACAGGCCTCTCGCATCTTTTGAAGTTGGAGAACTTGCACAATTGGTGGCTGACTAAATACTTTTTTTGCCCCACTGTATGTGTACATTGCCAAAGCAAGTGAAATAAACAATACATTTTATACAGTAAACATTACACACAAGTTTCAAAGGAATAAAAACGTTTCAAATGTCATATTATGTATATATACAGTGTTGTAACGATGTACAAATAGTTAAAGTACAAAAGGGAACATAAATAAACATAAATATGGGTTGTATTTACAAAGGTGTTTGTTCTTCACTGGTTGCCCTTTTCTTGTGGCAACAGGTCACAAATCTTGCTGCTGTGATGGCACACTGTGGTATTTTTTATCAAAATTGGGTTTGTTTTCAAATTCTTTGTGGATGTGTGTAATCTGAGGGAAAATTGTGTCTCTAATATGATCATACATTCTGCAGGAGGTTAAGAAGTGCCGCTCAGTTTCCACCTCATTTTGTGGGCAGTGTGCACATAGCATGTCTTCTCTTGAGAGCCAGGTCTGCCTACGGCGACCTTTCTCAATAGCAAGGCTATGCTCACTGAGTCTGTACATAGTCAAAGCTTTCCTTAGTTTTTGGTTAGTCACAATGGTCAGGTATTCTGCCACTGTGTACTCTCTGTTTAGGGCCAAATAACATTCTAGTTTGCTCAGTTTTTTTGTTAATTCTTTCCAATGTGTCAAGTAATTATCTTTTTGTTTTCTCATGATTTGGTTGGGTCTAATTGTGTTGCTGTCCTGGGGCTCTGTGGGGTCTGTTTGTGAACAGAGCCCCAGGACCAGCTTGTTTAGGGGACTCTTCTCCAGGTTCATCTCTCTGTAGGTGATGGCTTTGTTATGGAAGGGTTGGGACTCTCTCCAGCACAATGTCTTTGGTTTCTTGAGTTTCTGTTATCCACCCTCACCACTGATCGGTTCACTTCCTGCCATACACACACACCTCTCTGTCTCTCTCTCTCTCTCTCTCTCTCTCTCTCTCTCTCTCTCTCTCTCTGTCTCTCTCTCTCTCTCTCTCAGCACAGTGTCTTTGGTTTCTTGAGTTTCTGTTTCCACCCTCACCACTGATTGGTTCACTTCCTGTCTCATACACACTCTCTCTCTATGGGAAACACACACACAACACACGCACACATAGAACGTGGTGTTTAAGACCATAAACACACAGAGTTGGCTGGACAAAAAAAACTGACCAGACGGACAAACAGAGAGAGACACAACTCAGGAGGACCGGTTCCTTTCTCTCTACAAGTTAACCCTTCATCTAGAACTCAGGTACCTGTGTTTTCTAACATAATGTTCTCTAACACATAACATTGCCTGTAATCATGATCTCTTGTTGATTCTGTGGCTGTTACAGAATGTATTTTTTTATATCCGAGACACAACAAGAATGTTGACATGATACTGTGGTTTAGCGGACACAGACAGAGGCAACGAAAAGGGTTATTTAAGATATCCATTCATCTGTGTTTTTAGATAAAGTAAACTATCACAAAAGTTATATATAAAAGTGGACATTTATTTGTGTGAAATTGGATTATCATTCGTCTCATGTCTGTAACCAGAGTGAAAAGTTATGTGAAACTCGCTTACACCAGGAAATGAGAGTATCATACATAACCCTTCAATGTTTGTTGATCCGTAAGGTGGAAGCTTCACTACTATACTGTTTAAACCTATCCAGACCCTACAGATCCACTACTACACTGATTATACCTATCCAGACCCTACAGATCCACTACTACACTGTTTATACTTATCCAGACCCTACAGATCCACTACTACACTGTTTATACCTATCCAGACCCTACAGATCCACTACTACACTGTTTATACTGATCCAGACCCTACAGATCCACCACTATACTGTTTAAACCTATCCAGACCCTACAGATCCACTACTACACTGATTATACCTATCCAGACCCTACAGATCCACCACTACACTGTTTATACCTATCCAGACCCTACAGATCCACCACTACACTGTTTATACCTATCCAGACCCTACAGATCCACTACACTGTTTATACCTATCCAGACCCTACAGATCCACTACTACACTGATTATACCTATCCAGACCCTACAGATCCACCACTACACTGTTTATACCTATCCAGACCCTACAGATCCACTACTATACTGTTTATGCCTATCCAGACCCTACAGATCCACCACTATACTGTTTAAACCTATCCAGACCCTACAGAACCACCACTACACTGTTTATACCTATCCAGACCCTACAGATCCACCACTACACTGTTTATACCTATCCAGACCCTACAGATCCACCACTACACTGTTTATACCTATCCAGACCCTACAGATCCACTACTACACTGTTTATGCCTATCCAGACTCTACAGCTCTTCACACATCAAAGGGTCAGAGAGAGAGAGAGAGACTGAAGTAGAAAGGTTATGCCCTTTGATTTTTGATGATAAAGGTAAGTGTGATGGAGAAATGGCTGAGGTTGAGAGAAATAACTGACACTTCCTCTCTACCTC
>CM059811.1:6437586-6450086 GCA_030435695.1 Brachymystax lenok tsinlingensis | reverse complement strand
TGGAGTCCTTATCAAGCAGCTTCGACTTTCTAGCCAGAAACATTGTCCTGGCATTAACTTTCCCAAGCACCTAAGTGACCATGCTCACCTCTCCCCAAGCTTCCATCAAGGATGCATCCCAGGTGGCTAACAGCAGTTGTGTCAGTCAGCACCTCACCCCCTGACTCCACTCTGATTTCAGTGCAGAGATAGTTTATTATCTCCAAGCTCTGGGCTAATGTTAGTCAGCTCTGGGCTAATGTTAGTCAGCTCTGTGCTAATGTTAGTCAGCTCTGTGCTAATGTTAGTCAGCTCTGTGCTAATGTTAGTCAGCTCTGTGTTAATGTTAGTCAGCTCTGTGTTAATGTTAGTCAGCTCTGTGTTAATGTTAGTCAGCTCTGGGCTAATGTTAGTCAGCTCTGTGTTAATGTTAGTCAGCTCTGAGCTAATGTTAGTCAGCTCTATAGACTTACATTTTTCTAAACCCGACTGAAAATTATACGTGGACATAGTCATAAATCTGCTCATGAACACCTCTCTCCAGGATCTTTGATGTTATACTGAGGATAGATACAGGCCTATAATTCCCAGGATCAGTCTTTATCCTCTTCTGTCTCTCTCTCCTCTGTTTGTCTCTGTGTGTCTGTCTCTCTCTCCTCTGTTTGTCTCTGTGTGTCTGTCTGTCTGTCCTCTGTTTGTCTCAGTCAGTCTGTCTGTCTGTCTGTCTCTCCTCTGTTTGTCACTCTCATTGTCTGTCTGTCTGTCTCTCCTCTGTTTGTCTCAGTCAGTCTGTCTGTCTGTCTGTCTCTCCTCTGTTTGTCTCAGTCAGTCAGTCAGTCTGTCTGTCTGTCTGTCTGTCCTCTGTTTGTCTCAGTCAGTCTGTCTGTCTGTCTCTCCTCTGTTTGTCACTCTCTCTGTCTGTCTGTCTGTCTGTCTGTCCTCTGTTTGTCTCAGTCAGTCAGTCAGTCTGTCTGTCTCTCCTCTGTTTGTCTCAGTCAGTCTGTCTGTCTGTCCTCTGTTTGTCTCAGTCAGTCAGTCTGTCTGTCTGTCTCTCCTCTGTTTGTCTCAGTCAGTCAGTCTGTCTGTCTGTCTGTCCTCTGTTTGTCTCAGTCAGTCAGTCTGTCTGTCTGTCTGTCCTCTGTTTGTCTCAGTCAGTCAGTCTGTCTGTCTGTCTGTCCTCTGTTTGTCTCAGTCAGTCAGTCAGTCAGTCAGTCTGTCAGTCTGTCTGTCCTCTGTTTGTCACTCTCTCTTTGTCTCAGTCAGTCTGTCAGTCTGTCTGCTCTCTGTTTGCCACTCTTTCTCTGTGTCTGTCTGTCTGTCTGTCCGTCTGTCAGTCTACAAGCTGTATCTCTATCCCAGTGCATCTATATGTTCTATATTTTCTTCCCAGGTCTCCCCAGTGAATGCTATGAGGTCACCAACCTATGTCTCCAGACTACAGGTACGTGTATTTGTTCCAGTGTTCAGATTCTGTATTTATACAAGAGGGACTGGTCTATTTCAAAGTCTATTGGTCGCATGCATACACAGTGTAGCAGAAGAAGAAGAAGAAGTTTTATTTATATAGCGCCTTTCCATAGCTCAAGGTCGCTTTACATTGCACATTACAATACATTCAGAACACACACACACACATACATCGCAGTCACATAGGATACACACTACCCAAAATGCATGTCAAAAACAGATATGTCTTCAACTGGATCTTGAATGCACCCACGGATGAGGTATTGCGTAGTGTAAGAGGTAGTGAATTCCATAATTTAGGAGCATTAGTTTAGCAGATGTTATAGCCTGTGCAGCGACACGGTTAAGTTACTAGCGCCTAACAATGCAGTGAAATGTGAAAGAAGTACACAGAGAATATTACATTATAGAAGAGAAACATCAAGAAATCAAGAAACGTCGGAACGAATCTAGTTAACAACCCAAATAGCACTGCAACAGTAATCCAAATACACTGTAGAAGTATGTAGACTGGAGGAATTTCCAGAAGCTATACTAAGAATGATATTTACAGCAGGAGATATATTTGACTGAGCTATGAATACAGTATATAAATAAATATGCAGTGTGTATAAACAGTGTAACTAAAATACAATGTACAGTAGTGGGTACAGTGAGGGGGAAAAAGTATTCGATCCCCTGCTGATTTTGTACGTTTGCCAACTGACAAAGAAATGATCAGTCTATAATTTTAATGGTAGGTTTATTTGAACAGTGAGAGACAGAAGAACAACCAAAAAATCCAGAAAAACGCATGTGAAATTTTTTTATAAATTGATTTGCATTTTAATGAGGGAAATAAGTATTTGACCCCTCTGCAAAACATGACTTAGTACTTGGTGGCAAAACCCTTGTTGGCAATCACAGAGGTCAGACGTTTCTTGTAGTTGGCCACCAGGTTTGCACACATCTCAGGAGGGATTCCCTTGGCCTGGGGCTCCATGCAAGTTCTCACCTCGTGGAGTTGCAATGATCATGAGAACGGTGAGGAATCTGCCCAGAACTACACGGGAGGATCTTGTCAATGATCTCAAGGCAGCTGGGTCCATAGTCACCAAGAAAACAATTGGTAACACACTACGCTGCGAAGGACTGAAATCCTGCAGCGCCCGCAAGGTCCCCCTGCTCAAGAAAGCACATATACATGCCTGTCTGAAGTTTGCCAATGAACATCTGAATGATTCAGAGGACAACTGGGTGAAAGTGTTGTCGTCAGATGAGACCAAAATGGAGCTCTTTGGCATCAACTCAACTCGCCGTGTTTGGAGGAGGAGGAATGCTGCCTATGATCCCAAGAACACCATCCCCACCATCAAACATGGAGGTGGAAACATTATGCTTTGGGGGTGTTTTTCTGCTATGGGGACAGGACAACCTTACCGCATTAAAGGGACGATGGACGGGGCCATGTACCGTCAAATTTTGGGTGAGAACCTCCTTCCCTCAGCCAGAGCATTGAAAATGGGTCGTGGATGGGTATTCCAGCATGACAATGACCCAAAACACACGGCCAAGGCAACAAAGGAGTGGCTCAAGAAGAATCACATTAAGGTCCTGGAGTGGCCTAGCCAGTCTCCAGACCTTAATCCCATAGAAAATCTGTGGAGGGAGCTGAAGGTTCGAGTTGCCAAACGTCAGCCTCGAAACCTTAATGACTTGGAGAAGATCTGCAAAGAGGAGTGGGACAAAATCCCTCCTGAGATGTGTGTCTGATGGTAATAGAAGCTGTTTAACAGTCTGATGGTAATAGAAGCTGTTCAACAGTCTGTTGGTAATAGAAGCTGTTCAACAGTCTGATGGTAATAGAAGCTGTTCAACAGTCTGATGGTAATAGAAGCTGTTCAACAGTCTGATGGTCTGGTAATAGAAGCTGTTCAACAGTCTGATGGTAATAGAAGCTGTTTAACAGTCTGATGGTAATAGAAGCTGTTCAACAGTCTGTTGGTAATAGAAGCTGTTCAACAGTCTGATGGTCTGGTGATAGAAGCTGTTCAACAGTCTGATGGTCTGGTAATAGAAGCTGTTCAACAGTCTGATGGTAATAGAAGCTGTTCAACAGTCTGATGGTAATAGAAGCTGTTCAACAGTCTGATGGTAATATAAGCTGTTCAACAGTCTGATGGTAATAGAAGCTGTTCAACAGTCTGATGGTAATAGAAGCTGTTCAACAGTCTGATGGTCTGGTGATAGAAGCTGTTCAACAGTCTGATGGTAATAGAAGCTGTTCAACAGTCTGATGGTCTGGTGATAGAAGCTGTTCAACAGTCTGATGGTAATAGAAGCTGTTCAACAGTCTGATGGTAATATAAGCTGTTCAACAGTCTGATGGTAATAGAAGCTGTTCAACAGTCTGATGGTAATAGAAGCTGTTCAACAGTCTGATGGTAATAGAAGCTGTTCAACAGTCTGATGGTAATAGAAGCTGTTTAACAGTCTGACGGTAATAGAAGCTGTTCAACAGTCTGTTGGTAATAGAAGCTGTTCAACAGTCTGATGGTAATAGAAGCTGTTCAACAGTCTGATGGTGATAGAAGCTGTTCAACAGTCTGATGGTAATAGAAGCTGTTCAACAGTCTGATGGTAATAGAAGCTGTTCAACAGTCTGATGGTAATAGAAGCTGTTCAATAGTCTGATGGTAATAGAAGCTGTTCAACAGTCTGATGGTAATAGAAGTTGTTCAACAGTCTGATGGTAATAGAAGCTGTTCAACAGTCTGATGGTAATAGAAGCTGTTCAACAGTCTCATGGTAATAGAAGCTGTTCAACAGTCTCATGGTAATAGAAGCTGTTCAACAGTCTGATTGTCTGGTGATAGAAGCTGTTCAACAGTCTGATGGTAATAGAAGCTGTTCAACAGTCTGATGGTAATAGAAGCTGTTCAACAGTCTGATGGTAATAGAAGCTGTTCAACAGTCTGATGGTAATAGAAGCTGTTTAACAGTCTGATGGTAATAGAAGCTGTTCAATAGTCTGACGGTAATAGAAGCTGTTTAACAGTCTGACGGTAATAGAAGCTGTTCAACAGTCTGATGGTAATAGAAGCTGTTCAATAGTCTGACGGTAATAGAAGCTGTTCAACAGTCTGACGGTAATAGAAGCTGTTCAACAGTCTGATGGTAATAGAAGCTGTTCAACAGTCTGATGGTAATAGAAGCTGTTCAACAGTCTGTTGGTAATAGAAGCTGTTCAATAGTCTGATGGTAATAGAAGCTGTTCAATAGTCTGATGGTAATAGAAGCTGTTCAATAGTCTGATGGTAATAGAAGCTGTTTAATAGTCTGATGGTAATAGAAGCTGTTCAATAGTCTGATGGTAATAGAAGCTGTTTAATAGTCTGATGGTCTGGTGATAGAAGCTGTTCAACAGTCTGATGGTCTGGTGATAGAAGCTGTTTTTTTAGTCTCTCGGTCTTAGCTGTGATGCACCTGTTCTGTCTCAGTCTGTCCGTCGGTAGCCGAGTGAAGAGTCCTTGGCTTCGGATCTTGGTTAATGTCCTGGAGGGTAGGCAGTGTGCCCTCAGTAATGCGTTGGGCTGACCGCACCACCCTCTGGAGAGCCCTGCGGTTGAGGGCGATGCAAGTGTCGTACCAGGCGGTGATGCGCAACAGAATGATCTCAATGGTACATCTGTACAGGTTTGTGAGGCTCTAAGGGGCCATGCCGAATTTCTTCAGCCTCCTGTGGTTGTAGAGGCGCCGTTGTGTCTTCACCATGGTGTGGTGAAAGTCAGTTTTATTTCCTCAGTGATGTGTACGCCGACGAACTTTAAGCTTTTGACCCTATCCACTGGGGCCCCGTCGATGAGCATTGGGGCGTGGTCCCTCTTCTGTCTACTGTAGTCCACGATCAGCCCGTTTGTTTTGTTGACTTTGAGGGAGAGGATATTTTCCTGGCACCACACCGCCAGGGCTCTAACCTTCTCCCAGTAGGCTGTCTCGTCATTGTTGGAAATCAGGCCTACCACTACTGTCGTGTCGGCAGCGAACTTGATGATTGAGTTGGAGTCGTGCGTGGCCACGCAGTCATGGCTGAACAGGGAGTAATGGAGGGTGCTGAGCACACATCCCTGGGACACCTTGTTCAGGATCAGCGTGGAGAAGGTGTTGATGCCTATCCTCCCCACCTGTGGTCAGACCGTCAGGAAATGTGGGACCCAGGTGAACAGGGAGGAGTTCAGGCCCAAGGCCCTGAGCTTAGTAACAAGCTTGGATGTTCAATTAAAGCATTCTCACATAGGTATTCCTCTTGTCCAGGTGTGATAGGGGCAGTGTGCAGTGCAATGGCGATTGCGTCGTCCATGGATCTTTTGGGGCGGGTTTGCAAATTGTAGTGGGTCACGGGGGTGGGGTATTGTGGAGGTGATATGGTCCTTGACTAGCCTTTCAAAGAACTTCAGAAGTTGACAGAAGTTAGTGCTATGGGGCGATAGTCATTTATTTCAGTTACTATCGCTTTCTTGGGTACAGTAACATTGGTGGCCATCTTGAAGCAAGTGGGGCAAAAAAATTGGTTTTGCTTGACTGGAAGCGAGGCGTCTGTGTCCGCGACGTGGCTGCTTTTCCCTTTATAATCTGTGATTGTCTGAAGTCCCTGCCACATGTTTCTTGTGTCTGAGCCATTGAACTGACATTGTCCCTGTACTGTATTTTTGCCCCTGCCGGAAGTCATAGCTGGTCTGTTGATTCCACGCACCTGACCATGGTTAAATGCGGTGGTTTGCGCTTTCAGTACTGCGCAAATCCTGCCGTCTAGCCACTGATTTTGGTTTGGGTATGTTCTAATCGTCATTGCAGGAACAACATCCTCTATGCACCTCCTGATGAACCCGGAGACAGAGTCAGTGTATTTGTCGATGTTATTCCTAGTTCTGTAGCATGGATTCCGATTAGTCAGACTAGCGTTGAACAGACCTTACCACTGGGGCTTCCTGTTTAAATTTCTGCCTATAGGCAGGGAGGAGCAGAATGTATCCGTTTGTATCCGTCTCGGAATGGAGAATAACAATAGTATAATGTATTTTTCCATCAAGTTGGTAGAATTTCAGGAGAACTTTCCTTAAATTTCCTTTGTAGCTCTCCTACAATGAATGCAGCCTCGCGATATGCTGTTACCAATTTGTTTAAAGTCCTGTGTAATTCCTTGAGTGCCAGCGTGGTGTCGCCTTAGGGTGTACACAGCAGTGAATTCTCTCAGGAGATAATGGGGTCGTCATTTGAACATGAGGTATTCCAGGTCAGGGGGACTGAAACTCTTAAGGGTTTGTAAATTCCTACAATCACACCATGAGTTGTTCATGAAACATACTCCTCCGCATTTTTTCCTCTCCACACAATGTACGGAAAACCCCACAGGCTGTACAGCCTGATCAAACACCTCCCCTGTCAGCCGAGTCTCTGTAAAGCAGATTAGGGTACAGTCTCTCATATCGCTCTGGTAGGAAATCCGCGCTCTAATCTCGCAAAGTTTTTTGTACAGAGACTAATCTAGTAGGAAGTGGAGGGTAGAATGCCAGCTCGCCTTCCCCTTCTCCTTCTACCGCAGTGTCTTTTTGGAAAAAGGGCTCCCGTGATGAATTAACGCCTTCGGGGTAATCCGGACAAATTATCCAGCTCCGGAAAGTCTAATTTGTAGTGAGTAATCTTCAATCTGATGTCCATAAGTGTCTGTTGGTCATAGGAAATAATACTAGAAACTTTCTGTTCGAAAAAAGTAAAAAATAACACTAAAATAAACAAAAGACTGAAAAGTTGTCTGGGAGCTAGCAACAGGGCGGCCATCTTGTTCCATCACTTCAGACGGAATGCAGTCTAGAAATGTGGAATGCGTCTGTCTTCTGTATACCCCCTATATTGTCACAACACAACTGATTGGCTCAAACGCATTAAGAAGGAAAGAAATTCCACAAATGAACTTTTAAGAAGGCACACCTGTTAATTTAAATGCATTCCAGGTGACTACCTCATGAAGCTGGTTGAGAGAATGCCAAGAGTGTGCAAAGCTGTCAAGGCAAAGGGTGGCTATTTGGCGAATATAAAATATATTTAGATTTGTTTAACACTTTTTTTGGTTACTACATGATTCCATATGTGTTATTTCATAGTTTTGATGTCTTCACTATTATTCTACAATGTATAAAATAGTTAAAAAAAATAAAAACCCTTGAATGAGTAGGTGTTCTAAAACTTTTGACCTGTAGTGTATACAAAAGTATGTAGACACCTCTTAAAATTTGTGGATTCGGGGAAGGCCCTTTCCTGTTTCAGCATGACAATGACACTCGTGCACAACGTGAGGTCCATACAGAAATGGTTTGTCAAGATTGGTGTGGAAGAACTTGACTGGCCTGCACAGAGCCCTGACCTCAACCAATCGAACACCTTCGGGATGAATTGGAACGCCGACTACGAGCCAGGCCTATCCACCCAACATCAGTGTCCAACATCACTAATGCTCTTGTGGCTGAATGGAAGCAAGTCCCCCCAGCAATGTTCCTACATCTGGTGGAAAGCCTTCCCAGAAGAGTGGATGCTGTTATAGCAGCAAAGGGGGGGACCAACTCCATTTTAAGGCCCATGATTTTGGAATGAGATGTTCGACAAGCAAGTGTCCACATACTTTTGGTAACTTAGTGTATGCCAATGCTCTCTCTCTCTCTCTCTCTCTCTCTCTCTCTCTCTCTGTCTCTCTCTCTCTCTCTCTGTAGAGTATTCAGGATGCCCTCCAGAGGGCGCTGTCCTCTCTGCTGAAGACCTCACCTCACCGCAGAGTCGCCATCGTTACCTTCAACGACCAGGTACTGATTGATGTTTTGAGAGAGAATCTGGAGGGAGGGAAACAGGTCCTGCTGTGACCGATACGATACATTTTTGAAACCATTATTTAGCATTTTTATCATGGGACCTCACCCTATTACAACTTCACATATAACATGAATCCACCCGCTAACGTTAAAGGGAAAAACTCCACTCAACATTTATTTTTTATTTTATTTTTTATCATTAGTCCACTGTTGAAATGTTTTTCATGTCAGCAGTCTAGTTTTCAAGATATTGGACTTTCAAGAAGCAAAGATGTCACAAAGCAAAGATGTCATCTAGTTGTGCTTCTTGAAAATTCTAATATCTTCTATGTTCCAATATCTTGTTGTGGCCCAAACCATAGGGGATCTCCAACAAAGAGAGACAAAGAAGCTCAGGATTATAACACAATCCTGTCTTTCTTCCCTTTTGATGTAGTGTAAGATAAGAGTTGTGTTACTAACTAGGTCTCCTTCGTTTTGTTGACGTTGAGGGAGAGGTTATTTTCCGGGCACCACTCCGCCAGGGCCCTCACCTCCTCCCTGTAGGCCATATCATTGTTGTTGGTAATCAAGCCTACCACCGCTGTGTCGTCTGCAAATTTGATGATTGAGTTGGAGGCGTGCGTGGCCATGCAGTCATGGGTGAACAGTGAGTAGAGCAGGGGTCTGAGCACGCACCATTTTGGGGCCCTTTGTGTTGAGGATCAGCGTAGTGGAGGTGTTGTTGCCTACCTTCACCACCTGGGGGGGGGGGCGGACCGTCAGGAAGTCTAGGACCCAGTAGCACAAGGCAGGGTTCAAAGTACAACAAGTATTGTGTCACATTGCCTCAGACTGGGAAAACTACTGGCACCCAGTTGTGTATGACACAGATTTAGTGAACTGTAGTAGTGTATTTTGAGTTATGACAAGAGTCCTTTGATAGCATGAATCAACCGTGTAACAGAACTATGTTGAGAAACGTACCGTCTTTTGATTTTGAGATGATTGTATTAAGAAACGAAAGAATGATAAATAGTTGTGTGTGCATTGCGTACGTGTGTGTTGTGTGCATTGCATGCTGGGGTGTGTGTTTGATTGATAGTGTCAACAATGATTGATGGTAGCTCTTCCCTTTTAATTTATATAAAGGTGCGTGAGTTTCAAGTTTTGGGGAAGCGATTTTTTTTTCTTCTCACAATTATTATTATTTTTTTTCTTCTTTTTTATGATTAAATTATTTCATGCAATTCAACGCCACTTTACATGACTGGAGACATAGTAGCAGAATCTTTAATGGCCTACCATAAAAACAAAACTGAGAGTAATAAAAACAACCTCATCTTGAATATCTAATGTAGGCGCTATGAAAAGGGGAGACACTTACAGTGCCTTGCAAAAAGTATTCAGACCCCTTGGATTTCTTCACATTTTGTTGTGTTACAAAAGTGGGATAATCATTTTGTTTAATTGTCATTTTGTGTAATACAATTTTATGGGGCCATAAATAACCCTGTAATGTCAAATACTATTATATATTTTTGGGATGAATAAAAATGCAATAATTAAAATATAGTGGTTGCATAAGTATTCAGCTCCCTGAGTCAATACATGTTAGAATCACCTTTGGCATCGATTACAACTGTGAGCCTTCTTGGGTAAGTCTCTAACAGCTTTGTACACCTCAATTGTGAAATATTTTCCCCATAGTTCTTGTCAAAATTCTTCAAGCTCTGTCAAGATGTTGGGGATCATGGCTGGACAGCACCTGAGAAGTTTCCTTCCTGCAGCTCAGTTCAGAGGAAAACTATATATTTGATTTGTCTGGGTGGTTTAATGCATAATCCACAGCATAATTATGATCTTGACCATGCTTAAATAGATATTAAATGTCTGATTTGTTATTGTTACCCATCGACCAATCATTGCCCTTCTTTATGAGCCTTTCGAAAAGCTCCCTGGTCTTTGTAGTTGAATCTGTGTTTGAAATTCAATACTTGACTGAGGGACCTTACAGATGTTGTATGTATGGGGGACAGAGGAAGGGGTAGTCATTAAAAAATAATTGTCTACCCCTATTATTTCACACAGTGAGTCCATGTCACATATTATGTGATTTCTTAAGCCAAATTCTACTCCTGAACTAGTTTAGGCCTACCTGCCTGTCTGTCTACCTGTCTACCTTTCTACTTGCCTACCTGCCTACCTGCCTACCTACCTGCCTGTCTACTTGTCTACCTGCCTACCTGTCTACCTACCTGCCTTCATTACCTGTCTACCTACCTACCTACCTACCTGTCTAACTGCCTACCTGCCTACCTGTCTACCTACCTGCCTACCTGTCTACCTACCTGCCTACCTGTCTAACTACCTGCCTACCTGTCTACTTGCCTACCTGTGCACCTGTGGCATATTTTCTTTATTGGTATGATAATTCTCTCTCTCCTCTTGTTCTCTCTGTATGGTGATGGTTCAGGTTCACCAGTCTCTCTGATGGACTGGGCTATCAATAACACTCCCTCCCCCTCCCTCCCTCCCTCCCTCCCTCCCTCCCTCTCTCTGTAGGTAGTAGTGTATGGTGATGGTTCAGGTGTACCAGTCTCTCTGATGGACTGGGCTATCAATAACACTCCCTCTCCCTCCCTCCATCCCCTCCCTCCCCTCCCTCCCTCCCTCCCTCTCTCTGTAGGTAGTAGTGTATGGTGATGGTTCAGGTGTACCACTCTCTCTGAGGGACTGGGCTCTAGTTGATTCTGACTACCTGAGACAACAGGGTAAACAGTACAACACTCCACACTGTATAGCTGAGAGCTATCAACACCTCTCACTGAGAGTCAAAGAGTGAGTCTGTCTGGTTGACTGTCTGGCTGTCTGTCTGGTTGACTGTCTGGCTGGCTGTCTGGTTGACTGTCTGACTGGCTGTCTGGTTGACTGTCTGACTGGCTGTCTGGTTGACTGTCTGACTGGCTGGCTGTCTGGTTGACTGTCTGGCTGTCTGTCTGGTTGACTGTCTGACTGGCTGGTTGTCTGTCTCTGTCTGGCTATATGACTGTCTGATTGACTGTCTGACTGTCTGTCTGTCTGTCTTATTAAAACTCTCTCTCCCTCTCCAGGTTGAGGGAGCATGGAGCTACAGCCCTGGGTCCTGCTGCCTTGGTCTCCGTTGCCATGGCATCTCAATACGTGGGGTCAAAGGTCAGAGCTGAGCATTCCATCCAACACCAGTTCACTTCCTGTCTCACAGCCAATCATATGTCTGGTTGACATTCTGACAGCATGTCCCATTTCTGTCTGTTTGACAACTCCTATGTTATTGTTGTGTCCATTTATAATCTTTCCGTGTTCTGTGATTGGTTGACCTCTAGGTGATCCTGTGTACAGACGGGCGAGCTAACATCGGATTGGGTGCGATGGAGGAGAGTCCCGCCCCTTTCTCCTCCCCCCAGTCACCTTACTTCTACAGACAGTTAGCCCACGAGGCAGCTAACAGCGGGTTAGTGTACCCACGAAATACCTCCATGTACCCTCTATATACCACCGAAACCCATGTACCCCTAAATACAATACAATGCACCCCCAAACATCCAGACCCAAAAGCTTATCACAAAACTCCCAAATATCAAAACCCATAAAGCACCAAAACCTGGGTGGACAACCTGGGTGGACAGCAGAGGACTGTTTACCCACAAGTGTTGGGGACCCCCCCAGATAGCGTATGAACACGTCATAAGTCATGAAATAAATGTTTAGAATTACAGGACTGACTGATTGACTGACTGATTGGCTGGCTGACTGACTGACTGACTGACTAATTTACTGACTGACTGACTAATTTACTGACTGACTGACTGACTAATTTACTGACTGACTGCCTGACTGATTGACTGATTGACTAATTTACTGACTGACTGACTAATTTATTGACTGACTGACTCATTTACTGACGACTGACTAATTTACTGACTGACTAATTTATTGACTGACTGACTGACTGACTGACTAATTTACTGACTGACTGACTAATTTACTGACTGACTGACTGACTGACTAATTTACTGACTGCCTGACTAATTGACTGACTAATTTACTGACTGACTGACTAATTTACTGACTGACTGACTGACTAATTTACTGACTGACTGCCTGACTGATTGACTGACTGACTAATTTTACTGACTGACTGACTGACTAATTTACTGACTGACTGACTAATCTACTGACTGACTGATTTACTGA